>OX402050.1:21359728-21954728 GCA_947859365.1 Archips crataeganus
AAAAATCATAACTTTGTAACGGCTTGTCGTATGAACGTAATTTTTGGACCATAACTATAAAATATAAATCTGCATTATATTGTTTACAAACTGTTAACTTGGTATTGCCAGGAACACGAGAAATCGAGTTACGCCCTATGTCTACAGAAATTACAGACCCCAAAAATGGCGTAACTTGACATGATGTTTGTACTGAATCAGAAAATGATAGCAAATTAGCTGACTACAAAAAGGTAGTAACTGCTTTTTGTTTTAATTTCGCGTAAGGAACGGGGGTGTAAGCACGTTCGTAATGCCTGACAATGGCTAGAAAAAATGTCGTAACTTTAACCTTTTCAAATTCAATGATATTAATGAAACGTCATAAGCTTTTGTTAACACAAATTTATTAAAATTAAAAAATAAATGTATGTTATTAAATAACGACCGCTTTAGCCTAGTTGGTAGTGACCCTGCCTACGAAGCAAGAGGTCCTGGGTTCAAATCCCGGTAAGGGCATTTATTTGTGTGATGAGCACGAATATTTGTTCCTGAGTTATGGATGTTTTCTATGTATTTAAGTATTTATTTATCTATATAAGTATGTTTATCCGTTGCTTAGTACCCATAACACAAGCTTTGCTAAGCTTACTTTGGAACTAGGTCAATTGGTGTGAATTGTCCCATGATATTTATTTATTTATTTATTTATAACAATGTAGATCTGTTTGAAAAAAATATACCGTGTCGAGTTTCTTGCCGTAATCTTTTCAACAGGGTTTTTCCGAACCGGTGGTAGATTCTTTGTCGTTCATAGGAGCGTCAATTGATGCCTAAATTTAATAAAGAGTTTTGACTTTGACTTTGTTTGACTTTTTAGAGTAAATCCTGGCCTATTATCTCTAATATGTAAAAATCTCGTGTCGCGGTGTTTGTAATCGAACGCCTCCGAAACGGCTCGACCGATTTTTATGATTTTTTTTTCTCCATACTCGGTAGGTCTGAGAAATAGGTCGTAGGCTTTTTTTATACCCCTTTTCTTCGCGGATGGAGTCGCGGATAACAGCTAGTAATAACATATATTATATATCCCAGTGAAGGGCACAGGCCTCCTCTAAGAATGAGCATTGTGGAAATAAAAAAAAATATATATTCAATTATGTATTTTAAATAAAGAAAATACCAAGCATGTCAGGAAAAGGGTGTCTGGATTAGATTGCACCAAAATGCATTTTAAGCAAAATTTTCGTAACCAATTTGGTTTTTCTCGTACATTCTGTAGAACAGCTCTAGGAAAGCCATCCTGTCGTGGAAGGGTCTGGTCTCCATGGTCAGCTCCGAGTCTATGTTCAGGTAGTTCCACCGGTCTCTGGTGGCTGGCACCCACGTCACCGGCAGCAGCTCCGAAGCTTCAGGAGTTGGGTTTCTAAAAAGATTTGCTTGGTTTAAAAATATTTAGTGCAAGAAAACAAAATACAAATTTTGCTATTCAGCATTTTGTGTAGCGTGATACGGTTAAGCTTGAAAAGATTTCAAAATTTTAAACCTTAAAATTTAGAACCGCTTCATTTCTTTAAACTTCTGAATTATTTTAAGCAAAATTTAAAAATTTTCAATGTTCTCTTTAGCATTATCATCATTATCCCTGCCTATACAGGGTTATTTTTAATTCACTGACATCCTCTTAACCCTGAATTCCTATCACTCAAACAAATGTTTTTTGTTTTACGACTTTTTAAAATGAAGCACTTTTTTTCCCATACAAGTACACAGAGTATCGTAAAAATAAGAGGAAATCTCAAATTTTTAAAACGTTATCACACCAAAAATATTAAGTTATGACAAAAGCCGTAAAACAAAAAACATTTGTTTAAGTGGTAGGAGTTTAGGGTTAAAAGGATGCTAGTGAATTACAAATAACCCTGTATATATATGTCCCACGGTAGGTCAGAGGCGTCCTCCACAGTGTGGATTGGGAACTACACACACACCATCGACTTTCGTTGTGTTTGCAGGTTTCTTCACGATGTTTTCTTTCACCGTCAATCTCATGGTAAATTTCAAATGTATTCCTACTTAAATTCCGAAACAATTCGAGGTGCAAGCCCAGGCTTAATCCCACCACCCTCTGCTAAGAGGCCATAGGTCAAACCAATAGGCCACTTCGGCTTTTTTTCTGTTTACAGGTTATGTAAATATAAACTAACTTAATGTCAAAAAGCCTTGGTGAATATGACCGCTATGGCTTAAGAAGGCATTATTAGTGTCATCAAAATTTCAAACACAAAGTATAAATTTACCCTAAAGCAATTGTGTTTATACAAAACTATATTAAATTCAAAATAGGTACATTAAGAAACAAGAAATTATAAAAATAACTAAATCATAATTAAGGACATTAAAAAGGGTCCCCTTAGGCAAGGTTCCAAAGATACTGTCAGCGTCTCCCCTTTGATTAGTTATACTAATTCTTTGTTTGATTTAGCTGCCAGCTCTTCGGTATCTTGTGATGTCGACTAATCTCTTTGCTATTTTCTTATAATTATAGCCTCTAGTGCAATGAACCCACGGACCACGGGCCTCAACATAGAATGAGACAAAGTGATAAAGTGCCTAAAGTGATAATTGGTGCCTATACCCCTGCATCTGTAAATGTAAAATATAACGTAAAATTATACGTACCCATATTTTGCAAAGTTGGTCCACAAAGTGGTCATTCTGTCAACAATTACTTGGTCAGCGTACGAAATTATTTCTGGCAGATTTGGCATGTCAAATAAATAACTTAATTCATCAGCGTGAGCTGCCCCTCCGATAGTAATATTTTGCATAGATTTCAAATAATTTCTTTGTCCAACGTATGAAAACACGTACGAATATACAGATTCAGCTCCACTTCCTAAGTATTTTCTAATGCTCCTTTGCGTTGGATGAGCAAAACCGATATCAGAGCTGACGTTTATAACTGCTCGTCTTGTTTCCTCGCCGACGTCTTCATCACCAAAATAGAAACGTCTAAGGATTTCCGTCATTTCCTCATAAAGTTCGTCATCGAAATTAAAACTTTCCACAACATTTTCAGCGATGATGTCAAGTTGTTTCAGAATTTCTACGTCTAAATTACCATAGAATGCTACTCCTTCGTCGTCATTGAAGCCAATCATGATTGGTATTTCTTTAGCATTTGGTGTTTGTAAATTAACTGGATGACTTGACAAAAACATTTCAACGTTTTCAAAGCTCTTTTCGACGCAAGGCCTGAACGCTAAACCTAACTGATTTGTAGCTTCAATCATAAGATTTGGACTAACTGTTGCTAAAAACGGCACTGCTTCTGTGACGTCATTAGTGTTAAACCCGAAATATTCTGCTAATCTGAGAGGAGCTTCGTTACCCGAATTCAGCACTGCCCAGGGATTCAAAACGTTACCACTCTGCAAAATAACTTGGTTGAAAATATTTTCTTGAGGCTGATGAAGTTGGAAATCGACAGATGCCGAACCAGCACTTTCTCCGAAAACAGTTATTTTGTTAGAATCTCCACCGAATGCTTCAATGTTATTTTTGACCCATCGTAAGGCTAATCTCTGGTCCCTTAGTCCCTGGTTTCCGGGTACAATTGGGTTATCTAAACACATGAAGCCATACGGACCTAAACGATAGTTCACTGTTACCAAAATCACGTCATGTCTGACCAAATACCGTGGCCCATAGAAGGATTTTCCGTAATATCCAAGGTTGTATCCTCCTCCAAAGATCCAAACAAGCACAGGCAAACGTTTTTCGGAGCTAGCTGAAGTGGGCACGTACACGTTAAGATTTAGGCAGTCAATAACGCCAACAATGGTGTTGTTAACTTCCTCTATTTGAGGGCAGTATGCTGAGTCATCAAAAGCCTCGAAGATTTCTTCAAACTTCGGCTGGGGAACTGACAGCTGTAAAATAAAAATGGCATTATAATAAAAACTTTGACTCGTCATGCTGCTAAAACTGCTAGATACCTTCACATCTCACCGGAATGCTACGTGGAAATAGTACACAGTCATGTCAAAAATATTGTCATTAATAAAATTGATTAGCTTGCAAGATAGAATAGATAGCTCAACAATCCGATGTTTATTATAGCTCAACACGCTACTGGACATGATTTTGCAAAAATAATATGTAAAAGGTAAATTACAATAAAATAACTTGAATTATGTGTTATTAGCATACACATGTCTTTCACATGACAAAACGAGCAATAAAATCATGTTGATAGAATATTCAACTGACGGATCAAATAAAACAATAAGGCTGCTTTATCAATTACAAAGAAATGCCAATAAAAGTGATTGAAGGTATTTTTTGTGACTCGCATTGTCATCTAAATTACATAATCCATACCAAAAATCAAATCAATTTGATCAAAAGATGTAGGTAAGATTTGACTTGCAAGATTCGACCTTAACAAACATACAAACAAATATTTCAAGTTAATATTGGATCATATTTGAAGTAAATACGAACCCTAGAAAAAAGGCCAAATTTGCTTGCAAGATTTGATACTTTTAAAAGCTTGTAATGTTTACAGAGAGAAGAGACTATAGTTACCACTAGACCACAATATGTATTTTTTCAAGCTTTTATTTGCTTTACATCGTTGTGTTTGGTTCAAATCTTTTAAGTCAATTTTGAGCCCTTTTTATCGATTCGATCGACTTGAACTTTCGGAACGACTGAACGCACAAACTCAAAAGCTGGTGACAAAACAATAATCAAGTACCATCAGCAAAATTATCTTGTGTAAGAAAACAAAAATGTATAGTCTAATAAACTTACTCCAAAAGGGTTGCTGGCGTCGACCTTAGCATATGGGATACCCAAGAACATGGAGTAGTCACCATCGGTCGCTCGCAGTCCTCGTATCGGCCCCACATTGCTATCTACCAAAGGATCCAGTGTTGGAAGGGCTCCAACACTCTGGGATACAATAACAGCAAGAACCAATGAATAGAACATTGTTTTGCTTTCAGTACCTACTCAATAATGACAATTTCAAAACTCTTCCGTATTTATAACGAATTCTGTTATAAGATTATCTTGAGATAAATATTTTTTGTCACTTAGATGCGCTTATCGGAATTTTATCTTGGGTTTTCCATAAGCTTTGTGATCAATGATCATTACGACTATCGTTTTTTTAGTAATCAGTAAGAACAGATTTTGAAATATTTCAAATATTAAATTTATGTGTTATTTTTTCGTGATGCACTTTATATTTTGTGTATACAGTTCACATGAATAACCAATAATCACCACAAAATTGGGTAAGTCTTATACCAGTTTGGTTAAGACAAGCGAATGTTCTGTAGGAAGGATTTAGGAGAAGTCTCCCCCGTCAAAACTACAACCAAAGTAGCACTATTGAGTACAGTGTTGGTTAAGTTGTTATTTGGTTTATAATTGGGTAATGTTTCAACCGCCGTTTCCCATGCGTATCAAAAATCTAAGAATAATATCCTTGAACCAATTACAAATCTGCGACCACACAATAAACAAGGCAATAGTTGCGATTTTTAGTTGACATTTTGTATTATTAGTCAATTTTCGTCACCCGACGGATACGGTGGTTGAAACATTTGAATGCCTGTCCATTTATGTCGCATCCTTTTGTTTCCCATAATTTCATTTGCCATTATATTACTTACCATACTAACGTTTGCCATAAAATACAGGGTTATTTTTAATTCACTAGCATCCTTTTAACCCTAAACTCCTACCACTTAAACAAATGTTTTTTGTTTTACGGCTTTTGTCATAACTTAATATTTTTGGTGTAATAACGTTTTGAAAATTTGAGATTTACCTCTTATTTTTACGCTACTCTGTGTATTTGTATGGGGAAAAAAGTACTTCATTTTAAAAAGTCGTAAAACAAAAAACATTTGTTTGAGTGATAGGAATTCAGGGTTAAGAGGATGTCAGTGAATTAAAAATAACCCTGTATTTAGAAGCATCCAGTTTTCAGGATTTTTTTGATTTTTTTTGTATCTTATAGAATACGTCAGGCTGGTCTCCCCGGGCCCGGGGGTACACGTAATGTGTTTCCGTGAACAAAAAAAAAAGGTTAGTTTCATTAACAATTCTGAAGAAAATACTGTTTCAGAAATAAATTACTATGACAAAATTAAATAAAAATTATGGAAAACGATGCGTTATAGATGTTATGGCTTAAGAAATTCGGGCAAACAATGGAGACCCCATTTTTGTTACCACAAACACAAAAAACGTGTTTGCAGACATTTGTCCGTTCGTTCAGAATTTTTATGTTTTATCTATACATATAATAAATCTGTAACAAGTCGGTGTCTGTACATTGAAGATATTTGAGAAAAACTGTCACTAGGGCTATTTATTAGCGCAATAGAACCCGAAACAATGATTTTTAGAATAATTGTCTGTTTGTCTGTTTATCTGTTTGTCTGTTTGTCTGTGCGTTTGTGCGCGCTAATCTCAGAAACAGCTTAACCTGGAAGGATGCGGTTTTCACTGATATGTTGGTATTTTCTTGGATTAACATTTAGTGTTTGATTCATTTCAATCGGTTCACAAATAAGAAGGATACGTCTATTTTAAAAATTTATCGAACAGTTTTTAGTAGAATTAATAAGCTGAAGAGTTTTTTTGTTAGTTGTTTGAACGCGCTAATCTCAGGAACTACTGCTCCGATTTTAAAAATTCTTTCGGTGTTAGATAGCCCATTTATCGAGAAATATCATCACGCTAACACCAATAGGAGCGCAGCGGAGCGGAAGAATGTTTTAAAATCAGGGGTTTTTGAAGTAAAACTTCTATAGGCACGCTTGACTTGGGAGTACGATGGTGAATGTGAACGCGGGTGTGCGAGGGGTTTGGTGGGGGGTGGGGTTGGGAGGGGGGTGAGGAGGGTTTTTTTTTATATCGAGGAACTAAGGAGAGCCATAATTGATGAAAAAGCAAATTTGATAAAAAAAATAAGCTGCCCAAATTACTAATTCCACGCGGACGGAGTCGCGGGCAAAAGCTAGTCTTTAGTATGTTTAATATTTGGGCTTATTTTATCTTTAATATTTTCACCGGTTAGAAACCAGTTCGTTGATTATTTTATGTTCACTAACGGATAATTGATCAAAACATTATTATAAAATAAGTCAACGTGTTAATCAGCCTTATTTTTTCCGACAGAAAAATGATAAAGCGCTTACTTGGTGGATAAAAAAGTATGTCTCAAAGCTAATCCCGTTTAAATTACGATAAAATTATTAAATTATTCCATATGTATAATTTCATTAATATAATGTGGTGTTGGAGGAGGATGGCAAGAATTAGCTGGAAAAAAAAGAAAACCAACGAAGAAGAGGTTCTTACCATGGTCAAAGAAAAAATAATGTTACTGGAGAAGAATGTTACATAAATTGTAGAAGGGGACACAATATGATGGGACACTTGATACGACACGACAATTTCTTTTTAAACCTGCTTGGAAAAATAGAAGGAAGACGAGGCAGAGGAAGGCCCAGATTGACCTATTTTAACCAGGTGAAGGTGAAAGTAGGTGTCGTGTCGTATCAGGAAGTTAAACGGCTGTCCAAAGACCGTTCAGAATGGCGGTTACTCCCGGTGGTCTCTTGTCGTTACAAGTGCATAGCTCTTGAATTTGAGAATAAAAAAGAATATTGGAAGTTGGTTTAAGTTTTGTTGTAAATGAAATATGACATGATAATATGCCATGAGGGTTGAAAACAGAATTGAAAAAATATAAAACCTAACTCATTATCATACCTTCTCACAAAATTTTACGAGAATTGGTTGAGTAATGCGACTTAGAGAAAAGAACAGACAGTCGGACAGCCGCAGGATGTATGAAAACATTTTTTGTCCAAGCTCAAATCGAGATGTTTTGTGCTTGCTTATCATTTCGCATACGTGGTCTTTAAGATTTCAGTAGGTAGGTATTGCTCAATAAAATAATATTTTATTATGATATCATTTGCCTAAATCATCATCATTATCATTTACAAGATATTAATAATCATCAATAGATCAACAGATATCAATAATTAAGATATATTTGATATTGTCATTTATCACAGATACAACGTAAGAAATTCTTATAATCGGCATTAAAATCAGTGCTGTATACTATCATCATACACTCAATATTTGATGAGGTATGGCGTTGAACATTGCTCTTGGTATTATTTTGTGTACCTACGTGTAAGTATCTTTAACGATGTTTCTTTAATTACAGAGAAAACAGCTGAATTTTGAGAAGTTCGTAGAATCCATTATATTATTTAATCGTCAAAGTGGTAACATAGAGAACTTCAGATTTTAGTTTTCTAGATCCAAGGGTAATTGAGCTAGGGGTAGATGAAGTCAGTCAGAAATGTTTCTCAAATATACACTGGAGAGCAAAAACAATGTAGGTACCTACTTATTATTTTTGCAGATGATTTAGGAAGTATCACAAATATTGCTATTGGTTATTACCAAATAAAAATACCACATAAAATATATTTTTATGTACATGTAAGTATCTTTCAACCATGTTTCCTGATATAAATGAAAACTGGGAGAACTTCTGAGAATGTCGTAAAACTCGTATTACTGGTCAAAATCGTATAGAGAATTTCTGCGTAAAATTTCAGCTTTCTAATCCAAAGCAGGACGTCGATGAAGTCACTCAGACAGAATATTTCTTTAATAAATATAGACTGGAGATCAAAAATAATCTTTTTTTTTGTAGATATTTGAGCAAGTTGGGCTGAACGTACTTTTAAGGATTTTCCATTACATTTTCTTATTCAAATGTATTTTAACGTGGTATATTTTGAACACCGACCAATTTATAACAATCGTCGATTCCAATCAAAAATTCAAAAAAAAAAACACGAGAAAATTCAATCAAACTTGCTCATGCATCCGCTGAAACATTTTTCATTATTTTTTTACACTGGTTTTTAGGGTTCCGTAGTCAACTAGGAACCCTTATAGTTTCGCCATGTCTGTCCGTCTGTCTGTCCGCGGCTAAGCTCAGAGACTGTTAGTACTATAAAGCTGTAATTTGGCATGAATATGTATACCAGTCACGCCGACAAAGTGATTAAATAAAAAAAAACTAAAAAAATTTTTTTAGGGTACCTCCCATAGACGTATTGAGGGGGGTGATTTTTTTTCTCGATTAATCCTATAGTGTGGGGTATTGTTGGATAGGTCTTTTAAAACCATTGCGGGGTTGCTAACATGATTTTTATATTCAGTGATCTGTTTGCGAAATATTCAACTTTAAAGTGAAAATTTTCATTAAAATCGAGCGTCCCCCCCTCTAAAATCTAAACTGTTAGGTGGAAAAATTGGAAAAAATTCAGAATGGTAGTAAATATATCAAATTTACTAGGAAAATTATAGCGGCTAAGATTGCTTGGAAATTCTTTGTAGTTTAAGAGTAAATAGTAGCCTAAGGTATAAAACATACCTATACTTGGATGATTCCGTACACATACGAAATCCTTAGAAAAATATTACTTAATTTTTTGTAATGGCTACGGAACCCTACCTTGTGCGTGTCGGACACGCTCTTGGCCGGTTTTTTTATTATATTAAGAGCAAAGCAAAAATCCAGTAAACCGAAATATATTTAATCTTCCATAATTTGCTAATACAGCATACCTAAATTGATAAATCCTAAATATTTACAAGTTAAGTATGAAGTATCTTTTTCTATTTATTTTTTATTTTCTCAAATTCATTTTTTTTTTTTAAAAAACTAGAAATAAATATTTTTTAGAACTAGATAAATATTTCAGAGTACTAGTACCTATATTATAAGCCGAATAATAACAAAGCGTAATTTTCTTTAAAACTTTTTTGTAAGACCTAATTTTCATTATTAGGAGTACGATATCCAATTTGATATTGCTCGTTCATTTTAAAGAACAGGTCTAGGAAAGCCATCCTGTCGTGGAAGGGTCGGGTCTCCATGGTCAGCTCTGAGTCTATGTTCAGGTAGTTCCACCGGTCCCTGGTGGCTGGCACCCACGTCACCGGCAGCAGCTCCGACGTCTCAGGAGTGGGATTCCTGGAAAATAAATCATAGCTTTTCAAGAAAATCAAGAAAAAAAGAAGAAACCAGGTGCTGAATCTAGAAGTGACGTGGTGCAAATGGAAAGGTTGTGTGAAGTTCCCCATTCGCACTGCAATCCAAGCCCTCTTATTCTAAGAGATCAAAGGTAAGCTCTGGAATGAAGTACCTGCTGCGGTATTCCCGGACTGATATGACCTTTAAGCTTTCAAAAAAAGAGCGTACTCCTACCTAAAAGGCCGGCAACGCACTTGTAACTCTTCTGGTGTTGCAGGTGACCATGGGCGACGGTAATCGTTCACCATCAGGCGATCTGTTTGCTCGTTTGCCCCCTAGGTACCATAAAAAAAAGAAAAGAGGAGGACAGAAGTCCAGCAGTGGAATATTTTGGAAATTTTCATAAATAAATAATTTAGTACACTACTAACTATTTAAGGAACTATCAGTTATGGAACCCTTGATCTCAGATGAAATACACGTACCCGTATTTGACGAAATTGGTCCATAAAGTAGTGATCCTGTCGACTGTGAGTTGATCCTCATCTGGCATGACATCGTCTACGAAGTACGGGTCAAACAAATAACTTAGTTCGTCAGCATGCGCCGCTCCCCCATACGTGACGTTGTTAAAATATTTGTAGTAATTTCTTTCTCCCAAGTAAGAAAACATGTACGTGAATATACTTTGCGCTCCGTTATCAAAATATCTTCTCAGGCTTCTCTGCGTCGGGTTTATAAATTGGAAGTCAGAGGATAGGTCTAAAATTGGACGCTGTAATTCTTCCCTTATACCATCATCACCAAAATAGTAATGACTAACAATCTCTGACATTTCATCGAATGTGTCACTATCAAAATCAAAGGATTCCTTTAATGTTTTTGTCAAATAATCCGAATTAAATTCTTCCTGAAAAACAAAACCTTCGTCGCTGTTGAAACCAATTAGCAATGGAACTCTTCTAGCTTTGGGAGCTTGTAAATTTATTGGATGATCTAGTAAAAACGGTTCTACGTCATCAAATTTCTTTTCTACGCACGGTCTGAAAACGAAATCTAAATCACGGACAGCAGCAATGATAAGACTTGAATCCACTGAAGCTAGGAAAGACAAAGCATCAGTTACGTCATTGGTCGTTAGTCCTAAATGTTCAGCCAATTTTAAAGCTCCATCGTTACCAGGATTGCGGATTGCCCAGGGACCAAGGATTGTTCCGCTCTGTAGTATAGCTTGATGGAATAAGTCTTGATTTGAATGAACGTGGAAATCCACTGAACCCGAACCAGCGCTTTCACCGAATATTGTTATTTTGTTAGCGTCACCACCGAACGCTTCTATGTTTTCTTTCACCCATTGCAATGCCAATTCTTGGTCTTTTAGCCCCTGATTGCCGGGCACAGCTGGCGTGTCAGTGCACATGAAACCATACGGGCCTAGTCTATAGTTAAATGTTACCAAGATGACGTCATGCCGGACTAAGAACTTTGGACCGTAAATATTTCTTCCTCCAGAGCCAAATGTGAAACCTCCGCCATGAATCCAAACTAGCACGGACAAACGGTTACTGGATGTCGCACCGGTAGGTACGTATACGTTGAGATGCAAGCAATCGATGGTGCCTACTATTGCGGTGTTATCGAATTCTGATATTTGAGGGCAGACTGCTGAATCATCAAAAGCTTCGAATGTGTCTTCAAACGTGGGGTATGGAACCGAAGGCTGTAAAAAAATAATACAACTCTTCATACAAGCTTTTATTTTAATTACATAAAATATGGTAGTTGTCTTCGAGTCTTGCACGTCGCATTTAACCCATTTCCAGTTATAGATTTAATTTGAAATCTGGTACTAAATTGTAGTTTCCATGACAAAGCAAGTACAAAATGTTCAGTCAGCAAAAATACTTTCTTAACAAAACCTATTCTAATCTAGTTAATTTATTCTATTGTTTCAATTCATAATTCATTTATTGCATTATAATCATGTCGTACATTAAGGCCTTACAAATAAATACTGATTCCAGACATGAACCCTGATAGGGCACAGCAATTTTTAATGTCTAACAGAGTCATTACAGTATTTGGTAAAGTTTTAAATTTAATGATGACAATTATAATTTGTTATCTTGATTGTGGCCTGCCTGGGACATTATCATTAATATTTTAGATAATGATGGCTGTGAATTCATTTAATTAATAACAGGTTATCACTGAGTCTCGGGCGTGCACTGATTAATTCACGAGTATAGGTGTCATTCAATAACAATCGATAAGAAAAATCTGATCGATAGTAAAACTCATGATAAGAAAAGAAAATCAGCAAAAGAAATCTTTCCAAATCGTAGGTAGTATTTGTATAGTTAATGTTTTCTATTTTTTTTTCAATATCCCACTAATCCTATTAAATATTTGCGAAAATTGCTTAATGTGTGTTTGTTTGTTACTCTATGGTGTAAAGCTTGGTGGGTCGCAGGTTGAGTATAGCTATTTTAGAGACATGAAATTTGGTACAGATATTCCTCATGCAACGTTTACCAACCATGAAGACCACAATGTATTTTAGTAAAATCGGTGTTTTTTTACCCAACAGCTGGATACTGTAAGCTGTCATTTGACCGATGCTGGTACCCTAGTATTATATTTAAATATTTTAATTTAAATAAAGAACAGCGGTCCAATGTCTACATTGTAAAAAATATGATTGCTGACTTGTGACTGGAAGCCCAAGCAATAAACATCGAGTTATCAGTAATCCTTGAATTTCAATTATAATATTTGATTATACTGAAGCTACACCCCAGTGTTCGAGTTGGGTACACAATACCATGATGGTCGCAAGCAAAGCCGCCGTTAAAAGCTAGTTAGGTACATCAAAATTATGCACTCACTGCAAACGGATTATCTTCGTCAACTCTTGCGTAAGGGATACCCAGAAACATGGAGTATTCTCCATCAGTAGCCACCTGTCCTCGGATCAGTCCTGCCTTGCTATCCACTAGCGGATCCACCCGCGGAACTGCTCCAACATATTGGAACAAAATAACTGTTACACAAATAAATCTATAGAACGTCATCTTTTCCTGAGATGTTATTTGACATTGGTATTTTTCGATCTTTAGCTGAGAGATATAAAGTGCACCATTATCTATTGGAAGATAGTGGATGTGGAGCAGATAGCAACATAGATGATTCTTGATTTTTGAAGGATATGATGCGACAAATAATTTATCTTTGAGATGAGCCATGTCTCTTTATCACATGACTAACTGTCGCTCGCAACTTCTGGATCCTGTGGAAACTTTGGTTTTGGACTATTGTCTATTTTATTCCTTCTTTGCCCGTGGTCCTACTGCGTAGTTCTACTGGTTGCACCAAGGGCGATATTTTTTGTCCATGGTCCTATCAGTATGACTGTTACAATAAAAATATTATATTATATGGGCATTGGTTATACTGATCGGGTAGTACAGTCACTGGTATCGACGATAAATAAGTCTCGCTCGTGGTCCCAATGATGGGACAAAACAATGGGACTACGAGAGAAAACAGGGCTAGCAATGTTTATCCTACATGAAGGGAAATCTTTATAATATCAAATAATATATAGGTACAGTAGAACCCAGGACAAGTGCTCTTAGTACTTCTTCGAACTACGGGCAATTTTATTTGTCCAGAGTCATCCTACCTATAGAACCAGTGGTTTTCTGTTCGTGGTTCAGAACTACGCAGTAGAACCACGGGCAAAGAAGGATTTTTCCTTCTTTTAAAGGAGTACCTAAGTAAGGAACATATTTATTCTTCGCCTAACAAAGTAAACACTTACATCTTACAAAAACTACAATTCCACCTATCCAGGATAGGCTTCAGATTTATTAAAGATTATTTAAATCGGATTTGTAGTTCAGGAGATTACCTTTTATACAGGGTTATTTGTAATTCACTGACATCCTCTTAACCCTGAATTCTTATCATTCAAACGAATGATTTTTGTTTTATGAATTTTTAAAATGAAGCACTTTTTTTCCCATACAAATACACAGAGTATCGTAAAAATAAGAGGTAGTCTCCAATTTTTAAAACGTTATTACACCAAAAATATTAAGTTATGACAAAAGCCGTAAAACAAAAAACATTTTTGTTTAAGTGGTAGGAGTTTAGGGTTAAAAGGATGCTAGTAAATCACAAATAACCCTGTATACAAAAAAGGCGTGACGTGTTACCACAAACACTTAGCCAGTTGTTAAACATGTGACTAAAACATGTCGATTCATAGAAATATGTGACCTTGTCTGTGTAAGTCATGTTTAAGTTTTTGATGGTAAGACCAACAAAGTTTACTTGTTATTAGTAGAGAAAGTCTGTCAGAGATTTATCTGTACTTTAAAGTAACGTCAGAGAAAGAAAAATCGGTAAAGTGCGAGTTGGACTCGTACATGAAGGGTTCCGTATCGCTGTACAATGTTTGTAAAACAGTTCAGTAAAAAATCGCGCAAATGAATGTACTAAAATCGCAATCTAATAGGTAGGTAAACGTTCGGATTCAGGGTCACTCGCTTTGCCTAGCAACTACCAGCTCTTGCCTAGGCCACCTAGCAATGCCTAGCAACGCCCAGCAACTTAAAAACAAGTTTCTTGTATGACGACCCCCTCTAATTATTAACTCTGTTTTATTTTTAACCCCCGACACGAAAAGAGGGGTGTTATAAGTTTGACCGCTATGTGTGTGTGTGTCTGTCTGTGGCATCATAGCTCTTAACTTGATAAAAGCGCCATCTAGTGAGTAATTTAAACACATAGATGCATAAGTATTTTTAGTTCTTTAAGTTATTGCAATAAGGTTCATATTGATGTATAATTGCCTTCTTCATTTCCACATTACGAAGTTTCACTTCTTCCGCGCGGAGGACCTGCACGCACGATTTTTTATTAGAAAGCAGGTTGTTTGGCGATGGTTCTTAGATATGTTTCATCAAAATCGGTTCAGCCGTTTCAAAGTTATCAGCTCTTTTTTGTTAGTTATGGAAAGGTTTTTAGACACATAATCAAATGGGCCTTTGCTTTATTTTCAAAGATATGTGTTGCATAATTGTGTTGGGGGTTTTTAAATTTTTAAATTTTAGTTATTGGTTGTCATAGCGGCCACAGTAATACATAATCGGTGAAAATTTCAAGTCTCTAGGTATAACGATTCAAAGAGATATAGCTCTGTGACAGGCGTAGGGGCATACAGACAGCGGAGTCTCAGTAATGGGTCCCGTTGGCATTTGGGTACGGATTCCTAAATACGTTTGTTTCAGTGACTAAGCGGAATTAGAATAAATATAGTCGGAAAGTAAAAGATTGGCTTCAAAGCCAAAGTACAATGACATGATCGGATAAGTTTTCAGATTTTTGGTTTCTGTACGCGAAGTTTCATCTAAACCCTTTAAGCCGTTATCGAACGATTTATTTTTTCAGTACATCTACATCATACATATTACAATCCGAGCCATAAAAACTAGTTAGGTACATGGTATATTATTCTGATATATACGACAATTACAGAGTACATATCACTGACCATAAAGCGAGACGTCTGTTAAAATTACAAAAATATTAAGTTAAAACCAGTAAATAACACCGAACCATGCAAAATAAAAACTACTGTAATATTTAAACAATTAAAGAACATATTAAAAAGACCATCGAAACATTAATAAATTAAATTGCAATTTAAAATTCTAAATTAAAATTACATTTTACACAATAACAAAAAAATATCAATACGATAACGATTGATAAACAAATATTCAAATATCCAAACATCCAAATATCTACAAGTTAAGTATGAAGTATCTTTTTCTATTTTTTTTTTTTTTTCAACTTCATTTTTTTTATTACTTTTACGGTCATCCCGTGAAACCATATATTTCAAACTAAATACAAACTGAAATATAGATGCACAGAAAAAACCCCAGAAAAAAGACCAATGCTGGGAATCGAACCCAGGTCCTCAGCGTTCCATGCTGCGTGCTTACCCCTACACCATCACTGGTCTAGAAGTTAGCGACGAATCTTTCCCATACATCGTACACTTCTCGCTTTGCTTTATCACTGCCTAAATGTGATTATAACAGACTGAAGTGTACGATGTATGGGAAAGATTCGTCGCTAACTTCTAGACCAGTGATGGTGTAGGGGTAAGCACGCAGCAGGGAACGCTGAGGACCTGGGTTCGATTCCCAGCATTGGTCTTTTTTCTGGGGTTTTTTCTGTGCATCTATATTTCAGTTTGTATTTAGTTTGAAATATATCCAAATATCTTTCCAAACTTTTTCTTTTATACTTAATAATAGAAGGATATGCCCTCAAATCTTTTTAAACCCCATAAATAAACTACCACCTTTAACCCAAAATCAAAGTGCAAAAGAACAGTTCACATGAATGTCACGGAGTCGTAAAATGCGTAATATACCATTCAAAGGGCACGGCGTTAAATATACAAAAGGTATATAAAACTGATATAGCGCTTCGGGCCTCATTGCTGGGCCATCGTAAAAACCTTACGGCAGGTACGGCGCTTTTAGGCCCGGGGCGACAATAAAACGACAGTAAATATGTAACGTTTATATTAGATCAGGCATATTTTGATGCCTTACAGGGAACAATGTGGGTCTCGGGAATCCGAGTAGTATCCAAGAAATGTGCTATTCGATTTTGCGACGCGATTTCGCTTTTGCGACGTTTGCTACGCCAAGTTTTGATTGTGAAAGGATTTTGACAAGTTTGTTGCTTTATCACTGCTATAAGTGATTAAACGAGCTAAGACGTGTGATGCGTAGGAAAAATTCGTGCCTATATCCTGAGCAGCTGTGGTGTAGGATTAAAAGCACGCAGCGCGGTATGCTGAGGACCCGGGTTCGATTCCCGGAGCTGGTCTTTTTCTGTGCATCCATGTTTCAGTTCGTATTTAGTATGAAATATAAGTTTCAGATAGTCGAGGTGACAGCATTTTCTGGCCATATACTATGAAATTCGGTGCGATTTGGGGATAAAATAACGCCGTGTTTTCTTATCTTCGTAATTTTATAGGTTTCATCGTATCTACGCACGGAAAAAATAATATAACAATGGTCAAGTCCTTTGTTCTTTTAATTGATGAAATAAATAATAAAAAAGAACATGTATTACAAGATTTTAATGCAGCTTAAATGGACGTGGGTGTGCGGGGCACTTTAATACCCGTAACGCAACACAGCGTAAACCACTACGGGGTGAATAAAGCCTCGTAATGCACTGAAATATTGTACAAGTTTTTGGGTTGCCGCAGTTAACGAGTTAATATAGCACAAAGTTCGCTCAGGCAACGCCATCTATTGATTCCAGGCAGAGTTAACACGCCATCTTGACGGCTGATGTACCTACCTCAACACAATTATATTTTTACGACTGGATCGCCTAGGCACTAGGCCCTAGTGGTTGAGAACCTGACTACGAAGCTTGAGGTCCCGGGCTCGATTCCCGGTCGGGGCAGATATTTGTGTAAAAAAAATGCGAATATTTGTGTTAGAGTCTTGGATATTTAATATGTATTTATCTATATAAGTATGTTTATCCGTTATTCAATACCCATAGTACAAGCTTTGCTTAGTTTGCGACTAGGTCAGTTTCTGTCAAAATTGTACCATTAGGTATTTATTTTTATTATTTTCGAAACAAACTCTAGGATTGTAAATGTTTCCGATGTATTTTTAACACGAGCGAAGCCGGGGAATTTAAGGCACTAGTACTAACTTCAACTGAATAATTTTCTAAAAAGCCTAGGATCTAAATCTTTCAGTACAACAGGTTTGAGAAACCAAGACGATCCTTGTGTAGACTACGGGCCAATGTGTCGCACATTTGGAATGTTGCAATATCTTGCCACCTTGCACTGGGTGCCTATGTAATCTTGCGATCTTGGCATTGTCTCGACAATTTCATCGCTGACCCCATCTCGGCGTCAACAGTTTCCACTTCCTGCATTCTTTTATGAACTTTGAGCCCAAGTTGGGACCAGGAATTGGTATTTTACAAGCTTTCATTTAACTTCCAATCTTTGTCTCATCATCATCTATGTATACGCCGTCGACACGTCGCACGTTGCTCGGCACATTAACAGAATCTACCTGTAATATTGATTTTTGTTAAAATCGATAAAAAAAAACCGGTTGTCTGTAAAGTCGGTTTACGGACGATATAATTTAACGTGACAACGTCATAACAAAACATTCAAACCCCCCCTCGTACCCCGCATTGTACATCCTGGCGTTCGCCGCTCTCTTGTAACTGGCCCTCGCCGCTCTCTTGCAACTGACCTGCTTCGCTGCTCTGCAGAATGTAACGTTACTTATCGTTACATGTACGTTACAATGAGTCATGTTTTTTCGTGTATGCAGCCAGCGTTCATCGATTTATTAGATGTTGTCACGTAAAAATTATGTTTTTCATACATAATAAATCAATATTACAGTCCAAAAGGTTAGAATTGCACTAAAGTTAGTGTCAATTATGACACATAGAAAAAGAAAAAGTATGTAATGTCGAACGAACTCGCCTCAATAATCTCCTTATCGCGAATAGCTACGAATGAAAAACTCTTTTCTCAAACATCCAAGGAAATGTGGTCCTTATAGTCGTGACAATAGAACACGAAGTATGCCATTGTATAGCAGTTGAGGAAGATTCGTTCTAATTTCAAATTAGACGACAATAATGGAATTTCATACAAACATTGCTGGCCAAGGCCAGCAAAGAGATCGTCTTTTGTTTTAGTGGGTCGTATTTTCTTTTATTGACTATCAATGACATACTGCCAATTAAGAAAAATTTAGTTTGTGAATTTACTTTTTAATATCTTACTTGGCTAGATTTAATAAAATAAATAAGGATTGGCGTTTATTGTTAACAATTTATTAAAATAACCAATTAATAAGGTCGTAATTTTTTAATAAATATAAATCATCTCAAGATTTTGCGTCAAAAACATTAACTGGAACAGCTTACAAATAAATTGCTGGAAAAAAAATATTTTGGCGGGAATAAAAAAAAAAAATTTGAATTAAATATGAATATATAAGTTGAACATTCGTGTCATTTCCTTGGATTTATTTGAGAAAAGCACTATACAAGCCTTGGCCACGAACAGGGATTGCCGGCCTCGTATCTCTAGATGGCCTCGTTAACACTCGGCCATCTATTACTACTCGGCCGGCAATCCCCTATTTCGCGGCCGCTGCAGTAATGTACTATTACTGACGAAATTTAAAAGATAGGTAATAATAGGACGTAATGGACGACCTTTTACACTGATTCAGCCATTAAATTTAATTATTGAAAATCTCAAAAATAGTAACAGTAAAGACACTAGTTTCTTCGAGAAATTAAGTCTATTTGACCTGAATAACCTTCCCTTAAAGTTAATGGAATTAAAAAAACCGGCCAAGAGCGTGTCGGACACGCCCAAGATAGAGTTCCGTAGCCATTACGAAAAAGTCAAGTAATATTTTTCAAAGGATTTCGTATGTGTACGGAATCTTCCAAGTTTAGACATGTTTTATACCTTAGGCTACTATTTACTGTTAAACTACAAATAATTCCCAAGCAATTTTAGCTGCTATAATTTTCCTTGTAAATATAGTATATTTAATACCATTCTGAATTTTTTCAAAATTTTCCACCCAACAGTTTAGATTTTAGAGGGGGGGGGACGGTCGATTTTATGAAAATTTTCACTTTAAAGTTGAATATTTCGCAAACAGATCACTGAATAGAAAAATCATGTAAGCAACTCCCCAATGGTTTTGAAAGACCTATCCAACGATACCCCACACTAGAGGGTTAGGCGAGAAAAAAAAATCACCCCCACTTTACGTCTATGGGAGGTACCCTAAAAAAAATTATTTTAGTTTTTTTTATTTAATCACTTTGTCGGCGTGACTGATACATATATTCATGCCAAATTACAGCTTTCTAGTACTAACAGTCTCTGAGCTTAGCCGCGGACAGACAGACAGACAGACAGACAGACGGACAGACATGGCGAAACTATAAGGGTTCCTAGTTGACTACGGAACCCTAAAAACACGGTGTATGTTCGACTACCTGCAGAACACAGACCTGCCCTCAGAATGAGAGGGCTCGGGTCTTAGTTTCGACTACCTGCAGAACACAGACCTGCCCTCAGAATGAGAGGGCTCGGGTCTTAGTTTCGACTACCTGCAGAACACAGACCTGCCCTCAGAATGAGAGGGCTCGGGTCTTAGTTTCGACTACCTGCAGAACACAGACCTGCCCTCAGAATGAGAGGGCTCGGGTCTTAGTTTCGACTACCTGCAGAACACAGACCTACCCTCAGAATGAGAGGGCTCGGGTCTTAGTTTCGACTACCTGCAGAACACAGACCTGCCCTCAGAATGAGAGGGCTCGGGTCTTAGTTTCCATGTGCGCTCAGTACATATTGGAAACTTCTCAGGTGTGTACTGGCAGCCTCACGATGTTTCCCTTTATTGTAAAGCTCATGGTAAATTTTACAGACACATAAATCCCGTTACACTCATAGCCCGGGCTCGAACTTGCAACCTTCTGATTATAAGGCCGTAGACCAAACCAGTAGGCTTAGAATATTATGTTTATTTGAGTCAAATCTGAAGTTCAATGCATTTTAAAGAGTTATGAAGTCAGATGAATATGTTATGAAAATAATTTTTAGGATTGAAAATTGGCAACCGTTGCCTGTCATTAAAATTAGCCAAAATTATCTCCCACACTAAATTAAACCGAAGACCAAAGAGCTGGCAGCTTCCTCGCTCAAGGCTCTTACGATCCAGCGAGGAAATGCTGCCAGCTTCGTCGGTACCATGCCGCAGAGGCCATTTTTATAATTAAATGTAGTTCTAGTTTACTTTACTTTAATATAACTAGTAAGTTTATTTTTTTATGGATTGTTAGTGTATATCAGATATTATTGTGAGTTCTTAAATAAATATTATGTATTAATAAAAAAATCTAATATAAAATCAAACCGACCTGACTTTAGGCACACTACATTGTTGGCATGTTTTAACTTTATCGCGTAATTCGTGGGTCACGTTATATAGTTTGCAATTCTCCTTCGAAGACAACACGCAATCAACTAAAAGATCCCGAGACCATCATAGGCGGCCATAGTTTTTAACCACTTCGGCCCACCGTATTCAAATAAGAAAGGATGTCCGAAGATCAGCAATTCAATTCCCGATAGACGTTTTATTCGAGATGGGCCCGTTGTTACACGCAAGTTTCGGGATGACGTGGGTAGCGTGCGTCTCTCCTACCAACGGTACCGTGTGATACTTTTTTTCCCTTATTTCTACCAATACGAGTATTAACTACCAACCCGCCCTGGTATTGCGCTTTTATCTTACTTAATTCTCTTCAACACTTTCATAATTTCATTTCAGTAGTAGGTTTGAGCTCGCGCCTCTGAGTTCCCAGAAATTAATGTGCGAAATCAGATTTGAAATTTACCGTGAGCTTAATGATGACCGAGTAATGGCAGGAGTAACCGATAACGGATAAGTGCCGCCAAGAAGCAGTAGTGCTTACACTACTGCGCCAACAAGCCATTGAAATACTATTATGATTTCAATGGATGGTTTGCACAGCAGTGTAGCTCAAGAGGGATATATTTCGGAAAACCCGCAGACTTATTGTCTAACGCTTCTGACGCTTGCCTTCGCAATCACAATTTCTTTCTGTCAAACGGTATGAAATGATGAAAGAAAAAGATGGTGAAAGCGAAGGCAAGCGTCAGAAGCACAAGTCACAACAACACGGCTATGGCGGTCTCGAGTCTCCAGTCTATAGACAGTCATCATCATGATCGTCATTTCAGCCGAAAGACGTCCACTGCTGAAAACAGGCCTCCCCCAAGGCTCGCCAAACAGATCGGTTCCGTACCATCATCATCATCATCATCATCATCATTTCAGCCGAAAGACGTCCACTGCTGATTATAGGCCTCCCCCAAGGCTCGCTTACAGATCGGTCCCGTGGCGTCCGCATCCAACGCGTTCCCGCAACCTTAACCAGGTCGTCGCGTCTATACTTGCATCTGTACTTCGTACAATAAGCAATTCCTTTCAGCCAATATTTTTAGTATGTATAAACAGAAATTTAAAAACAAATTATATGAAATTTTGAGTTAAGTTTATAGCTACAGTTTAAGTTAAGTACCTAAATAGTCTTATCTACATCCATATCATAACTTCCCTGTTATATGTACAAAAGAGATATCTTGTGATTATAGAATTCGGATTGTCGAATCGATTATCGAATTAGTGGATTTGTAATTTCGTTCAGATTGAAATTCTTGTTCCAAATATTTTTGAATCTCGAATATTCCAATCGATTTGATAGTCTGAATCGTCTCAAGTCTAGATTGTCTATGAATTTAAAATTCGAACAGTGTGTTCAGTGCTGTGCAGTAGTTTGTAACAAATACCACTTATATGTTTTAGTGGGAGCTGTTTAGGGAGTAAGTGCATGTTTGTCAGTGATTTATTTATAAGTAAATGATGTACGCTTGCTTCTGTTTGCTCTCCTTGAATAAATAAATAAATAAATAAATGAATATAGATAGTAGTTTTTATACATTGTTTTTTGATGTCAACGAGCGTAACACAGGTTCTCTAGCAAATTTGGACTGTTCCAATCGAACTGCACGATTGATCCGAGCAGTTTTCGTCAACACGCGCTGCCTGTGGTAGGGCCTGTACGAAATAAGGAGCCGCTCGGGGCGCGATACTGCGGCTCGAAACATTCGGCTTGATTGGCTCGGCGGGCTTACGGCGGCCCTGGAGAGAGAAACGACGTGTGCACAGGAGTATGATCTTAGGCGGCCCCTAAACGATCAATTATATTGCACAATATTGCGAATTGTGCAATATTATTGACCGTTTAGGGCTAATATTGAAGATTGCGCAATGATTGACCGAAAGTTTGAGCGAGTTTAATTTTTATTGCGCCATATTTTTCCATTGTATCGTGTAGGGTCAGTATTGTGCAATATTTTAGTATCCGACTGAACACGAAAACATTGTGCAGTTCGTATTATTGAGCAATATAATTGCTCGTTTGGATTCAGAGCGCCTTTCAATCTTATTGTACAATAAAAAATATTGTACAATGTTATTGTAGGTCTAGGGGCCGCCTTAGAAGTAATAACTTTAATTTCAATACTAGATTACAAAAAACGCCTGTATAATTCCCTACATCACCCCTATGTCACTCTGGGAACTGAGACGAATCTAATGACACCTCACACTTCAAAATACATAGGCTGCATGCCAAAGAATGATACATACATACATACATACGCTCGAAAAACATAACCCTCCTTCGACAATCGGGTGAATAAATTTATGCCTTACGTGTTATACTAATCGAGTTTCGGGCAAACAAGATTATGCCAGATTAAAGGTAACCGACACAGAAATAAAATAACAGCAATTTTCATAGCAAATAAAAGTCGTAGTTCATTGATATAGAATTCCGCAAAGTAATAAAGTAACACCTGAATAAATCAATTGAGGAGTATAGAATCAAAGTCCGCTAAATCCATATTGGTTCGGTATGGATGTAGCGGACTTTGATTCTATACCCCTCAATTGTTAAGTAAGCAAGTTTTCAGTGTCAACGCGTCAGTGTAGTTTGGTGGTGGTGATAGTTGGGTTCGTATGATTTGTTTGTGTTCAAATTCAAAGTTAACGTAACTGTCATAAGGTCGCGGGTCAGCGAAGTAATTGTCTCAGTGCATTAATATGGACCTCCGCAAACTAACGCTTGATTCAGTTAAATTCCATAACTCCATCAAAGTGTTAGCAGCTTTGATTAACAATACCGTGTATTGTTGATCAAAGATTATCAGAGAAAACATGCTTCGTCCAAATGATGCCACATCCATCCCCTCTTCCCTGTTGTATTGCAGGCCTCAAGTACCGATACCGAAATAGAGTAAGCCACCTCGTTTACTTTTACGCGCCACGCGGCGACCACCGACCCAACACGAGAAGTCATATTGCTGACGAGCACAATACAATTCTGTCCTTTATGTAGGTTTTGCGGGTCGAAGGATCCTGTGCAAGGTCTCTGGATCGCCACCACCATTCTGTAAGGTAGATAAATACGATATAATACCTTAAGTGCCATTAAAACTGAAATTACACTTTGGTATTAACATCATAGCCATGACTAGCAATGCATTTGCGATCATCTGTTGTTCTGAATATTCTTATACCGAACAGCGGCCAACCAATTGTGTCTTTATCAATCTCGACATTGGCAGAATCATCAATAGTATCGATGGAGTTATATTTTTAAAAATTGAATATGAATCTTCTTTAAAGTGTTGATATATACTTACCAGCAGGTGATTTAGTAGCTAGAAAATTTCATTAAAAATAATTTATATTTTTGTGTATACGTAATATTTAAAAGACCTGGATTACTAATAAGTAGAATGGAGGGAGAAACTTTGTTTGTTTTTTATGAGCATCTTAAATAAAGTTATTTTGTATACAAAAATTACGAAAAATTAATAGGTAAAAAAGAAAAAGATAACCAAAACTGACTTATTTAAGAAGTCCAGCTCTATTTTCAGCTAACTAGTAGAGCTGGGACTCATGGCTAAATAAAAAGTTCTAGATTATATAGCACATTGACTAGTAGATGAATGCCTAATGATTAAGTTAACGGATTAAACAATAAGAACTAAGTTTGGTATTACAAGCTCTTCGTAGTCAAAATTTTGAAAAAAAAATAACTTCAGATAATGCAAAATTATTATGTCACAAATAAATCACGAATAGGATACATAAAAATTAGCCTGTTAACTTATAAGCGGATTTACAAGTCCTTGTCATTTTGATGTTAGGGATATGTAGGCACTGGCCACTGAGGCCGTGTTGAGTTTCAAATATTTAAATCTTACGGATTCTGGAATTGGAATCCCGAAACAAACAGCGAACAGCGGACGGTCTTGGGAGCTATTCGGGGTTAGGCCGTACCACGCGAGTGTTTTGATAATGCAATGTAAAATTAAATAAATAATGTTATAATTTAACGACCGCCTTAGCCTAGTTGGTAGTGACCCTGCCTACGAAGCAAGAGGTCCTGGGTTCGAATCCCGGTAAGGGCATTTTATTTGTGTGATGAGCACGAATATTTGTTCCTGTTCTGAGTTATGGGTGTTTTCCATGTATTTAGGTATTTATTTATCTATATAAGTATGTTTATCGTCGTCTAGTACCCATAGTACAAGCTTTGCTTAGTTTGGGACTAGGTCGATTTGTGTAAGATTGTCCCCTAATATTTATTTATTTATTTATTTATTTAATAGATGAAAACCAAATTTCCTGCAATTAAATAAGTCAAGTTCAAGTTAGGATTTTATCTTAGGAAGTATTTTCTCTTTCAGAGCATAGGGTCCCATCCTGTAGGTATAATCACATTCAGCTCAAATTTGCGCACCCTAAAATTTTTATTCGATAAGTTTAAAATCTCAATTACCGAATCTTGGGCATGAAAGTTTTAAATCAAAAATCTGATTATTCAAGAATATTTATCACGCAAAAACGCCTTGAAGAATTTTATGAGCGTTGCTATAAAACATCGCTTTGTGTTCGAATCGATATAGATTTGGTAGGAGCTTGAAAATATAAGTTGGAAATGCAATTTTATTTTTCCCGTAATAGTAGGTCTCTACACTGTTGATGGCAATTCGAGTTAATATCTATTTTGTTGGGATTGCTAGATTTTTTCTGTGGTTGTTTGTCTTCAAGTATTGCTATATACATGGTTTGTCATAAACCTTCAAATACAAAAGAAAATACAGTTCTGTTTGTACCGAATTCTAAAAACTGAATATTCAATATTCCATCGTTTTAAAAGTGACTAGAAATGCCATTTAAAACTCAACAGTCAATGATTTTGCTTCCAAAAAGTTACCAGTACAATCCGTTTTTAGGGTTCCGTAGTCAACTAGGAACCCTTATAGTTTCGCCATGTCTGTCCGTCTGTCTGTCTGTCCGCGGCTAAGCTCAGAGATCGTTAGTACTAGAAAGCTGTAATTTGGCATGAATATACATATCAGTCACGCCAACAAAGTGGTAAAATAAAAAATAAAAAAATAATTTTTTTTAGGGTACCTCCCATAGACGTAAAGGGGGGGTGATTTTTTTTTCTCGACTAATCCTGTAGTGTGGGGTATCGTTGGATAGGTCTTTTAAAACCATTGCGGGGTTGCAAACAAGATTTTTCTATTCAGTGATCTGTATGCGAAATATTCAACTTTGAAGTGAAAATTTTCATTAAAATCGAGCGTCCCCCCCCCTCTAAAATCTAAACTGTTAGGTGGAAAAATTTGAAAAAATTCAGAATGGTAGTAAATATATCAAATTTACTAGGAAAATTATAGCGGCTAAGATTTCTTGGAAATTATGTGTAGCTTAAGAGTAAATAGTAGCTTAAGGTATAAAACATACCTAAACTTGGATGATTCCGTACACATACGAAATCCTTAGAAAAATATTACTTGATTTTTTTGTAATGGCTACGGAACCCTATACCTTGTGCGTGTCCGACACGCTCTTGGCCGGTTTTTTTACTTTTAATAATAAAGTAGTAATGCTTATTCCAGACATAGTTGATACAACTGAAAAACATGATACTTTTGTGATAAATTCGTCACGGTCACCACGTGACACTGGCCATAATGAAAACCACATTCGAATTAAAAATAAAAATTGCAACGTGTCATAAATCCAGCCATCACAATTTCCCGACCACAGCTTAAAAATATTACCAGTTATAAACACGACGACGCAATCTATTCGGATCGGCTGACTCGATTCGACTCGATTCGACTCGATTCAATATTGGCATCGGCTCGCATCAAACGTGACGGGAATTCTGCCAGACCATGGTTTGTGCGGTTGGCGCTGATATATCAAAGTCTTGGTAGCTTTGGAGCGAATAAATTGATATTTTGACGCGGTATTGCTTACGTGGTGGAGGGAACTAGCTGAGACTTTTAAATCGGAGTGCTTGGTTTGTGTGGCGCTCAGATGTGACTAAAATTTAAAACATCTAGTAGCTAGTTGTGTACGGAGATGACCAAAGTACAAGTTAGCTCGCTACTGAAGCGACACATTTTTTTACCTGTCTGATGTCATGAATTCTGTTGCAACATAGCTTTGTTGCCAAGGGTATGTACCCTTTAAGTTTTCACATGTGTGAAAACTTACGAAAGGTCTCTTACTTCTTACGTGTAGTAGCGTATCGAACTGAAATGGAACTTAATATGTAGTTTTTATAACTAAGTTTTCAATGACCCTAATTATACAATCCTCAAAATTTTTTATTTGTTTTTGCTACACAATCATGGTAAAATATAAAGTGTCAGTCTTCTTATGAACTATTATTATAAATTCCTACAAACTACCTTTAATTATAACACTAAGCTAATGGTGTCACTCGGATTGTAACAAAGCTCTTTAAAATTAACACTAATTTTGACAGTAAACGAAAAAAAAATTGTATCACTTCTGCAATATACCATATATAACTATGAGTATGATAGTATGTGCTGCAGGAAAAGACGCCAATAAAGAGGAGTAAAAGGAGGCATAGGAGGCGAAGACCCTCGCAACAAAAACACAATTTGAGTTTTAGAAAAATAATATACTTAAACTGATAATATTGAAATAAATACGTAAAGTTAAAGGTTCGAACTCTCTTTTCTATTTCTAAGCTTATTCTTCCCGTCTTCAAAAGGTTGGTGAAGAGTTTTAGCCTGGAGCACAGTGTCAGGAAGCGAGTTGTCCGCTGTGTCTGGGACGAGGAGCGTCAGGAGTCCAGCCGTGAGAGACACCAGGCCGAACACGGTGGCTGGAAGACCAGACCAGTACGCGACCTGGAAAATAACACAAGGTTATTCTTGCCTGGCCTAGTAGCTACGCTAAATGTGACCTATAGTCAACGGCAACTAAATTCTGACACATTGCATCACTATAAAGTTTTAACAATGTGAACCATAGGAAATAAACGGTATACTAACTTTTCTTCTACACATAACAAGTGTACCATTATTTTTTTATGAGTCACATTGTCATTCATTATTCAAAAACTTCATACCTTGAACAGTAATGTTTTTTTTTTCAAAAATACGTAGGTTTCTATGCCTCTATGTTTTCATTTTCTTGTTAAAATGAGTACCTATTTCTTTTTGATAAATGTCTGAAAATGACGTTAAAATTAGGCAATTTTCATAATTTTTGAAGACTCCTACCTCTTGTGATAGTTGGAATTACAATCTTGTGAAACCATGATAGAAATTGTAGTAGATGTTATAATATTTTATAATATTTTATAACTTACCAATAAAGGAGTCTGCGGGGCTACAATGGACCCGATCCGTCCCACCGAAGAACAAAGGGCATGCATGGAATTCCTGGTGTAAGTAGGGAATAGCTCCGAAGTGAAGATGTATGTGATGGTGAAGAAAAACGAAGACATGAGCTTGCCAGCCATGTACACACTGATCGATAGCCAGGGGAGATCTGGAAATTCAGCAATACTTAGTTAAGTACATAAATGGATTTTCAATCAGCCGTCACTAGCCTAGACACACAGGGTGAATCCTAACTCGTGAACAGATATTATTGTACTGAAACAATTACTTTGCTCACCCTCGACCTTAAGATAGTTATGTTTATGTAAGAAATGCGTGTTCATGCAGTTCCTCCACCCCACACACACCAAAATCACACAAACCCAACCATCACCACCACCAAACTACACTGACGCGTTTCGAACTCAACCAGAGCTCATCTTCAGGGTTGGTACCACAACCGTACGCTATGCTACCAAATGTTACAACAATACACTTAGATATTAACGCATTCGCTGCTAGCTGTCAGACTCGATATTTCTTCAGATGCCACAAATGCACATGTGCGTTAAAATTACTGACAAACTATGACAGCAGCACTGGGTATATATGCGTTCCCGGTAGTGAATGCGATAACAAGCCTTTGCAGCCTTTCAAAAATTAGGCGAAAAAAGAATGGAGGTAATTAAGACGGTGAAAACACTCACCTCCAGAAACGTATGGCTGACACACACACAATACAGCGCAGGCCACGAACGTTGTCACCAAAGGCACCTTTCGTTTAAACTTGAGCAGGATGAAGGTCACAATGATTTGGCCAGGAATATCAATGATAGACGTCAACGCGTAATTAATGTACTTATTTCCTTGCAAGGCAACTGAATTAATTGTCAATCCATGGTTCACAAACGTTGAGGCTATCCACCACACCGAGCACACACAAAACCTTTTCAACATCGTCTTTGACTTAAACGTATCAGCTAACACTTTTCCAAAGCTAGCTCCTTTTTCTTCCTCGTAATGTATATCGTCCAACTCTTCAGAATCGACCTTCATTTTATTGGTCTTGGCTGCATTTTCTAAAATTGATACTGCTGTGTCTTTCCTCCCTTTAATGAGTAACCATCTTGGGCTTTCATCTATGAGGAATAAGTAAAAGAAGAACAGCAGTCCGGGTGCATAGACAACGCGCAAAAATGTCCTCCAGTAGGGAAATTGCCAGAATATCAAGGGGAAGAGTATACCGCCGCAAGTGTAGCCGAAGTTGGTCATGATCATGAACAGGACTCGTTTCTCAGTTGCCACCATTTCAATAGCTGGAAGTAAATTTTACATAATCAATAACTATAAATTAAAAAAATCAAAACCCTGACACAATAATATGCTAATTATTAGGTTACACAACATACCTATATGTTTGTTAATAAAGTAAAAGCCCATTATGCGTCTAAGATCCCTTCCGCGGCTAACAAAAGTGCTGATAACTTCGAAACGGCTTAAACAAATTTTGATAAAGACATATCTATGAACTATCGCCAAGAAACATGCTTTCAAATAAAAAAATCTCATTCAAATCGGTTCAACCGTTTGAGAGTTATAATGTCACAGACAGAAACCAAGCAGAATTGAAAGTAGGATTACTATACGGTAATTACATACTCAACATGAAGGCTGGTGAGCAAGGGTCTCCTATGACTGCCTCCAGGAACTCCACGCTGATATATAGCCAGTAGTTGGTGATGAAGCTCCTCGTCAGACCACAAATTGCTCCCAGGACACCTGCAACCACCAGCAGAGTCTTCCTGCCATACCTGAAATCAAATGAAGGCGAATGAAAATAATGTGTTACCAAAAACTCAGAATCAATTTAAATAAATTATACTAATATTATAAAGCTAAAGAGTTTGTTTGTTTGTTTGTTTGTTTGAACGCGCTAATCTCAGGAACTAATACTCCGATTTGAAAAATTCTTTCAGTGTTAGATAGCCCATTTATCGTGGAAGGCTATAGGCTAGGAGAGGAGCGGAGCGGAAGAATGTTTCAAAATCGGGGGTTTTTCAAGTAAAACTTCTATATGCGCTAATCTCAGGAGCTAATGCTCGGATTTGAAAAATTCTTTCAGTGTTAACACCGGGGGGGCGGGGGGAGGTTTGAGGGGGGTGAAGGTGAGGGGGTTGAGGGTGCGGGGGAGGGGTGCGGGAGTTTTAAGGGGGGATGAAAATTTCATTGATTTTGCCGTAGGATGCACCGTTTTCAATAACTTGAAATAAAACTTGAAGTAAAATTTCTACAGGCACGCTTGACTTGGGACGAACGCGGGTGTGCGGGGGGTGCTGTGTGTGAGGGCGTGCGGGGAGTGCGGAGGGGTGCGGAGGGGGTGGGGGGATGCGGGGAGGCGTGCGGGGGGAGCGGGTTGGAGGAAGCGGGTTGGAGGAAGCGGGGGGGGGGTAATTTTTTTAATATCGAGGAACTAAGGAGAGCCATAGTTGATGAAAAAGCAAATTGGATAAAAAAAAAATAAGCTGCCCATATAACTAATTTCACGCGGACGGAGTCGCGGGCAAAAGCTAGTCATATTATAATCTCACACTACTGTACCTATGTCTTTGTCATAAAAAAAGACAGGGGACTCATCTATTCTGATCTCTCGAATTACCGGACAATTGCATTGGAAAATGTACTATCAAAAGTGCTGGACAGTCTTCTCGACAGGCAGCTTCGTTGGTACATACTTAGATCTGGACCATGCTCAGTATGGCTAGACCCAAGGGCGTATTGTCAACGCGCGGGCGCTTGCCATAGTTTTCACCATCTCTTTCTGTCACAATCTTATACCTTTTGCCAGAAATAAATGGTGAATGCGCTAGCAAGCGTCCGCCCGTTTGACAATACGGCTTTTGGCCTGTCGCGAGACAGTGCCATATATTGCGGTAAGCAGGTTGTTCAGTACTAAGAATATTTATAGAAAAACCTTAGTTTACGCGTGCTTCCTAGACCTCTCAAAAGCATTTGACCTGGGTTGTTATGATGTACTATGGAATAAACTACATAACGATACTGATGGCCTTCCGTCTGATGTAATATCATTATTCAGGTACAGAAATCGGGGAAATCGCGGGTAATGGGGCAGTTATCTCTGAGGAACCTATAGGTTGGAGTGTGAGGTGAGACAGGGGTGATTAACCTTGCCTAGACTCTTTAACCTGTACATGAATAATCTGATTGTTAAACTCAGCAGCATAAAGATTGGTTGCTAAATTTAAATTAATTAAATTAAAGTTTATTTCAAGCTCGTGGCCATAAAAACGTTAGTTGACAATAAAAATTAAAAAAAGTTTGGCGAAGACTATATTTACAATATAAGCTATTGCTGATCATGTGGTGCTGCTGAGCACTTCCATCAGTGCTATGAGGAGGCGCTTGTCTATTTATGAATCTTATGCGGAGGCCCAAAAAAAGTGAATTCTTGGTGTTAAACGGCTTTTGGTCTTAAGTATGAAAAACTCAATGCACGAATCCAAGCACAGATGATGTGTTTCACATATGTTTCTGCAGTTAACGTCAATTCACGGTTTACTAAAAAAAAAACAAGGTATGTAATAAATCGACACCCGATAGCAAAAACATTGTAAGTAATTTTATAGTGTAATTTAATATTCAAAGGTTGAAATAAGCAAAAACTGATCTATCTGCGTATCTATTTGCTTTTTGCCTAAGATGAAAATTGAAAAAGTTAGTACGTGTGATTACATTGTAAGTAATTATTTTTATCTCATTGGTCTTATTTTTTTAGTGTAACATTATTGCAAATTTAGTTACAATGTGAAAAAATCTCGATTGGTAAACAGTATACCAGCAAAAACATTGTAAATAATATTGCTATTATTTTATTTCTCGTGCGATCTAGGTATCGGGGAGTATAATGATCAAAAATATCGTAAGAAGACTTACATGAATAATAATAATAATAATAACCATTTGATTCAGATAATTGCATCCATAGAAATCTTAGTAGTCCTTAAAAAATAAAATTCACTTTAATAGATAGCAGTAGGTTATACTAATAGTATAGAATAATGTGCTTTTCAATTAATGAAATTGAATCAAATGAATGATTCTAAAGTAATTGTTTCATTCAATTCAAATGAATTTAATTTAATTAATTAACCCGATCCAAAATTTGAGGATGGAACTATTGATCCTATTCGCAAATGCCATCAGAATATTGTTGCGGCTACCCCGCTCCCGGCTCAGCAGGGATGGGATTCTCTTTCTTTTAACTGCATAAAAATTGTCTGTGTGTTTCTCGGCAAACATCCCCGAGGCGCTGCAGTAGCGAGGTAGCCCCAACAGCATCCTGAAGGCATTATTATATTGGACACGGAGGGCATTGTACGCTTTCTGCGTGTAATTAATCCATAGGCTGCTCGTGTAAAAAACTTGACAGAACGCCTTAAAAAGGGTAATTTTGACTTGTCTTGAACAATGAGCGAACCTACGAGCCAGCATGTTACTTCGCACTGCTAGCGCCCTCCGTTCCATTTCTATGTCCAGGTCATCTTTCAAGTCGTCACCGTCAGACAGGATGTGTCCCAGAGATATTTAAACTGAGTTACTCGATTGAATGGCTCACCATTTAAATAATGATATACCACAGTAAACACTGGAATTCATCCTATGCGACTTGAAGACCATGTACTCGCTTTTGTTACAATTGTATTTTTAACCATGCTTCTCTGCATATGACTCACACACGCTCAACATTTGTCTGAGAGCACAGACCGAGGGGCACATCAGCACCATATCGTCGGCGTAGCTTAAATTGTTAACGCTGACGCCATCCACATAGCATCCGACATGCATGCTGCTGAGCTCCTCGATCAGACTGTTGACGTACTACAGGTTGAAGAGTTTGGGTGAGGTTAAACCCCCTTATCTCACCTGCACTCCAACCTATAGGCCTCCGACAATGAACCATTTCATCTTTCGTAGTTGAGCTGATTGCTGTACCAAAACTTAAAAACATTGACGAGCTCACGTGGTGTACTTGTACTAGCTAGCTTATCCCATATGATACCGTAGAACACCAAATCAAAAGCCTTTGTTTTGGTTTTCTGGCTATTAATAATTCTTTTGAGCAATGAAGTTGTAACATTGGTAATCATCAGTAAAATTGACTGTCTTTTTATACATTGATGGTGGATGAACAGCAAATTTGACCATAAATACGTGTAAACAGAAGCAAACTAACCCGTTCATAGACACACAAATAATTACACAAATTTGAGTATATTATAATTACCTTGTCAATGACACTTAATAATTGTAAATACTAAGACATTGTATCGCTATAGTAGTTTGGTGTTAGTATACATATTTCATTAAAATATAATTTCTGGTTCATATCAAGTTTTATTCTATAATAGTAGCCAGTGTTGCTTTTAATAAGGTTTTTTGTCATTAAAACTACTTAAATTGATTGAAATATTGTAAAATATTATACAAATAGGTAAAAGTATATTAGATATACAATGAAGTTAGACAAAATTCATCTATGCATCAATATAAATTCGATAATAGACCATGGTAAGTAGTACTTACAATCTTTTTATGCGGTTTTATTTTTATTTTTTTGCATTGTAACAGTATGTATATCAGAAACTATAATAGTTAGAATAATTCAAGATTTATGTATATAAAGGCCATAAAAAGTTACATAAAACCACATTGTCAAACTAGAAAAAAATAAGAAAAATAAAAAAAATCACCACTCCAAAGTATTGAAATTAGTAAAAACGACATACTGTAAACCTCTTAAAAACAATTACAATGTTTTTGCTATCGGGCGTTGAAATATTAAAATATTAATTATTGTTTCTATATAGAAATTAGTTGCAGAAAACAATAATATTTCAGCAATAAGATGAAACAAAAAATAATATTATGCTAGACGCGCTGCATAATTTGTTTTCATGGATAACAACTGAAAAAACACAGTTTTATTGAATTTTAAAACAAAATGTAAATTGAAGTACAATAGTAGTATACAATATATTTTTACGGTCATTCACAATGTTTTGTTCGCGTTTTGCTACATCTCTTCGCATAGCCAGTGGATTAAGCCGGTCAGAGAGTGTCCGGTTATTAGCAAATCGAGCGGCCCGACGTTGGATGCGGTCAAATGGAAGAAGCATTGGTCATGTGTGCATCCTTTCCTTCTTTGCCTTTAACTCATGGTAAAATAACGGGATCCTTGGGTTTCGCATAATTTAATAAGCCATAATGCATCATTCTTCAATCATCGTTAGTCATAACAGTGATTTATTCCTGAAACAGTATTTTTTTCAGGACTTTTTTAAATGCCATCTTATAGAATGCAGTAGGTTAGGTTTGTTTTACAATAATTCCGAAAAAAAAAGTGTTTCAGAAATAAATCACTTTATGACTAACGTATATGAAGAATTATACATTATGCCTTGTTAAATTATGCGAAACCACAGAGACCCTACAACTACAAATAAAAATAATATTTCGCACAAAAACTCAGAGGCGCAAGCCCGTGCCACGAGCGTCTGCAAGCAAAACAAGGGGCAAAGCGGGGGGGGGGGTTCTCAAGGGGCATAGGTCAAACCACTAGGCTTCCACAGCTTACCTTTTCTACTCAAACTAGTAATTTATCCAGCGATATTATAAAAATTTGGGTCAACATTGTGAAAGTTGCGACGAAAGCAGTTGTCCTCGATTAATTTCTAGTTTTGTTGATTACCGATAGGTACATTTACTTATACACATTGAAGAGTATACTCGTAGGGCTAATCTTTTGATTTCTAGTAATGTTTTAGCAGCGTGGATAATAATGATAGATTTATCCATTGTGAATGTTTTTCGTAAAATTAAATTTTGACGGGGGTGAAGTGGCATGTTAAAGTCAACCGTTGTAGCCCAAGGTGCACCTGCCCAAATGCTACTCTCCCGTTAAGGCCGCCTGCCAAAAGGACGCCTTGTCACACCGACACAACACTGAAAATGTCCTACGATTTCTCCAAAAGCTGGTGCCTAACTCCTAGCCTTATACTATGAAAATCAATTTTCGTAGTATATTTAAGGCGAGGAGTCGTTCCGTTCACGTTAATAGTATTAAACAAAGAAGTGAAAGAGACGCCACGATGCGAGGAATAAAAGGGATGGCACAAAACGAACTTAAATTTCGTTGTGGCCTCCCTGTACCGGTATCAAATAGTAGATTGTTCAGCAAGGGACTAAAACAAGTCATAATGACACAAGATATTTAGCCACCTGAGCACAGCGGGGGTGGCTATAATTCGCGTGTCATTGTGATTGTTTAGTCTCGCGTTAAACACTCTACTTTTCACTTTTAATGCGACGAAAAAAACGACGTTGCTTAGGCGATGACTAGCCTGATGAGGATAGGTGTCGACGGTAGGGCTTTCTTCAATCAAGAAGCTTTTACTTTAAAGCTTTATAATTATATTAAATTTACAATGAGTAAGTGGTAGATTTTACAGAAATAACGAGCTGTTAAAAAGTCAAGTCACGCAGGTTGACAGTAAAGCGAATAATGACGGTCGTTTTTCTTTTTATGTCAGTCGTCCGAAACGCTCCCTCGCGGCGGCTCCGTGCACTAAGTTTGAAGTTGCAAGAGTTGCATAAGTGATCCGTTGGAGGGCGCTAGTAGGCACATGCGTGAACAGACGTTTTATACAAAATTAAAAATATTACCTTTTTACAACAAACGCTCAATACGAATAATAGACATCTGTTATAAATTCTAAATAGGTACTATGTTTACTTTGCAAAAAATGCCACGGAGCGTCCGCAGCGCGCGTCGGTCTGTGGAAGGCTTTAAAATTGTCTATGCCCAGTCACTGAAACTGGCGATAATCCTCCATTCAAAACATCTTGATTGGCAGTTTAGAGGTTTCCAAAGCAAATTAAAAAAAAACTTTAATCCCTAGAGATCAAAAAACAGCTTTAGTCCCGATATGCAGATACTAAAGTAACATTTTAAGAGCATGAGAAGTGAAAAATGTTTTATTTGTTTACCTGTCAGAGAGAGGTCCGACGATCAGCAAGCCAACCATGTAGCCAAAGCTATGCATGGTGCCCACCAGAGTCCTCTTCCATTCTTGGCACGCCAAGTCAAACTGAAATTACTAAACATTGAATAAAGTAGAAGAGTCAGATTTCTTGGGTGGGTCCGCTACGCGTTTCAACCACCATATCCCATGTGTTACCGAAATCTAAGGATACAATCTAAGGATAGGATCTCAGGGTTCATGAAGTAAAACCGATTGCAAATCTGCAACCACTCATCACACCATGCGTGGTGGTGGTCACTAGAATTTTTAGTTGACCGACGTATCGAGATTCTGGTAACACATGGAACACAGTGGTTGAAATGCTTCACGTTCTCACCACAGGTGTAAGAACACCTTTCACACTGGGATTTTTGACTTATGATAGTTGTGATACTCGTAGATGGGACCGCTCGCCACTATTGGCGTATGCAAGTGAGTAACGTTTTGGGATGAGTTGGTTGGTTGGACGTGGTGCAGGATGTAAGCATACTGGGTGCGTAAAGCCAAGAGATGCGGGTTTGAATCCCATTCGAAGCACCCGATTATTTTTGCTTTAAAGATTATTCAATAGAATGTTCTGAAATTAATGCAAAAACAATGCCAGCGGAATTATTCCAGCGCTCGGTAAACTATCATAACTTGACTGTTCGTTTGCAGGCATTTTACTTAATGTGTCCAGTGTTTTGGCGTTGGTTGACCAATCTTATTAACAGCGCTTCATCTCATCGCCAAAAAATTCAAGGTAGATTTTTAATTTAATTTAGAGGAGCGAGCTTGAACTCAAGCAAGACCCTCTACTCAAGAGGCAATAGGTCAAACCGGCTTTCTAACTGCGAGTAATCTATGCGTAAAAACACTATTACCTCGGCTACAAAACTATCGGGATTATCGTAGATCCATTCACTGCATTGACTTGTTTCGCCGCTGCTACACCCCTTCCACTCCTTGCTACTGTTAGTAGCATTCTCGTTGGAATAACTATTTCTGCACCTGAAACATAATTTATTTTGTCTTTTATTGAATTAAGTTGTTTTATACCAGCACCATCATCCGGGAGGATGAATTTCTCTGAATAAGTGACCTTGGGCCTAGAACCCACGACCTGCTTGAGAGACTACAGATGAAATCAATAGACTGCAACGATTTTTTAAATCATTTTTTAATTGAGCTAACTTATGGTAGTTTTACGGTCGTTTCAATCGTCACCAGTGTTTAATCGCATATATTTAAGAAACAAACTACAGTTTACGAGCTGTGGAGAGGGCTATTCTCGGGATTTCTCTATGGGATCGAATCAGGAATGAGGAGATCCGTAGGAAAACAAGGCTCACCGACATAGCAAAACGGATAAGCTAGTTGAAATAGCAATGGGCAGGCCATATACCACGCAGAAAAGATGACCGTTGGGGCTGAAAGTTGGGGATGAAGTTAACAGCATGAAATTTTAACAAATTGAAATTGTACCGTAAGCACACTATCTTCCGCTAGTTGTGGCTTATTTCTTTAACACGTTCACTGTCTCCATACAAGATAGTACCAATACCACAAAGTTTCACGTCCAATGGTGCTACCACTTCGAAATTGTGAATTCATAGGAACCATGGACTCCTGAAAAAAAGCTTTATGAACTCACATTGGGGGCACCAGAACAGGGAACTCCCCAACAGTCAGTTGTTCCAACGCTGCCCTCATCCAAGTGGTTCCTGTGACCTTTACCATATTGTCTGTAAATCTTGTCGAGGGGAGGGAAACTATTCGCTACTGCCTAAAAATCGTTTGCATTACAGTCGAGACATTTTCACGCCAACTAATGAACTCGACTAAATCGACAGGTTCGGACTTGTTTAGCCGGCGGCCGAGTAAGCACGGACGCGTGGTGGGGGGTGCTACTCACTACTAAACTACTAAAAAAAATAGAATAAAATGGATTGATTCGACTAAATTACTTACCAATCTACTCGGGCAATTTTTTGGTGTTCAGACACGTTTAGCTACTAAAGTACTCGCTACTAGACTAAAACACTAGCCTAGTGCGAACAAGCCTTGAGTGACAAATAACATCTCAACATGACTGTTAAAATGAAAATTATTTTTTATGTTTGGTACACCTAAATAATTAATTAAATACATTTTTGTATAACTTTATTAATTTTCAGTATAATGATTCTTATTTATATCATAACCAACACTGCTTATTTAATGTCGTTTATTTTATATACATAATACCAACCAACACGGACATAGCGTTTATTTTTTGAACAGTTTAAAAGTACGCTTAGTATAAGTTTTACTTCACCAAAATACTTCTCGATCGCGTTTACGTAAAAAAATCAGTTACTAGGGAAACATGGACAGCGCCTTCGCGGCCGCGCGGCCATGTTTCCATAGAATTGAAATTTTTACGTAAACGCGATCGAGAAGTATTTTGGTGAAGTAAAACTTATACTAAGCGTACTGGTATCGCGGGCCAAACGGCGTATCCATAGTAATCCATACTAACATTTCTACTTGACATCTCGCGGTGTGGCATAGTAACTCATAGAAATATCCGATCACTGATAATCAGATATAATGCCGTAACATGATATTGACTATCTATTGACGTAAATAATTTATTATCAGTATAAGAGCCCAGTATTATACCTCTATGGTTTTCCCTTTTGGTTTATCTCAAAAGTGTTCATGCTCTGCCCTGTAACTTGAAACATTAAAAAAATATATAGAAATCATAGCGTTTTTTCCCATTGACAACAGATTCTACCTCTAACGACAATAATTATCATGGATCACAAAATAAAGATGTTAAATTTTGGTCTGAAAAAATTGGTTATAAAACTTATTGTTAAGAAAATGTAAGAAGGTAAAAGTAGGAAGGTAGGTAAGGTAGGGTAGGTAAGAGTATCGATATCGACATCAATGACATCACAAATATTTTTACGCATCTCTAAGAACTTCCAGCATAACAAATTTCACCTCCGATAGCGTTATCAGCATCCAATTAGTATCTATCATCTATGACCTAATCACGATTATTTGTATTGGTAAAGTTACCTCGACGATTCTTCCACATTGTAGCGACCGTGGCTACTATCTGACTACCAGACTCCCGAATGATACTAATTAACTAACACTTCTTGGTCAACCATCATCAAAAAACCGGCCAAGTGCGTGTTGGACACGCTCAGGATAGGGCTGCGGTTACGAAAAAATCCTTGCAAATCTTATTAATTTTACTATTAATTATACTGTCCGTATTAATCAAGCAATATTTTATAGGTCAGGCTGCTATTTACTCTTAAACTACTAATAATTCTCAAGCAAACTTAACCGTTAGGTACCTATAGTTTTCCTTATTCATTTGAGATATTTCCTCCCAACCTGATTTTTTTTCAAAATTTTTACCAACAGTATAGCTTTTAGTCGGGGGGGAGGGGGGGGACACTCGATTTAAACAAAACAAATTCAATGAACTAAAACAATTACTTTGCTCACCCGCGACCTTACAATAGTTACGTTTATGCAAGAAATGTGTGTGTTAAATGGTAAACATCAATTTAAAATATACCGTAAGCCCACGTACACAGATGCTGTTATACCAGCATCTTCTAATCATCCGTGGCAGCATAAACTGGCTGCTTTCCATTGTTATGTTAATAGATTGTTGACTGTGCCTCTTTCTAAGGAACATTATGATTTAGAGTTGAGTACTATTTATCAGATAGCGATCTCAAATGGTTATACAAAATCAATGGTAGATAGCTTAGTTCAAAAGAAGCAGGCACGGTTAGTAAATAGCATGCTTTACGCTGCGTTACCTTCTCAGTCTACTAACAAATATAGATCTAGCATCTCTTACGTCGGGGGTTTGTCTGATAAGATTTATGGCATTTTAAAATCAAACAATATTAATGTTGCCTTTAAGACTAACAACTCTTTGTACTCTAGGCTATGTAACCACAAAGAACAGGTAGATAAGGGAACTAGATCGGGGGTATACAAGCTTACTTGTAATGACTGCAATGGGATATACGTAGGACAGACAGGCCGAAGTTTTAATACTAGATTTAAAGAGCATGTTTCGGCATATAGGAATGAGCATCCAGATAGATCGAATTTTGCAAAACATTTGTTGGAATCAAATCATTCATTGTTAGATTCAGATTCTTATGAAGTGTTACATTATTGCGGCAAGGGGTTGCGTCTGGATGCTCTGGAATGCATGGAAATAATTAGGTACAACACTATGGGGTCTATTATTAATGAACAGGTAAATTTAGTATCTTCTCCTTTACTGCGGCTTGGGTCGAATTTGAACAGTTAGTATTAATTAAATATGCCTTATAAATAAATAAACAAAAAATTCAAGGTAGTTTTAAATATGTCAATAAAAGTTAATTTTTGTGGGGTAGTTTGAGAATAAGAAAAATAAAGTGGGTACTTGAGAAGTTACAGTGACAAGTTAAAACATTTGTTTTGGTTTGTTAGTTTAACGTTTGGTGGCATAGCATACGGTTGTGGTAACTCTGAAGATGAGCTCTGGTTGAGTTCGAAACGCGTCAGTGTAGCTTGGTGGTGGTGATGGTTGGGTTTATGTGATTTGTGTGTGTTCGTACAGTGTGGAGGTGGAGGAACTGCATGAACGCACATTTCTTGCATAAACGTAACTATTGTAAGGTCGCGGGTGAGCAAAGTAATTGTTTTAGTTCATTAATATGGACCTCCGCAAAGTAACGCCTGATTCAATAAATTATTCAAAACAAATTCACTTTAAAGTTGATTATTTCGCAAACGAATCACTGTATCGAAAAATCGTCTGCACAACCCTATTCAACGATATCCCACACTATTCAGTTAGGCGAAAAACAAAATCACCCCCACTTTACGTCTATGGGAGGTACCCTAAATAAATTTTTATAACATTTTATTTTATCACTTTGTCAGGGTAATTGCTATACATATCCATACAAAATCACAGATTTCTAGCACTATAAGGGTTCCGTTTTGCCATTTGGGCTCCGGAACCCTAAAAAGGGTATACTTACTGGTATCCGACCTCCTCAGCAACGAAGACATAATTGGCATAATAAATATTATTAGATAGGTTGATGAGCCCTATTAACAGCCCTGTTAGAACATGATAGCGCCCTATAACACTAAACTTGGCTAGAATATCGTCCAGGCACACTTTCTTTTTTTCAACAGTCATAGCGGACTCGTTCTTAGCGCAACGCTAAAAAAAATTACATTGTTCCATGTTTAAACGAAGCGAATTAGTACTTCCAATTGGTACCGTCGGATGTCATTAGTTAGCCTCGAAAATTGAACGCTTATCGAGAAATTCGTTTTATACTTAAAACCCTTTTACCCTTTAAAAAAACTCTCGTTCGATGATCAAAAGTCACTTGTTAAGCACTAATTAATAAAACAGTAACAGCCAGTAGGAAAAACACTATTTATACGCTGCGACTTTTCCTAAGTCTTTCGAATATTAAAAAAAAGTTTAAATTTTTTTATGCGTCTCGATAATTTGCCGAAGGTTTTGGTGCCATACGGCCACTAGTGTCAAGCTATTTCTAGAGACTGCTTGCAAGTCACAGATGTACACAAATATAAAAGTTGACATACAGAACATACTATGTCTAATGAACGTTAATACTGCGCGATACATCACATTTTACAGTGCATTGGACACCAATGTCTCGTTCAACGTGTAAATGTAAAAATAGCGTTGTTTATACAGACAACCTAGGTTTTAAAAAAAAACTATTCACATTTTTAGAAGCAAATTAATTTAGATTTGAGCATCGGAAAGATTAATTTATAAAATTTGATGACTGACAGAACGGGAGAGTTGATTATGCTGTCTTATGTAATTTATTTTTGTCTCGGGTCGTATAGAGCTAGAAATCATTCGACTGCAGCACGTCCCGGTAAACAACATTGCGGGACTTATTGTTTTCTGCATAAATAATAGTAGATTGTACACCAAGGGGGTAAAGCACTGCATTATGTCAAGGGCGCGATATTGAATCCTGAGCGTATCGAGGGACTCCAGATTTAACTCCCGAGCGTAGCGAGGGGGTTTCTTAGTTGATTCCCGAGCGAAGCGAGGGAATTAAGATGGAGTCCTGAGAGCAGTGAAGGATTAAAGCGCGCCCAAGGCAAAATCAGTTTTATCCCCGAGGAGTATTCTCTACTTTTCTCACCTTTTGCGAGACAATAAAAACCAAGGCTACTAGAAAAATACTCGAAATATACCCAGAAGCACTGATTCTGACACTGACTTTGCGCCTTTCGCAGTTTTCCATTTGTCGAAATCTTTGTAAGCTTTTAAGTATTTTTCCTTCGACTTCTCTGGGAGTACATTATTAACAATTTCTAAGGCCGGCTTGCGCAGACCTGGGTTAGCTACTTAACTCCGAGCGAGTTAACTGCTAACCCAGGGTTAACAAGTGTCAAAATGTATGGAACTGTCATTCTTAACCCAGGGTTACCGATTTAATTTTTTTACCCTGAACTGGGCAAGTGGTCCTAAGGCGTCTAATTTAATGGAATCAGGAGTCAAATCACTTTCGTCACTCGATATTTTCCTAATGTTTTATCTTCTTTTGCAGTTTTGATACTTAAAATTGCACCGTATTGAAATACTCGCGGCTTTTGTTTTAAGTATTGATTTTTTTCGTTCGGCTTGCCGTGGCGTGGCCAGCTCGATTTTCGAATAAGTTCGATTTTCAAATAAATGAGGCGCGGCGCGCGCCGCCGTCCACCTCCTCGCCGTCGGCCACCAGCAGCTGCAGCAGCCGCGCGCCGCGCGATTTTGACGAAATTAGACTTTAAATGCATAACAATAAGAACTAAGATAAGTGAGAATCACATTACTGCCCGGCGGGTTATAATGAAATTCAGTACAACATTACACCCCGGCAAAAGACAAGGGCTATAATGATTTACTTTGAGTAAGGTTTGCATGATATATAATGAGGCATAGTCGAGCAGGTGGTGTGAAAATAGTACATTACTGCAGCGGCCGCGAAATAGGGGATTGCCGGCCGAGTAGTTATAGATGGCCGAGTGTTAACGAGGCCATCTAGAGATACGAGGCCGGCAATCCCTGTTCGTGGCCAAGGCTTGTATAGAGTTTTTCTCAAACATGCATCATCATCATCACCACCATTATCACCGCCATCATCATCACCATCACCATCACCATCACCAACAACATCCATCATCATCCATCAACATCCATCAACATCCGTCAACATCCATGAACAAGAACATCCATCAACGTCCATCCATCCATCCATCCATCAACATCCATCAACAACCATCAACATCCAACAACATCCATCAACATCCATCAACATACATCAACATCCATCAACCAACATCCATCAACATCCATCAACATCCATCAACAACCATCAACCAACATCCATCAACATCCATCAACATCCATCAACATCCATCAACATACATCAACATCCATCAACCAACATCCATCAACATCCATCAACATCCATCAACATACATCAACATCCATCAACCAACATCCATCAACATCCATCAACATCCATCAACAACCATCAACCAACATCCATCAACATCCATCAACATCCATCAACATCCATCAACATCCATTAACCAACATCCATCAACCAACATCCATCAACATCCATCAACCAACATCCATCAACATCCATCAACATCCATCAACATCCATCAACCAACATCCATCAACATCCATCAACATCCATCAACATCCATCAACATCCATCAACATCCATCAACATCCATCAACATCCATCAACATCCATCCATCCATCCATCCATCAACATCCATCCATCCCTCCGTCCGTCCGTCCGTCCGTCCGTCCGTCCGTCCGTCCATCCATCCATCCACGTCGACCACGTCGACCTATTAAACGTCATGGTGCTGTGTCACATAAAACAATAGACGATCACTTTGCTGGCCTTGGCCAGCAATGTTGTATGAAATTCCATTATTGACCTCTCGTCTAGCCGCACCTGCCACGTGACAGTTCGTGGCGTATTTTAAGGAACATAACGTCAATATTTCATAGCATGTTTGAGAAAAAAAGATTTCTTGCTCTCGACGCGAGCAACCCACGTACAGTTGTCCGTGAGAGAAGCAGGGGGTGCCCAGGTGAATGCCGGCTACTTTTAGAGTTTGTCCTTGACTTTTATTTGTCGTGATAGAGAAAGCCACTTTTAAAGGAAATTGTAGGCGTTTGAACTGGAAGGGTAAGTTTGTGGGTATTATAGGGATTCTGGGTATCAATACTGTTTCTCCTTTGGCCCCTCCAGTAAGAATGGTGGCCTGCCGTCTCAGCTCTGTGATGCGTAACCTAGTGCCGTTGCACTGTCTGGGCGCATCTAGGTTACGCATCAGTATGACAGGCACACCAACTTTGAGTTCCAGCTTGTGGAAGGGTACCCCTGACAGGTCGAGGGAATTTAAGAACTTTACAGGGTATATAGTTGCGTCGTCATCTTGCTCTAATATACTTTTATTAATTTTTCCTACCATTTCGTTTGTGGGCGCCATGATAGCTCTTTCGCACAATCACTCCTCGTTAGCCAGGTTTTCTTATAAACTCGGAAATACCTCATTAATGAGGTTATCTTCCGAGCTAACAATATTGCTAATTGTTAATAATAATAACAATATTGTTAATAATAATAACACATTTACACTCATACACAAAAATACATATATACATACACACACACACACACACACACACACACACACACACACATGCACATAACTACCGTATTTGTAATTTAAATCATAGATATAGTATTTGGTTTTTACTTAGATCCATTTGTTTCTTAGCCAAGGGATTCTTATTAGCTTTTCGCATCAATTATGTCAACTCGCATAGGAATTGGTTACCTACGAAACAGGCTGAGCCTGGTGTAGGGGCCAGTGCAACCAAAATTGTGAAATTGTTACGTACATTTATATCGCCTGGTTCTTAATGTGAAAAATCTTCTTATTGTTATTTCTGTTGTAATAGATATTTATGTACAATAAAGAAATTATGAATTATGAATTATGAATTATGAAGGCTGTCAAAAGTTATTTGGCCGTTAGTATCCGTCGGCATGCGACCTTCGCCGACCTCAAGAAGCGTTTGTGCGAAAATCAGTGGACAGCTCTTCCGTTCTTTGTGGGGCAGGCATACTGAAATCGGGCAGTAATTTTCTAACCATCGCAAAAATTTTATCCTCGACTAGCTTTTGCCCGCGGCTTCGCTCGCGTGTACCAAGATATCAAGCAAGCAAGCACACAGGCAAGCAAGCATACAGGCAAGCAAGAAAGCATGCAAGCATGCAAGCAAGCACGCAAGCAATATGCAAGCAAGCGTGCAAGAAAGCGTGCAAGTAAGCATGCAAGCAAGCGTGCAAGCAAGCACGACTAAACTTCAGGTAGATACGATCCTTTACAGTATTTCTTTGTATACAATGTTTTTCACTAATTCGGAAGCGAGCACTAAAAATCTGTATGACCAGAAAGAATACAACTAAAGGTCTATACATGCATATGATATTTAAAGAAACTTCCTATAACTCCTAACCGTTAAGGAGTTTAACCTTCCATCATCAGCTCACCTGGATAACCTGCAAAAATACAACTATCAGTCTATACGTACCTATAATATTTGAAAAAATATCCTCAACTCCTAACCGTTAAGGAGTTTTACCTTCCATCATCAGCTCATCAACATGAGATGATGTCTACCAGACGCAAACACTTAAATAGCTTGAGACAATATATGAAAAACGTAATGCATGCCTACAAAATTTGAAGGTTGCCCTCGATTTCCCTGAGATCCCGTCATCAGATCCTCTCTCTCAGAAGAGCTCTCTCAACGTAGTCGCTGACTGGCACAACATGGCGTCCTCCATCGTTGCGTCTCAGTGGCCGTCGTCTTCAAGCAGCCCCATCGCCTCACATTTTTTTTTTTTCTATTATTTTTTCGATGCTTTAGTGCACCTGTGTGACTATGCCAGCCCATCGCCTCACATGCTTCTCGGAAAGTGGCCTTTTCCTGCCCATCAACGATTTTGAGCGCTTTACGCGACTTCACGACAACGCGTAGGTTTATGTTGAAATCTAAACATGTCTACTGTACACTTCAATATTGGTCGAAGAGTGTACGTACATACTTTATGTAAAATCTGTCAAGTATTAGTAAATTTACATAATTGAAGTCATATAGACACTAACGAAGCTTGCTGAATCCTTAAGTATCTTATCACACCAAATAAGTATAGTAGTTGTGCATATCCAGTAAAATGAATTATACTAAATTAAAGCATCAATTGGTGTGTCAAAAGTACTATCTACATTTCACGATCCTCTGCTCACTCCTTATGGGAATTGGGCGTGATTTTAAGTATCGTGCTTTAATACAATACAATACAATACAATGACTCTTTATTGTACACCACAAATAATACAATACAGAAAAACAAGTACATGAAAAAAAAGAAATAAGAATTAATTTTCTATTCTATCTATTATTTTTTCTATTTTAATTTTCTATTTAATACAATTTTTTGAAATATTATACACGTACATAGTTCTCCATACATTATCCGCGAATTCATTTTCATCGATTTTCCCATGGGACTAAGATATGTTCCCGCAATAAAACGTGGCCTATGTGTCCAGGGTGTCAGCTAGCTCCATACCCAATTTTATTAAAATCGCTCCAGCCGCTTAGACGTGAAAAAGTAACAAACATACACACTCACACACTCACAAACTTTCGCCTTTATAATATTAGTGTGATTTAATCATTTACTGTTGTTCTAACGGTACTCTCTAATCCCTTTCTAAACGCGGTTTGATAATACCAGGGTGAACCCTTTCCATTGCAAATGGCACGTTGACAACTTGACATTCCATGCATCTGCCAAAGAAATCATCGTGAAATTATTTGTGAAAAGGTTCCATTGTGGGAGGTAACTGTGGTAGGTCTCCCAGAGACGAAGGTGGTCAAGAATGCCATAATGCATTAGATATCTCATTAGTACTTCGAACCAGTCTGTCTGGAAGCCTTACTGCTTCACCGAACCCATTCAGCCCTACTCTTTGCCTGCACACTGTCCTTTGTTTGTCTCTAGTATATAAGTTCTTAGACGCTACTAATATAAGGTATTCCATAACCAAGAGCCGAGTCATACTCATTGCCCACACGGGCGCATCCCCACGCCACATGGCGACCCTGCCAGTCCCGCCGCACCGCTGCTAAGAACAAGAACTCCGTCATCGTCATCGACATAATGAAAATCATGGTCCAGACTACCTCAGGAAAACTGGAAGGACTCGAAGAAAAATGAAGTGAGTTCACTAAATATTTTTTTATATTTTTGACTGCATTGTTCCTGATCTTGTACCCAGCGTGTAAAATCAGAAAACTAATCAAGCAAAGAAGGCACTATTAGTATGGGATCACCAGTCTCAAAATCGCAAGACGTAATAATTGCCCAAATTTCAGCAAGCGGAACGTATGGCGCGGCGGTACAACAATTATCAGCGCATACAGAACGAACTAATATCATACTACTTATTATTTTAACAATTTTGTGCATTATTGGCATTTACTTTGTGGGGACACGCTGTTATCGTTGCTACAAGAAGTCAGTTAAAGAAGAAGTCGTCAGTCAAATTTCCCGACAAAACACTTCGGCATAAAATAAATGGAAGAACTTTATAACAAGTTACTAGGGGCGTTCAATAAAAAGTGAGAATGAGTATGTTATAAACAACTTTTACTAAATGTCATTTTATTTTTCGACATAGTCACCTTTTAGCATAATACACTTAGTATATCTTTTTTCTAAACTTAAAATTCCATTTTTAAAAAGGTCTCATCTTGAGTACTTAAAAAATCTTGTACTGCAGCGACTACCGCGTCGTCGTCTTCAAATTTCTGGCCTCTCGGGTATTGTTTCAATCTCGGAAATAGGTAGAAATCACTGGGAGCGAGATCTGGTGAATACGGAGGATGCTTAAGGATATCGAACCCAGCATCACGAATTGCAGCCATTGCAACGGCGGACTTGTGTGCCGGGGCATTGTCCTGATGGAACAGCACAACTTTCGAGAGTTTACCTCGCCGTTTTTCGCGGATCTCATTGCGCAATGTTTCTATTTGTTTGGCGTATAATGTGCCCGTAATAGTGGCTCCATGCTCGAGATACTCAATCATTAATACCCCTTAACCATCCCAAAAAACAGAGCCCATGCCTTACCGGCAGATGGGCTCTCCTTGAATTTCTTCGGAGTTGGAGATGATGGCCTTTTCCATGTCATAGACTGCAGTTTCGTTTCTGGGTCGTAATGATGGAGCCATGTTTCGTCCATTGTTATAAATCGCGCCAAAAAAAGTTCCCGGTCTTGCTGCATCAGGTTCAAAGCTTCTTGACAAATCTCTAGTCTAGTTTGTTTTTGCGTGTCAGTAAGCATTCTTGGTACCCAACGCGCAGATACCTTTTTCATACCCAAGCGTTCATGTAAAATATTATGCACGCTCCCCGTTGAAATCTTTACATTTTCAGCAATAAAACGAACCGTGACACGGCGATCCGCCAAAACTGAGTTTTCGACTTTTTTCACAATTTCTTCAGTTACTGCTGTAGTAGGGCGTCCGGAGCGGGGGTCGTCCATTGTCGATGTTCTTTCACGTCTAAATTCGGCGCACCAACGTGCGACTGTCGAATACGGAGGAGCATTAGACCCTAAAGTGTCCCGCAAATCCAAATTGACTTAGTCCGTAGAAAAATTTTTGAAACACAAGTATTTGATAACGGCGCGCAGTTCAATTTTCTCCATTTTCGCTAACGTACTCAATAGCATTGCAAAGAAATTACCGTATATTTTTTTAAACAAAAGACAGTTAGTTTTTTTTTTCATAGCAACCAGCTAGATAGATTAGCTTTACCGGCCAGTATTTAATTTCGTAATATTAAAAGAGTTTGCATCTCATTCTCACTTTATATTGAACGCCCCTCGTATTAGAACTAGAAAAGAATCTAGATAAACTGAAGACAAGAAGTAAAACCGTCCAAGAGCGTGTCGGACACGCCCAAGGTAGGGTTCCGTAGCCATTACGAAAAAGTCAGGTAATATTTTTCTAAGGATTTCGTATGTGTACGGAATTATCCAAGTTTAGGTATGTTTTATACCTTAGGCTACTATTTACTCTTAAACTACAAATATTTTCCAAGCAATCTTAGCCGCTATAATTTTCCTAGTAAATTTGATATATTTACTACCATTCTGAATTTTTCAAATTTTTCCACCTAACAGTTTAGATTTTAGAGGAGGGGGGAACGGTCGATTTTAATGAAAATTTTCACTTTAAAGTTGAATATTTCGCTAACAAATCACTGAATAGAAAAATCATGTAAGCAACCCCACAATGGTTTTAAAAGACCTATCCAACGATATCCCACACTATAGGGTTAGTTGAGAAAAAAAAAATCACCCCCCTTTACGTCTGTGGGAGATACCCTAAAAAAATATTTTTTATTTTTTATTTTACCACTTTTTCGGCGTGACTGATATATATATTCATGCCAAATTACAGCCTTCTAGTACTAACATTCTCTGAGCATAGCCGCGGACAGACAGACAGACAGACGGACAGACATGGCGTAACTATAAGGGTTCCTAGTTGACTACGGAACCCTAAAAAGGAAGAATTGACAGAAAAATTGGTACAGCTGAGCCTACCTACTGCATAAGGTGTTCAAAGAAAAGAAAAATAGTGAAAGTGAAAGTGATTTTGTGTTAAATTCAAAAATAAATTAAGAATTACTGGAACTATAACTTATTAAATTGGTAGAGATCATAGTGTTATACTTAAGTTTTAAAAGCCGATATGAAGAAATGCGACGAACAGGTAACAAAAAAAACTAATTGATAAGAGCATTAAATGATAAAGGTATATGATTCCACATTTCAGACATTCCGCATTGTTAATTACTAAATTTGTTAACTGAAGGCCGAGCGACAACCTACTGCCATACTCCTCGCCAGGAGGAGCGACGGTCGAACATGCCTAAACTGCGGAGTGAGTGTACATACGTCTTTGTATACAGGGTGACTCAAAACCGGTTGTAGCCATACTTACTGAGAAAACCTTCAAAATCTTGCCCTCAAATATGTGACTAATTCCCATTCATTAAAAGTTCACAAGGATTTCCAAATGCTAAGTATACTTTTCTGATATATGCATAATTCTTTCAGCAAAGACGTTTAATTAGTGCTCGTAATTCAAGAGCAGCTGGGTTCATTATGAGATAAGTTTGAAGGCTCTCGGAGTTGTGGAGAGTCCGACTTTAAGTACTGAAGCTGAGTGCGCCTCAATTGGAATTGTGGAGTCGCCTGCTAATTTCTACGGCGTTATACTGACTCCGTGTTGAAAACACCATTTGTTTAAATCCATACTTTCTAATATTATAAATTATATTAGTTTCCTGCCTCGCACAGCAAAGCTCTGGAATGAAGTATCTGCTGCAGTATTTCCTTTTCAAGCCTTTAAAAAATATAAAATATTGGCGGTCCCTGGCTTCAAATGTCTCTACTGTTTAAAAAAAAGTTGTGTTAAATATTTTACATAGATGTATGTAACTAAATAATATTGTAGATCTGTTAAAAAAAATGCTCATCAGTTAAAAGTTGACTGTACTTATACCTGTACGCCAAGATTCAACTAAATCCAGACAGCTGTTCTTGCGTGATTGACTAATAAACATTTCTTCACGATCTTTCTCATTTATATTGTTAGTAGAATAAGATAGGATACTACAAATCTAGATTTGCTGCGTCTCCTAATTCGATAAAGGTTAGTTTCGATCGACGACGTGAGGAGAATGGTGGTCATGCTCGTAGCTCAAGCAACGCAAGTAATGTTGCAACTCAGAATTCACGGCAGGAATTCAATTTCGCTACCTACTTACATATTTGATACCGTGCTTTTGCGGTTTAAATTTTTTTGCGTTAAATGCGATAGTTATGATTGCCATAGACGCCTAGTGGTTCGAACTATGGCCTCCCAGACGGATCGTGGGTTCAAAGCCGGACTCGCACTCGCAAAAGCTGACTTTTACATTTTGAACTACGACTTTTACGGTGAAGGAGAATATCGTGAAAAAACAGTACACACTTCCGAAACCATTCAATGGTGCGTGTGAAATTTGTGAGTTTTTCTAAAGAAGTTTATAATTTTAATTTTAGACTCCGAATTGCATACAAACTTTCAGGTAAGTAGCGTGCAACTGCAAACAACAAACAACTGTGCTTAACTAACGCAGCCTCCAAAAATGTCCAGTACCTCTACCATGAGTTTACCCTAGTTTACAGTGACCGTACTCGCTAGCGACGGCGTAAATGATTTGTATGGAGAATTGTACTTCCGTAAGTGACCGCTAGAGGCGCTGTACAATTCTCCATACAAATAATTTAAGCCGTCGCTAGCGAGTACGGTCACGTAAACTAGTGTAAACTCATGGTAGAGGTACTGATTAATTTGTATGGAATTTTCCTTTTTTGTCACCATAACACACACGTTCGTGGTGGGTAACAAAAAGGAAATTTCCATACAAATGAATCAGGACATTTTTGGAGGCTGCGTTAGTGAAGCTCAGTTTCATTTATACTAGGTTCTATGCAATTCGGAGTCTAAAATTAAATGTACAAACCTTTCTAGAAATGCTCTTGTAATCGGCGTTAGCTCTGATTGGGAACTACAGGCTTATTATCTAACGCTTCTGACGCTTGCCTTCGCAATCACTATTTCTTTCTGTCAAACGGTATAAGATGATGACAGAAAGAGATGGTGACAGCGAAGGAAAGCGTCAGAAGCGTTAGACAATACGGCCTCTGTACCGAGCAGTAATCATTTATATTCATCATCATCGTCATCAGTCAACATAGTTCTTGTTAAAATAATGGCTATGCAAATACTATTTACTTTTGTTGTTCATAGTGACAGGATTTATATAATCGTGTCAATGGTCGGCATCACTACGTTTGAAGCTTCCAGTTCCGGGTGTATGTTACTCGTTCAGCTTTTCTTACTTGAAAAATATAATGTCACACGGTAAAGTATACTACATTGTGAAAGCAAATCAAATTCCACCTTTGGTGTTATAAAGCAGCCTATATTTTTTGAGTCGTTCTCTGACCAAGGCAGTTTTGCGTGACCTTCGGTGGTACGATTTTTTTTATGATTATCCGACTTTTTATAATTACATCGAAAACTAGTGGTTATTTGAAATGTTTTGCAGAAGGAGGCACCATTTTAGTCCTTACAGTTATCGAGATAATTAATTTCAAATTTTCATATGCCACCGAAATCACAAAACTGCGAATAATGGAAGTAATTTACTTTTATTGTTTAATATCACAATTTGTAATAACTACAAACTTACACTGATGGATATCACTATAATTAATCAAATATCACCATATTTTTTGGAACGTTTTACTAGTTAAATAAGTATCTAAGTCTTGTAAGGTAATTACATGAATTTGCTCTCGTTCATAAGATATTATGCTTTAAATAGTAGTTATTAGTATAATTATTAAACGTAGTTAAAGCACACATTCATAAAAACAAATAATCTCTTAAAAACAATATACATTCGCTACTTATTATTTTTTTTCAACAGTATTTATGATATCAAAAATCAGCTAAACACAATTTAATTTATTTTTGCGAAACGAGTAAATAATGAAACAAAAAAGATATAAATTTCAGAAATATTTGACCAATATTAATCCACCATCAATACATAATTAAATAATTATTTAATAAAAGCTGAAAACACGTTCAAAAATCAATTTTTTTTCGTACAATCATTATTATTTACCAATATTATCAACTGACTCGGATTATTTTACATAAATATGGACAGGAAATAAACTTAACAGTTTCAAAAATCCATGACTAACTGTAATACCACCGGATTCATACAAATCACCGAATTCACCGCCACCGAATTCACATGAGCAATTTAGTTTTTAACGTATTACTTCAAAACGGTTAACAATAGAAACTCGATTTTTTTTCCAGAAGTAGTAATAACACTGCTTAATATGCCAAATTAATTTTAGTTCAATATATCAACAAATCAAGCGAGTAAAAATTGCCACTGATATCATTTTCAGAGGTACCAAAAATTTCATACGTGATTCTTACCCTCATAATTCGGCAGTGACGCAAAAAACCTTAAGTCCGCCCTGTTCAATCGACGCAACGTGGATGGTTCTTTCTGGCAAGCCATCATCAAAATGTTCTTGAAGTGTGCGTAAGAACAGTATGACGAGTTTTAGTAACGAAATTGGATAAAACGCTTTTCTTAGGACATTTTATGTAATATGGTTTAAAAAAAAAGATAATGTAAAAAGGAATATTTAGATAATTTAATCTAATTCATAAAGTAGTTGGCTTGCTGTGAACAGTAACATTTATTGGTTTTCTTGCTTGGTTTTTGAAATAAACGGTAACAAATGGGGATTCCAGCAACTTTAGATTTTTTTTTCTCACAATAGATATAGCTTATATAAAATTGTTAGAAGTTTATTAAGCAGAACAAAGCGTTAACTATATGAGGGATTTTAATTATAAGGTTATCTGTTAAAATTAAATTTTTACAACTACTTGAAGTTGAGAACACGAAAAAACGTGAGACCAGAGAATGACCCTTTTTAACTTCAGTTCTCTCCATAGCTCGTTACGTGACTCTGAGCCTCCCAAAAAGGCCAGCAATCAGCAGAAAGCCATATATTATAAGAAGATTGATCAGCTAACTGGAAAATTTCAAATTTATTTTCGCTCATAAACTCTTGAAAACTCACAGGTCCGAACACACATTAGAAACCACGAGCTGTGTTCTTTATGTCTCAAAGTACGGTCATGCTGATGCAGCAATACACATACTTAACTGTATTTGCAGGCTCTTGTTATTAATGCCGTGTTTATTATTTTGTTATTATTAGCCTGTATTAGTGCCCCCTTGACTTCCAATCCAACTTGCCCTATCAGCACTTATGTCCGGCCAGTCGCCCGAGAACGTGTCTAGGTTATCCCGCCATCAGTTCCTCCTTGGTCTACCGTGGGGCCGATAACCACCTTGGGGCATCCATTCAGTTGTAACCCGCGCCCACCTTTCTGGGTGCATGCGGCAGACGTGGCCAGCCCAGTCCCACTTGAGCCTGGCGGTTGCTTTGCCTACATCTGCGATGCAAGTTTTGGAGCGCAGTGTGGTGTTTCGGAGTCGATCGGTCTTTTTCACGTCTGAAATGCTGCGTTCTATAGCTCTTTGGCAGACCTTCAATTTGGTCTTCTGAATCTCGATCAAGGAGCATGTTTGAGCACCGTAGGTTAGGATGGGCAGTATACAAGGCAGTATGTTGTGTTAATTATCCCAAATTGTTTATTTTTTGTGTAGCCGTATTTTCATACCGTGGCAATAAATGCATTTATTTTTATTAAAACGCTTGCACAATAACAATAACTAATACAAATATATCTACACCTAAAGTCTGCTTTTTATCAAGGCTTATCTACTGCTTTTGCCGTTCCTGTATATCTTATCTAAGTCTTAGAGTAAACAAGTAACTAGCGACCCCACATCATAATTCCCGCGCGTGCGACTATTTAATTGGTATTCTAAGGTCATTGCATATATTAGGGTACTGCGAGCCATCATGACGTCAATGTTCGATCGCATCGATCGAGCTTCTCGCTGCTACAGGGGATCGCGCCCCCTGACTCTACTCTGAAAGCTGGCGCCAAAAGAAAAGTCTCTCGTCCGTGATGATGACAGGTAACCACTAACAGCTGAAATGCCACCGATCTGCTCATGCCACAGAAGGGCAAAACAGAAATAAAACTACAGAGAGGCAGTCACTCATTACGTCAAGACAGATAAATTGAGATAAGCCACGAAAAGACCAAGAAGAACCAAGACTGTATAAAAAGACCTGCCCATTATTATGGTTGATATGGGGTCTGCTCATTCCCTGCAAATTGGGCGGGAATGCCGAACCGGTTGTTGTTCGGCGGCTTTGTACACCGACCACAAACAAGGCCGGGTCATTGAATATGTGGCCTTATTGGTGTCCTCTTCGGTTTAATCTTCAATCACCAGCGAGATCAAGCCCGCTGGATGGGATCCTATTTAGGGAGGTCCATGGTAGCGATCATCAGCCGGCGAGAAGTGTTTGGGGTGATGGAGGCATGGCTGTGCGCGCGAGGGTGTGATGGGCCGTGTTAGATGAGTACTTATAGAGCAAGGCTCTAGTTCATTCTCACACCAGGAAGCGTGTGAGATGTCTCAGTATAACACAATTCCGATGACAGTCATCATCATCTCTAATTGATTAATAACGACTTTACGTTGCGCGGTCCATATTCAACGAACTATATTATCTTTACCTTGCTACTCTGCTTCTACACGTGCGGAATATCTGGTAGAAAATCAAAATAATTAAGTAAATAATGTCGCTTTCTGTGGTTCTTCTGTGGATCTCTTAATTTAATTCAACTGATCTGCGAGAGAAGCCATAGAAGCGCCGTCTCAATTTGCTATTCAAGGCACAAAGTTGTTAAGGTAGAAGAATTATCGTCAGCTGTCAAACTATTACAGAATAAAGATGAATTGTGTTGTGAGACGATTATGATTGCATTTCCTGTCAAATCTATAAAGAAGCAATTATGAGTTTCGTATTAAAAGAAGTAGATGTGTTATTATTGCGTCGAAAATTAACCGCAGAAAAGAGTACTACTGTAGTTAGTTTATCTCGTGTGGTGTCGAAAGAAAGGATAACGATACGCCTTTTAAGCGGGAGTAAAAAGGACAAAGCGTGTACACGTGTATGCTGCCGTTGCGTTCGGATCATGTTTTTCGTATGTTTTGTGAACATTATGACGTATTTTTACTTGTAAATTTATTGTACTTAAAGATCTAAACTATTAATGCAGAAATCTCAAAAGCCTCACAAATTAATTAAATCATAAATAGAGAAAACTAACACCGCCAAACCCCCGACAAATGGCCCTGATACTTATTTAAATTATTTACTATCAAATGGGACCACTTCTCGTAAAAATCTTTCGCACTTATCCAGTCCATAATCGCCATAGATAAGACCAATTTTCGGACATAAAAATTCAGCATTTCAATGTCAAATCGTAAACAGATATGACGTTCATACTACTAAGCCTACTTGCATTTCAATATGCGACTGTCGTTATTGGAACTGATCCTCTCGTCCATACCAAGGTAAGGCAATAAAAGACAGAAATGAATTTGCAATAAGAAAAAAATCATCACCATGGTTAGCTCCTTACACTTTATTGTAGTAAAAAAGCCCAGTGTTCTGATCCATGGCCTCTCAAGCAAAAGGTCGGGTGTTCGAACCTGGGCTCGCACCTCTGAGTTTTTCGGAATTTACGTGAAAAGAAAGAAAGAAAGAAAGAAAGAAAATACATTTATTTACAACATCACAAGACACATCATCAATATTTTACAAAACAAAAGGCAACACTAAAGCTAAAGATAGAATGTGTCATTACGGTTGCAAATCGGACACTGGCTCAGCATAATGCTGAGGCGTTTAAAGCACCCCAGCGGTGATTTTCAGCCAGTACCGTTGGTGACACCCAGAAAATAAAATTGAAAATACGTGCGAAAATAAAATTGAAATTTATCATGAGCTTTGTGGTAAAGGGAAACGTCGTGAGGAAACCTGCCACATATGCCTGTGAATGTGACAGGCATAATGGGATGTGTGTCCATGTGGGATGTGTGTCAGGTGTGCCTGTGTGTGAAGTTCCCAATCCACACTGGGCCCGCGTGGGAACTGCGACCCAAGCCCTTTCATTCTAAGAGGACGCCTGTGCCCTGCAGTGGGATGTATATAGGCTGAGATGATGATGATGACTTTCTTGTTGCTATAGAAGTAAGTTCTTGGAGTACAGATAAAGAAACCGTGGATTAAGGTAACTGAGATGAGTTACCTATAAAGTTCTAATTATTTGATGATTATACAGGGTTATTTGTAATTCACTGACATCCTCTTAACCCTGAATTCCTATCACTCAAACAAATGTTTTGTGTTTTACGACTTTGTAAAATGAAGCACTTTTTTCCCATACAAATACACAGAATATCGTAAAAATAGAAAGAAAGAAAGAAAGAAATTTAGATAATGTTATTAAAAAAAGTCACAAAATGTCCTGTTCATCTTAATATTAGTTTAAGAATGCGAGAATTTTAGGTTTTTTTTTGCTTTTGACTGAAGGTGGGACTGATTCGTGGATTGCAAGCGGAAGACGGAGACTATTCCATGTTTATGGGCATACCTTATGCTAAGGTTGACGAGAATAATCCATTTGGGGTAAGTCAGTATGACAATAAGCGACGCTTACAATATAAATAAAAAAATCGAATAAAAATAAACCATTTTCGCCACTTCAAAATTGCTCAGCTACCGATGATTTTTTTGTATTCATAGACGATCAATTTATTAATAACCTTTAATTTTTCTTGTTTTCACTATAGAAGAGAAGAAAACTAAACGCAACAACTGATATTATGAAAATACTTATATTACATTGCTACTTCTTATTTAAAAAAAAAAATTTCAGCCGTCATCTCCTCATCCCAACTTCGACGATACTTTCGATGCCTTTGATGACTCAGCGATCTGCCCTCAAGTGGAAGAATTCAACAACACCGTAGTCGGGACCCTCGACTGTCTGCATCTCAACGTTTACGTCCCCAATGTCGCCAGTTCTAGCAACACCCTGCCTGTACTAGTCTGGATATATGGCGGGGGATTACAAATTGGTTTTGCTGGGAGATATGTCCACGGCCCTAGATTCCTAGTCAGACATGACATCTTGTTAGTCACCCTCAACTATCGAGTGGGCCCGTACGGTTTCATGTGCCTCGATGTACCTGAAGTACCTGGTAATCAAGGGCTCAGAGACCAAAGGTTAGCTTTGAAATGGGTAAAGGACAACATAGAAGCCTTTGGAGGTGACGTTAATAAAATTACGCTATTTGGTGAAAGTGCTGGTTCGATGTCCGTTGATCAACATATTCACTCCACTCACGAAAATTTGTTTAATCAGGTTATACTACAGAGCGGAGTGGTATTGACGCCTAGTATGTTACGTAACCCCTTTAATGAAGGACCACTGAGATTGGCGGAGCACCTTGGTTTTGCAACGCAAGATGTAACTGATGCTTTATCATTCCTTGCCACGATCGACACAAGCCGTGTTATCGCTGCAAATATCGAACTGAATCTAAACTTCAGATTTTGCGTTGAAAAGTCTTTTGATAACGTAGAAATATTTATAAGAGATTATCCAGTAAACCTGAGGAATCCGGAGGTTAATAATTTACCGATTTTGATAGGGTTTACCAATGATGAGTGGCTTTCTAGATACGCACACGCTGGTCCTGAATTTTTTGAGCAATCAAGCGTAGTCGATGACCTTTTAAGAATCACTTTTAACTTTGATGACAACTTTGAAGAAGCGGCAGGAGACATCCGACGTTTCTACATGGGCGATCAGCGAGAAAGTGTAGAGACTAGACGTCCAATTATAAATATAGCTTCAGACCTTGAATTTTTGCATACAACTCGAAGAAGCATTATCAAGTATTTTGAAAATGGTGCTCATCCGATATACTCTTATGTGTTTTCATATGATGGTGAAAGGAATTTCGTGAAGTACAGAAACAATATTACCTTTGGGGGAGCAGCTCATGCTGACGAGATCAGCTATTTGTTCGACGTTGAGTTTCTGGCCACGATTATGCCTGAAGAGGACCAACTGGTAGTTGACAAAATGACTACTCTGTGGGCTAACTTCGTGAAATATGGGTAAAAAAAAATAATATCCAAATTGTAACCATGTGTCCCATCCCACACACATAATTTCCTCCAATATGAGTAGTATGTTAAACAAAGAGCATTTTTGCATATACTCTTAAAAACATCAGAATTCTATAAACATCCAGATGCACATATAAAGATCACTACTGTACTGATACAGCCATACAGCGATTTCTAATTTTACACGTTAACCTGTAATTCTACAAAGCAACCATGTCCCCATTGCCACCTTACCCAAACATAAAGAATTCGTATTTCATACCCCAAAAATATGCCTTTAAACATAATTGGCAATTTTTTTAGGAACCCTACTCCTGAGACTTCTGAGCTGCTGCCGGTGACATGAGTGCCAGTCACCAGGGACCGGTGGAACTACCTGAACATAGACTCGGAGCTGACCATGGAGACCAGACCCTTCAACGACAGGATCGCTTTCCTGGACCTATACTACAAGATGTACGAAGAATATGAAATCGGATTCAGAAAAGAATTGTAGCTATTTTAGTAAAAAGTATATTAGAATTAAAATTAAAAATTGTCTTAATTAAATAAATAACAATAACAAGGTATTTCAAATAATAAAATTGTTGGAGAAACTACATACGCCGTCAACAGATGTAAAAGATTGGTTGCTCAGGTTATTTCAAACCAAAAATGCAGTATAAAGCCACATCAATTTGGCTTAGTTTATTGTATAAAAATATTTAAATTAATAAGTAATTAATGCTATTTCGATAAGTGTTGTCTATTCGCTTTAAACATGCTAGTCTTTTTTCTATGTATAACGATGTGATTAAATTGAGTACGCTTGCAATAAGAATCCCAGTTTTGAAGATGTCCAATTGGTAGAGTTTCGAGAACTCTGCAGTCGAGGAATTCCAGTGCCTCAACTGTCCAGATTGTACAAGACGAGTGAAAATGCATTTCGAGGATTTAAGAAATGCTACGAGTACCTGGAAAAAAAAATGCCTAGAAAATGCTTTGAAGCTAAAATAACCGCCTATTGTATAAGAAAACATGAAATAAACATTATGATAAGAGAAACAGTTGTACAAAGGCGAACTTATACCTTTATGGGAAAGGGAAAGAGAAAGAGAAGAAGGGGATTGCCATTTTTTTAGTAAAATTGTAATTGCAGAAAGTATAATATTTTAAATGATATTCATGTGTGATATTGTCGATTGCAATTAAGCCTCATTGTTATTTTTAAAAATAACAAGAAGACGTAATCTATACATATAATAAATCTGTAACAAGTCGGTGTCTGTACATTGAAGATATTTGAGAAAAACTGTCACTAGGGCTATTTATTAGCGCAATAGAACCCAAAACAATGTTTTTTAGAATTATTGTCTGTTTGTCTGTTTGTCTGTTTATCTGTTTGTCTGTTTGTTTGTTTGTCTGTGCGTTTGTGCGCGCTAATCTCAGAAACTACTTAACCTAGAAAGATGCGGTTTTCACTGATATGTTGGTATTTTCTTGGATTAACATTAAAATTTAGTGTTTGTTTCATTTGAATCGGTTCACAAATAAGAAAGATACGTCTATTTTAAAAAATTATCGAACAGGTTTTTTTGTTTGAACGCGCTAATCTCAGGAACTACTGCTTCGATTTGAAAAATTCTTTCAGTGTTAGATAGCACATTTATCGAGGAAGGCTATAGGCTATATAATCATCACGCTAACACCAATAGGAGCGGAGCGGAGCGGAAGAATGTTTCAAAATCGGGGGTTTTTGAAGTAAAACTTCTATAGGCACGCTTGACTTATGGTGAATGTGAACGCGGGTGTGCGGGTGGTTCGGCGGGGGGATGGGGTTGGGAGGGGCCGATAATTTTTTTATATCGAGGAACTAAGGAGAGCCATAATTGATGAAAAAGCAAATTGGATAAAAAAATAAGCTGCCCAAATTACTAATTCCACAACAGCTAGTTTATTAATAAGATTATGATCGTTGTTGGCGACTGTTTGGCAAAAACTCCTTTTTGTAGTACCTTATGTTTATTCTTATTTTAAAATCCACTAAGACCCGCCTGACAGAGACGGAGAAGTCAGTTGCGCTGTCAGACGGGTTGTGCTAACATCTGTTGTCCTGTTTATTCTCTTTTTATTGTAGTTTGTAATCATTTTTAAACGCGTCTTTCATTCAATTAAGTAGTGTCGTCAACAATCGTCATTACACTTTTATGTCATGATGAGTTAATAAAAAGGAAAAGTATTTATGTACATAATTAATACGTGTGTAACTTTAATCAATTAATACCGTTGATAACTCCTTACTTAAACATAGGGATATTTAGTCCGGACGTAATAACGAATTATGTATCTGGTAAAAAATGGATACTACTGCCAGTATTAATGATAGACTGAGATTATTACGTAATTATGATGTAAAAAACTTATTAACAAAAAATTAAACCGCCAAAAAAACTGAAAAGCAAAAAATAATACCTTTTTTGTTTGACCTTAATCTAGGTACCAGTTTGAAGTCGGTGCCTCAGCACTTAGCCAGGAGGAGTGGACCTATAATCGTCTACCTGATTGGCTTCTATCACTCCTCCTGGCTCGTGCTGAGGCACCGACTTCAAACTGGTACCTAGATTAAGGTCAAACAAAAAAGGTATTATTTTTTGCTTTTCAGTTTTTTCGGCGGTTTAATTTTTTGTTAAAAAGTTTTTATTTTATACTTTTTTTCCATCCTTGGGGTAATTTTTTTTCCAAATTTATAATACCAACTTCAAGGTACCCTATCTATCCAATAAAAAAGAATTATGAAAATCAGACTACTCTGTAAAAAGTCAGTCAATCATCCCCTGTTTTCCTACCCTTAGGGTAGGAATATTATTTCCAAATTTAAATAGGACCACCCTTGGGGTATACGCTTTCCAATAAAAAATGAATCATCAAAATCCGACTACTCTGTAATAAGTTATGCGTGGTCATATAGTACAATCAGTAACTGAACAATCAATCATCCCCTGTTTTTCTACCCTTAGGGTAGGAATATTGTTTCCAAATTTAAATGGGACCACCCTCGGGGTATACGCTTTCCAATAAAAAAAGAATCATCAAAATCACAATTACATAAAAAAAAAAATATATACACGTCGAATTGAGAACCTCCTCCTTTTTAACCGACTTCAAAAAAAGGAGGAGGTTCTCAATTCGGTTGTATGTTCTTCTTTTTTTTTTTTTTTTTTTTAACGTGTGTTACCTCAGAACTCCGTCATTTATGAACCGATTTGGAAAATTCTTTCGTTGTTTGAAAGCATATGCTTCAAGGTTGGTCCCGTTGTTACCGGAATCCAGTTCTGATGATGGGATCCATGAGGAATTGAAGGAACTCTTCAAAAGTTCAAGGGAAATGTAAAGCGATTTTAGTATTTTCAGTGACAAATCGAGCATTTGCATTCATAAAGTGTCATTTGGTAAACTAGATCTGATGAAGAAGACCGCAGATGGCCAACGGAACTCCTCAACGGGTCAAATCTTGCAAGTTGAATTTGACTCACTTCCCGGTTTCTGATTGATTTCATATTTTACATGCATGTGTAAATCAGGTGACAATGCAATATTATTGTGACATGGAGCTAATCTGATGATGGAGTTGGAAGGTGGCCATAGAAACTCTGTAATAAAACAACACAACCCCGTCGAGTTTGGGTTCATTTGAAACGTCTTGACGAGCACTTTGATCCCAGATGGTAACCAGGGTCTGATGATGGAGCTGGAAGGTGGCCAAAGTTACTCCATAAAGTAACGGCACTTACCCCATCGAGTACGGACTCATTTGACTCGTCTCAACGAGTACTTTGGTCCTAGATGGTAACCAGGGTCTGACAATGAAGTTGGATGGTGACCATAAGAACTCCGTAGTAAAACGACATAACCCCATCAAGTTTGGTCTCGTTTGATTCGTCTTGATAAGTACTTTGGTAACCAGAGGCAAAAAGTACAGTCAGTAAAGAGTGCCAGTCCAGGCCATTAGCAACAACTAAAAAGAAAAAAATAAAAAATATTAAATAAAAAATAAAACCGCCTTCAAAAAACACCCAAAAAAAACTTGGAAATAAAAAAAATTTAAATAAAAAATAAAACCTCCTTCAAAAAACCCCCAAAAAAACATAAAATAATAATTGATTGAACCGACCACAATAAGCATGAAAATATCTTTCTACTAATCTGTTTGAAGTTGGTGCCTCAGCACGAGCCAGCAGGAGTGGACCTAGTAATCTAACTTACCTACATACCTATTATAGGGCTTCTACACTCCTGCTGGCTCGTGCTGAGGCACCAACTTCAAACAGATTAGTAGAAAGATATTTTCATGCTTATTGTGGTCGGTTCAATCAATTATTATTTTATGTTTTTTTGGGGGTTTTTTGAAGGAGGTTTTATTTTTTATTTAAATTTTTTGTTTTCGTCGGTTGAAAATAGGAAGGTAATAGTAAAATCAGTACATCTTAATTAGGTTTAGTATTTTGTTTTAGATTTTGCGGGTTTGAAATCCCTCGCGTGCGTAGTTTAAACCCTCGAGCGAGACTATGCACGTGACCTCTAGGTCAGCTAGACTCTAGCTAATATACGTCGACTGGGATGATGATGATGATGATGATTGGTTCCTATTAAACTTGCTGTCAATAATATTCAGGGAACTTCATGAACGAGCAAACGTCAAAAGTGCCATCACTCGATCATCATCATCACCATCATCATCAGCTATGAACGTCCACAGCAGCATGGCATGCTCGGCCACTCTCATCCAGCTCTTGCCAGCCGCTTTGCGAAGATCATCGCTCCACCGAGTCTGAGGACGTCCTACGCTACGTTTGCCGATTCGTGGTCTCCACTCAAGAACTCTCTCACAAGAATAACTCGATGCCGCTACTTTAATATTATGAATGTAAAGTTTGTGAGTAAATGCGTGGGTGCGCGCGCGCATGCCTGTGTGTGTGTTTGTCACTCCTTGTTAATGGCTAGGCGGATTTGTATTGAAGGAGGATAGGCAGATTTGTATGGACTCTGGCCTAGGGACCAATAACGGCAAGCCATAATTATAATAATATCATCGGAAAGGTTTTTCATATTCTACAACTTTTTGTATGGCGGGAAATCTCGAATCCCTGCGTAAAAATAGGTATGGCAAATAATTGTTAATTTGTGATTAATACTCGTATAGACGCACGCAGCACAGAAGGCCGTTGGGGCACAAAAGATCTCGAATAGAGACCACATGTGGAGACTTGTGGATGCAAGTCGCTCCCAACCGCAATCAGCGACGGTGATGGAGGCCTATGTTCAGCAGTTGGACGCCTACGGCTGAAATGATGAAGAGCTGAAGGAGGTGTTAAATTCTTTTTTCTTGTTAATGGGGCGGCAGTCCATAGATGGTTAGGAACCTATTGGTCTAGAGTTCTGAATTCTTTAAGGTAGCTGAAAACCGCGACGTAATTTGGGAATTCCCATAGGAATTCAGAAAAACTCTGCAATTTTAACTCGCCTGACAGATTGAATGGTTAAAGCTATACATGAAAATAATAAAAAGCTATTCACGATAACATCTAGGTACGGCATAGCGTCATGGCATTTCATTAAAATAGATTGTGTGCTTATTCATTTTATCGTGTGCCCAAAACCAAGCGTCAGCTGTTATGCCCCGAAAACCGCCATGTTTGATAAAAAAATATATATTCAGACTAATGTATTCGACATTATTTACCGCGCCCAAACAAGAAACGGCGCGCCGATATTGAATTTCAAATTTTCATTTTTGCATATGGATGTAAAAATTGTGAAAGTAATTATGTAAACGGTGAAATGTGTTACCTGTTAAGGTTGGGGGTGGAATATTGAGATGAGATTTGTACGGTTTAAATGGCCTTTTTCTCATCATCCCAGCTTATATAGGTCCCGCTGCAGGGCATAAGCCTCTTAGAATGAGAGGGCTTGGACCGTATCACGAGGCCCCAGTGCGGATTAGAAACTTCACACGCCTGACACGCCATTGAATTCCTTCACAGTTGCGTGCAGCTTCCTCACGATGTTTCCTTTACTTTACTCATGGTAATTTCATAATAATAGGTATGTCATTTTAGAATTTTGAAAACCTCAGAATTGCAAGCCCGGGCTTGAACCCATGTGCCTCTGCTGGAGAGAGAGAGAGAACGTTTTATTAAAGAGACAGTCTGTGAGGCATTGTCCAAAAATGATCCCTTCTTGCGTTTTGAAGACGGTTGTAAATAAGTTAAATGAGAATAAACATGTTCCTGCATAGGTAGGGTCAACGTCATAAATAAGTGATCACTTTTGTACCTTGTCACTTTAACGTCGCGTTTGAAAAGCCATACGAAATTATGTAACGACTGAAAGCGACAAGGTACAATAGTGAACACTTATTTATGACGTTGACTGTACATAATCTTGTAGCATCGAGGTCTGTACAACAAGATTAATAATGATTAACAGCCTGCTTTTATCTTTCGCCATACTGAACCACTACACCATACTTTTTAAAGTGTGACTGGCGAAAATTAACAAAAAAACCAGAATTATTTTTATACAGGGTGTGGCCAAGAACTCAATGATAACCTGATAACTAGTGATCGGCGACCGGTAGCAATTTTTTGACGCAAGATTACACGGATATGACTATATTAAAATTTCGTGCACAATTTATATACCTTAGGTAGGTAAATTGTGTGTTTTATAATCAAGTTTTATTATTGTTGTAGAACTGACGGCCGATGGGGCCGAAAGGTTCTCAATAAATCTGTTGACATTTTAATTGTATCTGCCTAACTTCATTTTACTGGCTTCAAGTAGGTACCTACTTACTTACTGAAAGCATTAAAAAATAATTTCGATGAACTGAAGCAATTACTTTGCTCACCCGCGGCCTTACGATAGCTAGTCTAATATTTCGTAGCACAGTGAACGTTTGCGGTACTCTGAAGATGAGCTCTGGTTGTGTTCGAAACGCGTCAGTGTAGTTTGGTGGTGGTGATAGTGGAGTTTGTGTGAATTGTGTGTGGTCATACAGTGTGGAGGTACTGCACGAACACGCAATTTTTACATAAACGTAGCTATCGTAAGATCGCGGGTGAGCAAAAGTTATTGTTTCAGTTCATTAATATGGACCTCCGCACAGTAACGCCTAATTCAATAAATTATTTAAAATACTTATCAACACTCACCAACAAAAAATAAAACGTAGCAGTGAATATACAATGCTATTAATTCAAAAAATGGCTTTTTTTAACAGTTGCATTGATCCTTTGGATCCCCACAAACTATTTCCATAAAAAGGCCTGCGCCAACAGATATCGGCTTAAAACAATATTTATTATGACACGATTACGACCTTTAATGCAAAAGCCATATTGTATCGTTTAATACCTTATTTTTTGGTGACATATTGTATGCTGGTCACATGGAGTAGGTGTATGCCGCTATTTTAGTTTTATCAGTCTTTATGTCCGCACCGAGCTTCTTGCGTTAATCGATTTTAGGTATTCTATGGACTCGTGTACGTGTGCGTGAGAGCGGCTAGAATCAAAGCCGTGCGTAATCGCAAGGAGGACTAACGCAACTAACTATACGGACAAGGGGGAAGCACGACGGCTCAAGATAAGTTGGTCAGACCGCGCGTGTATTTAGGTATTTTCATCGTACTACTAAAACAAATACTTATTTTAAAAATTAGCAACATTGGACCCTAGAAAACATCTTGTTTTATTAACATTCAAAAAGTCATGACCTGCCGTGCAGTATTTACGCCGTATTAAGAATTTGTTTTATCAAACTACAAGTTATCGTGTTTCGAAAAACACTGGTCACTAGAGTGAATCCTCAAATATCTTAGATGAATTTCTTATACCTATAAAACAATACCGTGACTGACTCACTGACTGACAGACAACGCACAGCCTAAACTACTGGTGCTAGAGACTTGAAATTTGGCATACATGTACCTTGAGTATTGTGGGAGTGTACTGAGGAAGGATTTTTCGTAATTCCCACGGGATAGGAAAGTATCTAAATTTTCTTTGTTTCTTTGTTTGTAGCGAAATCTCTGAAACTATTGAGCCGATGCGAAAAATTCTTTCACCACTAGAAAGCTACACTATCCTTGATTGACATAGGTTACTTTTTATCCGAGAAAATGCAAAATTCAGACGGGATAGAAATAGATTAATTCAATTTCGGGGCTGATTTAAAAAATTCTTACACATTATGTAATTATGACTATCCCCGATTGACGTAGGCTACTTTTTCTTCGGGAAAATACAAAATTAATTAGTTATTCCTATTCCGCGGGAACTTTGCATTTTCCTGCCATTATTTTATATATTCCATCCTAACAACTAAAGTTACTGTCTTCGCGTGCGAAGTCGCGGGCAAAAGCTAGTCAGAAATAAAGCTTACCTAGTAATGATTAATCAATGCAATAAATGTTATTTTCATGTTTTATGTACAATAAAGAGTTTTACATACATACATACATACAAATGCGCCAAAAGCTCGGTAGTGCCTGGCGGGCATATATAAATATTATAAGGGTTTCTTGTTACGGAACTCTAAAAAGGAACTCATAAACTAGATTTTCAAACAAACATGTCCTCAGCTTCCGCAAGCCAAGACTTGACACGTCTCCACGGCTGTTCATCAGGCCGCGAGTTAGCTAATCGAATCCCACCAAGGAGCGGCACATACCGTCCTAACTCCGCTAATCCGGTTTACGCGTGCCGGCAGGCGAGAGCCTAAGGCTTAAGTGTTAGCGATTAGATCCCGATCACCGAATTCTGGTTTCGTCGAGTTCTTGTTTCACCGGATTCTTGTTTCGTCGGAATTTACGTGTTAAACAAAAATATGGAAATATCGAGGCATTATTCATATCTATACTAATATATAAAGCTGAAGAGTTTGTTTGTTTGTTTGTTTGTTTGTTTGTTTGTTTGTTTGTTTGTTTGTTTGTTTGAACGCGCTAATCTCAGGAACTACTGCTCCGATTTGAAAAATTCTTTCAGTGTTAGATAGCCCATTTATCGAGGAAGGCTAAAGGCTATATATCATCACGCTAACTCCAATAGGAGCGGAGCGGAGCGGAATAATGTTTCAAAATCGGGGGTTTTTCAAGTAAAACTTCTATAGGCGCTAATCTCAGGAACTACTGCTCCGATTTGAAAAATTCTTTCAGTGTTGGATAGCCCAATTATCGAGGAAGGCTATATATAGGCTATATATCGTCACGCTAACACCAATAGGAGCGGAGCGGAGCGGAAGAATGTTTCAAAATCGGGGGTTTTGAAGTAAAACTTCTATATAGGCGCTAATCTCAGGAACTACTACTCCGATTTGAGAAATTCTTTCAGTGTTAACACCATGGGGGGGGGGGGGGGGGTTGAGGGGAGTGAGCGTGCGGGGGGGTTAAGGGGGGATGAACATTTCTTTGATTTTGCCGTAGGATGCACCGTTTTCAAGATATTTGACAAAAACACCAAGGGGGTGGGGGGAGTTGAGGGGGGGGAGGTGAGAGTGCGGGGGAGGGGGTGCGGGGTATCAAAGGGGGGATGAAAATTTCATTGATTTTGCCGTAGGATGCACCGTTTTCAAGATATTTGACAAAAACACCAAGGGGGTTGTTGAGGGGGGGGGTGCGGGGGAGAGGATGTGGGGGTACTAAAGGGGGGATGAAAATTTCATTGATTTTGCCGTAGGATGCACCGTTTTCAAGATATTTGACAATAAAAAACTTGAAGTAAAACTTCTATAGGGCACGCTTGACTTGGGATGGGACGAACGCGGGTGTGCGGGGGTGCTGTGTGGGAGGGCGTGCAGGGGGTGCGGAGGGGTGCGGTGGGGGGTTTCGGGGTTGCTGTGCGGGGGGAGTGCGGGAGGGAGCGGGTTGGAGGGTGCGGGGGGGTTGCGGGGGGGGGGGTAATTTTTTTATTATCGAGGAACTAAGGAGAGCCATAATTTTATTGATGAAAAAGCAAATTGGATAAAAAAAATAAGCTGCCCAAATTACTAATTCCACGCGGACGGAGTCGCGGGCAAAAGCTAGTATTTAAATAAAGGTATACACATTGTAATGGCAATATCAAAAAAAAATTATATAACTATGATATTATTATTGGCTAACCTGTGTAGAAGTTCTAGAACGGTTGTTTGGGTAAATTCTAGAAAATTTGAAATTCTATAACATGGGCCTTTCTTGCCCGTATTTTAACATGTAAATAATATATTACCTATTGCATTTAAATATTTCCGGCGAAACAAGAATCCAGCAAATCGGGAACTCATCATGTTAGCGATTTATCCTAGGGGGCTACTATGTAATTCAAAAATGTAAGTTCGTATGTTTCCGCCCCACTTTTCAGAAGCAATTATGGTAGTATGGTCAAGTGCAATAATTTTGCATCGATTTAATCCTCTCATCATTATATCATCATCATCATTTCAGCCGAAATAATAATAATAATAATAATAATAATGATTTATTGTACAATCAACATCAAATTAGATACAGTGCTCAATACATAAAGTAGGTTTGTACAGAGAAGTCACAAAAGATGTCATACAATCTGACCCCCCAAACATAGGCCTCCGCCAAGACTCGCCAAACAGATCGGTCCTGCACCATCCGACTCTAACTCGCAACCATAACCAGGTCGTCGCTCCATCTTGTCGGAGGCCTACCTACACTACGTCTTCCGGTCCGTGGACGCCGTTCGAGAAACAGTTAGCTCAACCGGCCATTCAAAAAATTAAATGGTGTGTGTGAAATTACCAATCCGCACTGGGACCACGTGGGAACTACGGCCCTTACCCTCTCATTCTGAATAGAGTGGGCGTAGGCTGGGATGATTGAAAATGAGTAGTAAATAATATAATTTTCATCACACTTGCTCGTCAATGGTGTTATTCCATGCCTGTATACTAAATGTCAAAGGCCTAATTTGTTCTTAAGGGAGTTATGGATTTACGCACAGTTTTTCTTCCCAAGGGAGTTCTAACTTTAGTTTTAAAATTTTCAAACAGACTAAGGGGGTTTCAAGTCAGCCAACGTTATAATTATATGTTTAAAACTTAGCTATAACCCAATTTTACTACACAAAACTTGTCTACGCTTCATGAAACTTCGTAATTTTTATATTTTATATTTATATCAAATAGTTTTAGCAATAATTTTAGTAAGTATTTTTTTAACGTGTTGACAGAATGTGGCCGAATGACCATTCCAATTCTAAACACAGTTTACATTATCTATGATAGATGACTTAAAAAAGTGACAATTTGTATTGGCGGGTAGCCATTATTTATTTAATTTAAGTGTTTAGAGACAAAATAATTTAATTTTGGATTTTTTTCCTCGCAGTGTGATGAAAATCATTGTGTGTATCACGGGCAGTAAGGGGATTACAAACTCGAGTCATTAAAAGCCCTCCGCCTCCGGCGTCGGGCTTCTAATAGGCTCTCGTTAGTGATCCCCTACTTACGGCTCTTGATGCACAATGTACTATTAAATGTCAAATGTCGGCTCCTTGACTCGCTTTCGGTTTAACGTGCTACGAAAACTCCGAACTCTCCAGAACCTTTGACTTGCACCCCGCCCCCAAGGCGCTAAAGTTTCGCGATCCCCCTCGCCTCTTCACTTGACCATGTGTAACAGCAAAAATTAAATCACGCTATGTGCAACTCCGAGCAACTCCCGCGACTTGAGCCAAACTCTTGACAATTTTCCCAGTAAAGTCCTGGTGGGTTAGAATAACTTGTGCTGTTTAAAGGTCAGCACAACCTCATTTTAAACTAGGTTTTGCCCGCGACTCTGTCTGGGAAGAATTCGTTTATCGCTATCCAATTTTTCAGGACGAAAAGATAAGATAAGATAAAAAAATATTTCATAATTTGCAGTACAAAGTAACAAGTGACACAATATTTTACAAAAAGTCTATGTAACACGTGTGCCTGCACTAGATACTAGAGAACTCTATGTCGCAGGCTAAACGAGCTGTCATAAATAAAAATAAAAATAATTAGAGCTAAGCCATTTTTTTTTTTTTTTTGGTGTGGAAAATGCACCTTATGCATCGTCTCCGTTCGGGGAAACGGAGGTATGTGGGGCTCTCCCCAAGGGGCCTACCCACTAAAAACCACACGGATTCCCTCGTTTGCCATTGTGAACGCCGCGGGAGCACAAGGAGTCACCGCAACGCCCACTGGCCGCCCCGGGATGGGGCGGGGCTCCTCTGTCGACACCGTGCAATGCGGGCTCGGCACTCCCCGGCCTCCCCCGCTGGTGAGGGATTATTTAAAGAGGTTTACTCCTCGTGGCTTCCGCAGATGCCCACGTTCCCGGCAAGCCGGGTTTACGTGCCCTCACGTTAGCTTCCGCGCCCTCATGTACTGCTCTGAAAGCAGAGCAGTACTGAGGGCACGGTCGCTTCCGCCCACTAGGCTCCCCCTCGCCTTTCCCTGTCCGCCGTGGCAGAGCAGGTACTTAGTTCGGGTTCGCCTCCGTCAAAGGCGTCCGCCCAAGGGCGAGACGCCATCCTCTCTGCGGGCCCACGAATGGGCCCGCTGGCTAGGATCCCCCGCAACTAGTTGCGGGTTCACCTCACCACCCCTACCCCCCCAGTATTTCAGTCAATTGCCACAGGTCATGGACCCATCCGCTACTCTTCTCCCCCTTAACCACCAGGGTTAATAGGGGAGAACCGTGACGGTCGTGCAGCCCAGGCGGTATGATCAGTACCGACCAGGCACATGGGGAGATTGCTGACACCCCCACCCCCCCCCCCAAGTCGGATATTAGCCACCGGTAAGATAATGTACAAATACATTAGCTTACCGTTGTTGCCCAGGGTGCACCGTCCCAAGCGTTACCCTTCCCCACCCCATGAGGCCTACGCCTCGGATAGAAGGGAGTGGTAACGCCCGAGCACTCGAGGAGGTTTCCGACATCGCACCCCAATTAGAGCTAAGCCTAACAGTGCAGATAGGTATTAGTGTAGAAGTGTGCAGACATAAAGATAACGTGAAATCAACAAACAATAAAAAAGTAACTAACGTAACTCTCGTAAGGTCGCGGTTGAGCAAAGTAACGTACGGATTAGCCCGAAAAATAAAAAATAAATATAAATATTAGGGGACAATCTCACACAAATCGACCTAGTCCCAAACTAAGCAAAGCTTGTACTATGGGTACTAGACGACGATAAACATACTTGTATAGATAAATAAATACTTAAATACCTAGAAAACATCCATAACTCGGGTACAAATATCCGTGCTCATCACACAAATGAATGCCCTTACCGGGATTCGAACCCAGGACCTCTTGCTTCGTAGGCAGGGTCACTACCAACTAGGCTAAAGCGGTCGTTAAACTCGTTAATGTCTAGTTAAACTCGTTTTAAGACGTGAGTGATCCGTTTGTTTTCACTATGAGCTAAAGTCGTTCGTAGACGTGTTTTTGGGTTCCGTAGCCAAATGGCAAAAAAACGGAACCCTTATAGATAAATTTTGCGGGTTCTTAGAACTGAAACTCAAAATTTTTTTTTTCATCAAACCCATACGTGTGGGGTATCTATGGATAGGTCTTCAAAAATTATTTCGAGGTTTCTAGTATATTTTTTTTCTAAACTGAATAGTTTGCGCGAGAGTCACTTCCAAAGTGGTATAATGTGTGTCCCCCCTGTAACTTCTAAAATTAGAGAATGATAATTGTAAAAATAATATATTATGTACATTATCATGAAAACTTCCACCGAAAATTGGTTTGAACGAGATCTAGTTTGTCTGTCTGTCTATATCAGTAACCAATCTACAATGATCCCACACTGCGCACATTTTGCTTGGGAGCAGGGGTCTGCTAAGACTGGATGTTAATAGATACATGTAAATTTGTACGGAACCCTAGGTGCGCGAGTCCGACTCGCACTTGGCCGGTTTTTTTTTGTTATGCATGCCTACATGATTAAGTATTTAAAATATAGAACTCGCTTTTACCTCTACATGCAAACCTACAACCTTCACTAATCAGAAAGCCGTCGAAAACCGGCAACAAGTCCTATGGAACTCAGTATAAGGCGAATTCATTAATTGCATTGGAAACTTGGTCCATCCGAATTGTTGATAACTGATTCATACCGACAAGAGTTGGCATGTGATCTGTCACAGGAACTAGTATACTTAACGGTATTAGGTGAGTTAGGAATGGTAGCCCGAGGGAATTCCCTTCATTTGGCTTTGGCTTCATTTGTGGGCGTGCACAGGTACTACGATCTACTACAACTAGTACAGTTTTGCTAATGTATTAGTTCGGTATTTTAGTTCTTTTAGTACACTACTACATTATACAGGGTGTCCCGTAAATAGTACGACAAACCTAAAGGGGAGCTCATCGACCAAATATAGAAAAAATATTTTATTAAGGGTGAGGCCACACGAGCGTAATTTTGTGAGTTGTGAGCGGCAGAAAGTCGGTTGCGCCATACATTGTGTCACGTGAGTGTCACGTGATGGCCCGCATATTGTATGGCGCGAACCGAAATTCTGCCGCTCACGACTCACAAAATTACGCTCGTGTGGCACTACTAGTCCTAAAAGTCTACTCCTACTGACCCCAAAAGTCTCACCGTTTTCGAGCTAATTAGATTTTTGTGATTTTTTGAAAAATATTTATTTTTTGCATAATAATCTTGATTTTTTTTGTTATCAGACGCTAAAAGCAATTAAGTATAGTTTGTTGACTTTATTTTTGTATCTAATTTGGACCTATGTATGATGTTATTGATTTATAATTCAAGTTTTATTTAAAAAACTTTTGCAGTTTTTTTATTTATTTTTAATTCAATTTACATTTTGCCTCTTCTCCCTGAACTTTGGTCAAGTTTTGATCTATCACAGTAAAAAAATTAAGTACATAACGACATGACTGTTTAGCTTACTAAGTAATTTTAAAACATGTCAATTTAGTAGACATTTAAAAATAATATCTTATCAACAAAACATTTACAGGAAAAACGCTGCAGAAAGCAAAAAGCGCAAATTGCGTAAAGCAGTATTACTAGGTACCCTACCCACCCACCCTAAGGTTGAGGTGCGAATTGGACTGGATCAGAATGGACTCTGGTTAAATTCAGCAGCTATGCAAAACTAAATAAACAAATGAAATTTTAACTACGCAAATTTTATTTAAAAATAAACATCTAGTCTACAAAATTGTCTAAGAGATTTAAGGCAGCAAACTTAACCATGCCTCGTCCAACTCCTTATTTTAAAAAAATACTGGCTGCTAAGACTTCGCACACCGCCAAATTGGAATTCAAAATTCAAAAGTAAGTAATTTTGTTTATCTATCCTTTGATACTCTTATTATGCAATTAAACAAGACTTAATTCAGGTCATGGGACTTAACATTCGAATTTTGTAACTCGCATGCATTATTATCTTATGCCTACTCTAACGCCTACTGAACACCTACGGATGATTTTGATATTTAAAAAATATTGCGAAGTAGAATTCTGTAGGTAAGGTACGTACATAGGTACCTAAAACTTGTCCCAGAAAAAACTAGTTGCAAAAGGGCATGCAACCTAGTAGGTGTATATTTTATATATGTGGTGTTTTATAAGTCTGAAACTATGAGACATTACATTACAAAGATCAGTACGCTTAGTATAAGTTTTACTTCACCAAAATACTAAACTTCTCGATCGCGTTTACGTAAAAATTTCAATTCTATGGAAACATGGACGCGCGGCCGCGGAGCGCTGTCCATGTTTCCCTAGTAATTGATTTGTTTACGTAAACGCGATCGAGAAGTATTTTGGTGAAGTAAAACTTATACTAAGCGTACTGTTGTTAGGAACCATATCACTGATTTTAGTGACAAGAAAAACTGCGTTCAGTACGCTTAGTATAAGTTTTATTTCACCAAAATACTTCTCGATCGCGTTTACGTAAAAAAAACAATTACTAGGGAAACATGGACAGCGCCTCCGCCGCCGCGCGTTCACGTTTCCATAGAATTGAAATTTTTACGTAAACGCGATCGAGAAGTATTTTGGTGAAGTAAAACTTATACTAAGCGTACAGAAAATTAAAAAAAGTTTTTTTTATATTTCTGATTTTTTTTGCTGTCTCTACTTTTGTTAACTGTATTTGTATAGATACATCCTATCTTCATTATGTATTATTTGAAGTCGATCCGACCACGAAAATGGGTCAAATTTAACATCCTTGATTTGGTTATCGGCGCGTACTGGGACTGGAATGTAAATATTCTTCTCCAACATGACCGGGTTCGATTCCCGAACCAAGTTTTTTTTTTCAATATATGAATGCGGTTTTTCTGGATTATTCACGGTGGTTCGTTTAGCTGTCCCTTCCTTCGAAGGAACTCTTGCGCTTTTTTTCGCACTAATTACTTCACAAGAGGTGGAGGAAGAACTGCGTTTATTTTTTCGCCTCTGTCCCTATGCTAGAACTGAGGGAAAAAATAAACGCAGCTCTTCCTCCACCTCTTGTTGAGAAACTAGTGCGAAAAAAAACCGGCCGAGTGCGAGTCTCTATTATCTATAAAAACGGCAAAAAAATCACGTTTTTTGTATGGGAGCCCCCCTTAAATATTTGTTTTATTTCAATTTAACTATTTATTTTTAAAGTGAATATAATATGTAACTAAATATTTTGTGAATATTTCAAGCGTCTACCTGTTGCCGTTATCAATATCGAGCAAAAACGAGCAAAAAATCACGGTTGTTGTATGGGAGCCCCTTAAATATTTATTTTATTCTGGTTTTTAGTATTTGTTGTTAGTGGCAACCGAAATACATCATCTGTGAAAAAATTTCAACTGTCTAGCTATCACGGTTCATGAGATACAGCCTGGTGACAGATGGACGGACGGACGGACGGACAGCGGAGCCTCAATAATAGGGTCCCGTCTTTACCCTTTGGGTACGGAACCCTAAAAACCGCAATAGTTCCTTCGAAGTAACAGCCAAAGGTACCTACTACCGCGAATAATCCTTTTATCTTGTCACTGAAATCGTTAACATGGTCCCTAAGAACAGATCTTTCTATGTGTTATTCTTGATAACCAACTTCAAAAAAAGAGGAGGTTCTCAATCCGTCTGAATGTTTTTTTTTTAAGTTAAAATTATTATCCTACGAGTAGGATTATCGCGGTATTGAGGACCCTGTCTAAATTCAGACTTTTGTCTATCTGTACGCCAAGTTTGATCCAAAGCCGTTTAGACATTATTGTGTGATTGACCTAAAAATATCCAAGGAATAGTTTTTATCCGGTAGTTCTACTAGCGTTTCAACCCCTATCAGTCTCCTGTAATGTATACATAAGAAATAAGCTACAGTTAGCGTGAAATTTCAATAAATTTAAATGATACCACAAGCACGCTGTAGCTCATTTCTTTAATATTATGTGACAGGAGACTTACAGCGGTTGAAACGCTTGTAGAACTACCCCCCAGAAAATTTCATAGTGGCAGTGGAACAGCGATAAACGTATTCTCTGCAGACGACATTGCGGGCAACAGCTATTATATTCGCTTGAAAGCAAAATCCGTAGGTGTGTGCGATTTCCGTGACGCCGAGTGTATGATTTAGTATTGAATATTTCAAAAGAATTGGGTTGGACAATGGACATGTCTTTTCATGCCTGCTTGAAGCAGTGACAGACAGCGACAGAGGGCTATCTAAAAAACATCGCAGAGGGCTATTATGCTTTGAAATTTTACTTATCCCTTATATCAATGTAAGCCGAGAACCTTTCCCTTTATTATTTTTCTTTGATGAACGAGTCTGTAAAATAATTAGCCAGCTAAAATAAATAATTTTCTAAGTTACACTATCGTAATGTTTACTGCTCGTATTTTTTACAAAATGTCGCTTCTCCCGATATTCAGAAATTTTAATTGGTGAGGAGTCCCTATGATTTTGTACCTTGTTACTTCACCATTTAGTTCCACTCAACCATTATGAATTGAGAGGATCATTAATTGCTTAGCAGCTGTGTTAAAATAATCGAATTGCAACCCGTGAAATAGGTGCTTATAATGATTTAAAATCTTGCGGTTCTCACTCATAACTAATAATTTAACCGCTCGTGCCTAAAATACTACATTACCTACCTATTTAACACATTTGTAGCTTACAAGATTCTCGTTGCACCACATTACAAAATCGACAATTACAATGTGTGTGGGTGTGTGTGTGTGTGCGTGTGTGTGTGTGTGTGTGTGTGTGTGTGTGTGTGTGTGTGTGTGTGTGTGTGTGTGTGTGTGTGCAATGTCTTATTCTTATTTTAGACATCTGCAGGCTTATTGTCTAACGCGCTGACGCTTGCTTTCACAATCACTATATCTTTCTGTCAAACGGTATAAGAAGGTGACAGAAAGAGATGGTAAAAGCCGTTTAGGTTCCCAAGGAATGTGGACCAAATGGGAATGTGGACGAAGTGGGAATGTTGACGAAGTGGGAATGTTGACGAAGTGGGAATGTTGACGAAGTGGGAATGTGGATGAAGTGGGAATGTTGACGAAGTGGGAATGTGGATGAAGTGGGAATGTTGACGAAGTGGGAATGTGGATGAAGTGGGAATGATACGATATAATGTGTAGTTTCTTGTACCTGAGGGTGGGGAGAGTGCCCTGTTGCTGGTTGGAGTTACCGTGTTGCGGTTTGAGTCACAATTTCACCAGGCTACAATAATTATTGTGAGGGGTGCTGTTTGAGCGAATTGTGTTATGTATGTTTGCGAAACTCTTTATTGTATATCCATGAAATTGTTGGTTAATAAGAGAGACAGATATATTTATAATCATATTGGGAGAGTTTGTGGGAGCCCGTGTGCCGTGCGGTTCTGTATCGGATGCTAACTAGGATCCACATAATATCAGCGTCGAGCCACCTGTAGTGACCCGACGAGTGCTGAGTGGACTCCTTTTTCGCATATGTAGCTTATTTCTATTTTCAATTATTGTTTTTACTTTTCTCTTAGCATGTACATGTTACTTATGCGAAATAAAGATTTCTTATTCTTATTCTTATTCTTATGTGGTCGAAATGGGAATGTGGACGAATTGGGAATTGATTGTGGACGAAATGGGATTGCTGACGAAGTAGGAATGTGGACGAAATGTCCCAAAACGGTAAAAGCGAAGGCAAGCGTCCGCGCGTTATACAAGGTTGTTAGGTTAACTTATATTGTATATTCTGAGAGGAGGCCTGTGCCCTGCAGTGGGACTTATATAAATAAATAAATCAAAATAAAATAAATAAATAAATATCACGGGACATTTCACACCAATTGACCTAATCCCAAAGTAAGCTAAGCAAAGCTTGTGTTATGGGTAGTAAGCAACGGATAAACATACTTATATAGATAGATACATACTTAAATACATATTAAACACCCAAGACCCGAGAACAAACATTCGTATTTTTCATACAAATATCTGCCCCGACACGGGAATCGAACCCGGGACCTCAAGCTTCATAGTCAGGTTCTCTAACCACTAGGCCACCTGTTCGTCTGGTCGTAGGTATATAGGCTGGGCTGATGATGATGATGATGATGATATTGTAGCCGATAGGCTAGCAACCTGTCACTGTTATATCTACCTCTTTTACCTTTCTACCTAATATTGCTAAACTTACTTACTTTCGCTGGCTCAACGACCCGAAGTGGATCTTGGCCTCCGACATCAAAGTGCGCCATTCGTTCCTGCTCTGTGCCAAGTCTGACCAATCGGACACGTCCAGCTGCTTCAGATCCTTAGCCACTTCATCTTTCCAGCGGTATCTTGGTCGACCCACCGGACGCCGTCCGGATGGTCGCCCAAGATACACTCTTTTGGCAGCTCGATCCTCTCCCATTCTTTCCACATGCCCCAGCCATCGAAGTCGGGCAGCTTTTATTTCCCCGATGATATTCGGCTCAGACACTAAGCTCCTCTATTTCCCGGTTGAACCTTCACCTCCAATTTCCGTCATCGTCCCTTGTTGGACCCAGAATCTTTCGCAAAATCTTACGTTCCGCAACCAAGAGTTTGTTTTCCTCCTTCAACGTTAGAGTCCAAGTTTCACACCCGTACAAAAGAATCTGCCTAATGACTGTATTGTAAACGCGGATTTTTGTAGTCTTGCTTATCAACTTGGACACCAGTACTTTGTGGAGGGCTGCTGTACATCTTAGCGCATTGACTATACGGATGTCGGAATATTGCTGAAAGTCGCCTCGAAATGTACCTAAATGTATACGCTGTATTAAGCGTGATTTTATTTATGTATCATCGTCACCATCATTTCAGCCGAAAGACTTCCACTTCTGAACATAAGCCTCCCTCAAAGCTCGCTAAACAGATGAAATGAAAATGAAATGAAATGAATTTATTGATGCAGAAACAGTAACATAAATACATTGTCAGCGGGCCCCAAACTAGGCAGTGCCTGTATCTTGGGCACCCTGAAGAGTTGGTATTCCAAACAGAAACGAATTACAGTGCATAGTGCTTTAAATGGTATATTAACAGTTTATATAGAGAAGAGGAAGAAAAATTTGCAGAAACAATAATTATAATAATAATAATAAAGGGGCCCATTTAGTGAATGGCGAGTCACCGCCTACCAAAAGTTCAGTTTATGAGATATTGAAATGGTAGGTGTCCGTTATCTCACCCCATAGCCCGGTAATCCTGTCCACAACATCCCAACCCCATAGCCAATTCCATGTCGATTCCTACCTGGCAATAGATTGGCAACTGTGGAGGACTGTCCGGTGGCACATCCTCATGGTGTATTAGGGGATAGACCTCCATTGTTGCGCCCATCTCATTTATATTATATGGTACCAAAGGCCTCTTCATGTTGGCTTCGGCCCCATGAATGCCTTTCAAATGACCGGGTCCCCATGGGCCCGTGATCGGAAATCCGTACCAACATAATAATAACAATAACCCTCACCCCAACTAATTGCTGCCAATGCCACAATATAAAAGTATGGTATGTGTGTGTGTGTGTGTGTGTGTGTGTGTGTGTGTGTGTGTGTGTGTGTTTGCGCGCGTGTGTGTTGACCTACTTACTTGGGGATCAGTCCCGCGCCATTCGCATTCAACCCATTCCCGAAACCTTAACCAGAGGCGCTACTACGAAATTCGAAAATCGAAGTTCGTATCGTATTATCCCTCTCACTCTCGTGTCAAATCATATTAGCGTGAGCGGGACGGCATGAAACGAAGTTCGAATTATGCACTTCGTGGTAGGGCCTCAGGTCGTCGCTTCGTTGGAGGCCTACCCACACTTGTCTTCGTCTTCCAGTCCGTGGACGGCGCTCGAGAACTTTTTTGGCCCCATTGGCCATCAGTTCTACGAGTTCTAGAATTGTAATATATGTAATGCGAAAAGGGAATTCTTCGCAGACGGAGTCACGGGTATCAGCGAGCGTAACAGACCATAAATATTTACAAACCCACGAAGTTTACGAGTATGTATTTGTTATATTTAGTCCTCCACACTAGTTCTGTCTTGCATTTAATCCGCGCAAGAACTGAAGTCACCTACAAAGTGCGAAGAAATCACATAAATCTCGGGTGCAATAATAACAACAATGGTCAATATTATACCAATGTGCCCATCAGTTTGGACCAGAAGCACTTCTGTAACACATTTCAACGTTGGAGATTGATATTATAAGTCAGTAACAGAACTGTTCTGTTTATTTTTATTCGAGCACCTTTTGTGCTCTCGTTGTGTCATAGTTATTGTGCGCCGGACAATAGGTACTAAACCGGGCCGAGTTTAGCCGTCACGATTGTTACATCGAAATGACCTGTCTATTTCGAAGTTTATAAAATACTGTATTAAAATCATAATTAAAAGGCCTTCTACACGGTCGGGACCAACCGCCCAACCATCGTGTCCTTGGTCGGGTTGATTTAAAAATGGACAGTGTAGAAATCGGTTGACCCGACCGATATTTGGTTGATGTCAACGGCCTTGGTCGCGAGGGCATAGTCCGTGGTCGGCCCCAACCGTATGGACCGCTGTCGGCCGACGCGAGCGACACGACGGTCGGCGGTTGGTCCCGACCGTGTAGAAGGGGTTTAAAAGGCCTTCTACACGGTCGGGACCAACCGCCGACCATCGTGCCCTTGGTCGGGTTGATTTAAAAATGGACAGTGTAGAAATCGGTTGACCCGACCGATATTTGGTTGATGTCAACGGCCTTGGTCGCGAGGGCATTGTCCGTGGTCGGCCCCAACCGTATGGAACGCTGTCGGCCGACGCGAGCGACACGACGGTCGGCGGTTGGTCCCGACCGTGTAGAAGGGGTTTAAAAGGCCTTCTACACGGTCGGGACCAACCGCCGACCATCGTGCCCTTGGTCGGGTTGATTTAAAAATGGACAGTGTAGAAATCGGTTGACCCGACCGATATTTGGTTGATGTCAACGGCCTTGGTCGCGAGGGCATTGTCCGTGGTCGGCCCCAACCGTATGGAACGCTGTCGGCCGACGCGAGCGACACGACGGTCGGAGGTTGGTCCCGACCGTGTAGAAGGGGTTTAAACGTGAATGATATTTATTAATCTTCAATCTACCCTCATAGGTTTTTTATAAACGGAATTCTTAGCAAAAGCAATAACGTGAGTAACATAAATCGAGTCGTTCAAAATGACGCGTGCCGTTGTTCTTATTGCAATGACATTAATGTCTAATTTTGACAAATTCACGTCTTCTTGAATGGTATCAGCTATAAGGGCCTGTCCGCACAGCGATACTTCACCGCGCGGTTTTTTATTCGCAATTCTGTAACACGTTGAATCTTATGAACGTAGACGCGCGGCTACGTCCATAAGATTCAATGTGTTACAGAAATGCGAATAAAAAACCGCGCGGTGAAATGTCGCTGTGCGGACGGGGCCCAAGGTTCGGTCAAAGCGCTGCTGTCGTATCCGCACTGTTTTTATCGCATGCATTCATGTGTGTATCCGACCCGTTGGCTGATTTTTGATGATTTTTTGGCCTCTAATGTATACGTCCTACTGTAGAGCACAGGCATCCTCTCAGAATAAGAGGTCTTGGGCCGTAGTGCAGATTGAGATTTTCAAACACACCATATTGAGTGCAAGATCTAATGGTGAAAATATACAGATTGCTCACGTCTTAAAACGAGTTTACCGCGCCGGAGCGGACCGGAAGACGCAGTGTAGGTAGGCCTCCAACAAGATGTAGCGACGACCTGGTGAAGGTGGCGGGAACGTATTGGATGCGGATGGCGCAGGGCATGGTTTGGCGAGCCTTGGGGGAGGCCTATGTTCAGCAGTGGACGTCTTTCGGCTGAAATGATGATGGTGATGATGAAAACGAGTTTAACTCGACATGTTTCGGGCTAATCCGTAGCCCTTCTTCTCGGAGCCACACGCCACGGCAGCTGCCAAACGTGCAGTGCAATCGCTATGATGAGTCTCACGGTAGTTACATGGTCAAGATCTAATGGGTCACGGCCATTACATATTAACATATATATATATGTAACATATTACTAGCTGTTGCCCGCGACTCCGTCTGCGATGAATAAGGGTATAAAAAATAGCCTACGACCTATTCTCAGACCTACCAAATGTAGACAAAAAATTTCGTAAGAAGAGGTCAAGCCGTCTTGAAGGAGTTCGGTAAGAAACACCGTGACACGAGATTTTTATACATCAGATTTATTTTTTAAAAACCTATGTTGTCTGTATAAGCAACGCTATTTTACATTTACACGTTGAACGAGACATTGGTGTCCAATGCACTGTAAAATGTGATGTATCGCGCAGTATTAACGTTCATTAGACATAGTATGTTCTGTATGTCAACTTTTATTTTTGTGTACATCTGTGACTTGCAAGCAGTCTCTAGAAATAGCTTGACACTAGTGGCCGTATGGCACCAAAACTTTCGGCAAATTATCGAGACGCATAAAAAAATTTAAACTTTTTTTTTAATATTCGAAAGACTTAGGAAAAGTTGCAGCGTATTACTTAAATAGTGTTTTTTCCTACTGGCTGTTACTGTGTTATTAATTTGTGCTAAACAAGTGACTTTTGAAAATCGAACAAGAGTTTTTTTTAAAGGGTATAAGGGTTTTAAGTATAAAACGAATTTCTCGATGAGCGTTCAATTTTCGAGGCCAACCAACGACATCCGACGGTACCAATTGGAAGTACTAATTCGCTTCGTTTAAACATGGAACGATGTATTATTTTTTAGCGTTGCGCTAAGAACGAGTCCGCGATGACTGTTGAAAAAAAGAAAGTGTGCCTGGACGATATTCTAGCCAAGTTTAGTGTTATAGGGCGCTATCATGTACTAACAGGGCTGTTAATAGGGCTCATCAACCTATTTAATAATATTTATTATGTCAATTATGTCTTCGTTGCTGAGGAGGTCGGATACCAGTAAGTATACCCTTTTTAGGGTTCCGGAGCCCAAATGGCAAAACGGAACCCTTATACTTTCGTCATGTCTCAGTTTGTCCGCAGCTTAGTGCAGTGGCTATTAGTGCGCTGCAAACTGGGGCTAAATTCAGGAACGGCCCAACATGGTTTGCGAGCGGTAATTCAATCGTTTGAGAGAATATAGGAATGGGATGAGCTTGCGATGAGCTGCAATTGAAGGCGTTGAGCTGGATGAAGTTTGCACTATTAGAGATCTGGGAGTAATTCTCGACAGTAAACTAAGCTTTATTGATCATATAAAGCAATAGGACTGGGGGGTTACTGCGAAATTCGATGTTCGAGGTTCGGATTGTGCGGTCCCTCTCACTCTCGTAATAAATACCATTAGTGTGAGCGGAACGGCATGAAACGGGGTTCGAGTTTCGCGCTTCGTAGTATAGGGCCTGGTTGTCGCACTGACTTGTGAGTGAAAATAGCTTTTTCACCTCACTAGCTCGGAAAGCCCTTTTTGTTTGTTTGACATCTATTGAGAAAATCTCTTTTTATCCACAAGTGAAGAAAGAGTTTTGACATTTGAAGGCAGCTGAAGTGATATTTGACAGCTAACAAAACGTTAACGTTACAAGTGCTGAATTTTTAACATCACAATTAATGAATTGCATCGAGTAAAAAACACTACTTAAATACAGCCTTACAACTTTATTTTAATTCATAAATATCAGCACTCAACATTAACCTTCATTGTCATTCTTGTTGTAAAAACGGATAAAATATGACAGTCCAAGTAAGTCGATGTGCGAACAAAACGCATCCGAAATAATAAAAAAAAACTTAAGTCAAAACAGAGGCCCTACCACGAAGTGCATAATTCGAACTTCGTTTTGTGCCGTCCCGCTCACGCTAATATGATTTGACACGAGAGTGAGAGGGATAATACGATACGAACTTCGATTTTCGAATTTCGTAGTAGCGCCTCAGTATACAACTTAACAGTAATACTGTTTGCTCGTATCTCAAAATCGATAATCTGGCTAATTGAACTTTACTCGATGTGCAATAAAGTTCAGTTTGGTTTATTCATTGATTGGAGATACGAGATTTTTTCAAAGTAGTAACGATATGTCGGTATTGGAATAGTTCCATAAAGACTGGATATGCTTAGGCTATTTTGCATTATTTTTGATTTTACCAATATTTCTATAAGTACTTCAAAATTATTGTATTGACAAAGAGGTAGGTAAATAAATAATAATTGATAGTACAAACCCTTTTTCTTATTTGCCTCGCTGTAGTGAGGTGAAAAGTTTTGTGTTATACACAGGTGAAAAGTTATTTTACGTCTCGTGTGTTGAAGCACTCGCTATCGAAAGGATTCTATTTTTGAACCACTCGCTTCGCTCGTGGTCAACCATCGACTCCTTTCGATAGCTCGTGTTTCAAATGAACACTCGCAGGTAAAATACAACTTTCCCCCCTTGTATAACAAATAACTATTGATGTTTTGAGCCATGCAACTGTCATTGAACCTTGGATGGTGAAGGGATTTCTTGGTAGACTATACCGCTATACGTTTTTTTTTTTTATCGTCCTACCCGCCTGTTTTGCAATGTCAGCACACTATATAGGGGCGCAGGCTGAAAACCAGCGCGGTGATGAGTAATCCTCACCGCACATGCTGAGCCTGAGCCTTTTGCCACATAATTTTGTGTATTTTTTCTTTTTCTTTTTTATGGGCAATAAATGGTTTTTTAATTTTTTTTAATTTTTTTTTATTTTATTATATAGATGGCGTAGTTAGGGGCAGTTTTAAAATGTTAAGATTCGTCTAGAGGGTAGCTAAGAACTTCAAGCGCACTAAGACACTTGAAACGCTTTACAATACTCTCGTACGTTCACGCCTTGAGTACTGCAGTCAAGTGTGGAATCCTTCATACCAGGTCCATATTGATCGCCTAGAAAAGATACCTACAGCGCTCTCTTACTCGGTACATGGCTTTTAAAGATAACACTAAAAGTATCGGAAGGCGGCCAAGTTATGTTGGCAGGCTGGAGCATTTCGGGATGCGTTCTCTTCAGCTAAGAAGGGAATACCTGGATGTTGCTCTGCTTCATAAAGTAGTCAATGGTGATATCCATGAAAGTGGTATCCTGGAAAGCCTATGTTTTGTTGTCCCGAGAACCAATGCTAGACCGTCACGAGTCACTACCTTTAGGCCTAAATTGATGAAGTCGAATTTAGGTAAATTTTCTACCATGCGCAGGATCCAAACACGTTACAATGAATAAATATCAGAAAAAATACAACCTTGACGTCTATTCCGATAGCATTACTAGTTGGAGGCGTAAAATACTAATACCAATCAAAGCGTCAGGTAACGAAATTTCATAGTCGTTTTGGGTGAGCGTACTAATGCTCGACACCTCAACGCCTAGTGGATGACACCCATCTGTCACCTCTCTTACATAAGATTGAAAGTGCCATATATTGGGTCGGTGTCGAGCACGGGGACGTTTACCTTATCTGTTTGTAAATTTTGATTTTTTTAATTGTAGTTGCGTACCTACTTATTGTTAATGTGATGTGATGTTTATCTATTTTTTCTCATAGTGAATGTTGATGCATGCCTGTCATTGAGGCACGGGCTAGGCGTGTTACTTATTATAAATTTTAATTAGTTAATGTAATTGCTCTGTACTTTGTTGGTGTGTCTATTAAATAAATAAATGAGCCTTATTTTCCTGTTAATTCGTTTTGTAATTAAATCAATAAATAAACAAATAAATAAGCAAACTCAGTCCTAACATCTCGCAAATCAGTGATTTTTGGCGTTCCTGAATAGCAGTTCATTCTCATCTCCTCCCAAACGATTCAATTACCGCTCGCAAACTGTGTTGGGCCGTTCCTGAATTTAGCCCCTGGTGCCATCGATTTGAATGTTTTACCCTGATAAGTTTCTTTTACCCTCCGCATAGTGTCTCTTCTGTCGTTTTGCACGTTCCCTATAGATACAGCCTTGCCACATATTTTGGTGTAGAGTTTCTGAAGTTAGGGCTTGTAGAGTTAGGGCGTGTAGAGTTACAAGCTGATACATGAGAGCTGATAACTTTTGGCATTGGTAGGTATATGGTTTCCCCGTCTTGGCAACATTTTGCGTGAAAATATTTTTGGTGGGATTGTTTTTACACTATTGCTTTTTGTTTTCGCGATTCTCCACGATATGGATTCCATACAACTGCAATTATTGATCGCGTTCAATAACGAATGTGAAGAATACTTTAATTGGGAATGTCTAAAAAAAATACCAATGGTTTTTATAATTTTTTTGACGTGACAACGTCTAATACCCGAACTTGTGCTCTCACCCCGGCGCCACACATATTACAAATGTTTCAACACATATTTGAACACATATTTGATCTATGGTTGATTGTATGGATGTTCTATTGAACAAATAAGCAAATACCGGTGCTACACATGTGATCAAATAACTGTGTTCAAACATTTGTAATATGTGTGGCGCCGGGGTTACACACTCATACACGTGAGCATAGAATACCTAAAATCGATTAGCGCAAGAAGCTCGGTGCGGCCTTAATGTTTCAAGGTACTAAAATTTAGTGAAAGTAGCCAAAGAATGTCAAAAAATATGCTAGCTGTAAAGATCTCTTATTAAAATCAAAGGGTTTGCACTGTAATTCCCATGCACACCATTGAATACTTCGCAGTTCCCTCACGACCTCTCATAATGAGTATACTGTTTTAAACATATTGTGAGTGACAGATTTTTTTAATTTAAGTTTTCCTCCTTTATCATCCCAGCCTATATACGTCCCACTGCAGGGCACACGCCTCCTCTCAGAATGAGTGGGGTTGGGCCATAGTTCATACGCGGGCCCAGTGTGGATCGAGAACTTCACACACCACTGAATTTCTTCGCAGGGTATACAGGCTTCCTCTCGATGTTTTCCTTCACCGTAAAGCTCGTGGTAAATTTCAAATGTAATTTTAATTTCGAACATACTTATATTCCGAAAAATGTTGCCTGTAAAAGGTTGCCTGGAAGTAATCGCTCCAAAGCGATAAAGCCGCCTATAATATTTACTCCATGCACTTGTTTTTCTGTATTTTCTTTATGGTGTACAACAACGAGTCATTTGCATTATATTGTATTGCCATTCTCAAATAATATAAGCAATGATATGGCAATCGTTAAACGTATTTAGGGTTCCGTAATCAAAGGGTGCCAACGGGACCCTATTTGCTGAGACTTCGCTGTTTGTCCGTCTGTCACAGGGCTTTATCTCTTGAACCGTAATAGCTAGCTTAACTTTTTTTTTTTTTTTTTTTAGCCTGTTAAAGTGTCCCACTGCTGGGCAAAGGCCTCCCTTTTTTTCCGCCATTCGTCCCTATCGAGAGCATGATCCTGCCAATCTACTTGATATGCGTCAAAGTTGTCCCGCCATCTTCTCTTCGGTCTGCCTCTGTTTCGATGGCCATCCCGCGGAACCCAATATGTGGTAATTTGGGCCCATCGCTGTAGGTGCATGCGGCAGACATGACCAGCCCAGTCCCACTTGAGCTTAGCGGTCTTAGCGCCCACATCTGCAACGCGGGTCTTGGAGCGCAGTTCGGTGTTTCTGATGCGATCAGTTCTACGAACACCCAAAACACTGCGCTCCATTGCCCGTTGGCAAACCTTGAGCCTGGACTTTTGAGCTTCAGTCAATGACCAAGTTTGAGCGCCGTAAGTTAGGATGGGCAGAATGCACATATCGACGAGTTTACGCTTTAGCTAGCTTAACTATAACACTTAAAATTTTCACCAATTATTTTATTTATTAATTAATTTATTTATTTATTTATTTATTTGTTTATTTATTTCTTCGCTTTACAGGTATTACCTAATACAATAGTGTAACTAATTCTATTACATACAATTACATTACATATCTAATTCATTTCTATTGTAACAAATAATAAATAATGCAGACTTAGTGAATTCATTCAGAGTACACGAGAACAGGTCAATGCATTCGGCTATGAGGTTGAGGGCGCGCAATGCACGCGTCATCGGGGCCATCCGGAGCAGGTTGGTGCGCCCGCGCGGCACGGCCAGCAGGCGCGGCCGGAGCCGGCGCCACACGTACCTATCGGGCACGTAAATGTTGACGACACTCAACACCCGGCTATTGTATATTTTACCTCTTAATATCTTGAACACATACTTCACAAGACATAGCTATCTGCGGACTCGTAACTCGTTGTAGCCCACCATTCCCAGCACAAATAAATTAGGATACAATAGTGGATAGAATGGATATACTCCATACATCCTCAAATACAAAGACCGAATAAACTTGTTCTGGATTCGCTCAACCATGAGGTGATATTTTGTTTCATGTGGAGCCCATATGACTGCATTACACTCGAGGCTACTACGCACCAACGCATTATACAAAGCGACTACTGCATTGATGTTCGTGAACTTATAGGAACGACGAAATGCAAATCCCAGCATTCTATAGGCTTTCTTACAGATATTAATGATGTGGTCCCGGAACCTTAGATCCGATGTAAAGTTTACTCCTAAATCTTTAACATCCGTTACCCTTTTTAATTTCACATCATCAATTCTGTAATCGTGAACTATGGGACTCTGTACTCTACTGTACTGTGTACTGTGTTATATATTATTACGGCCGCTATAACAACAAATACTTAAAACAAAATAAGGTTTTTAGAACATTGTATAGGTACCACCCTAAAGCTCAATGTCAATTGACCGATTAAAAATGTCAAAGATCATTTTCACGTACAAGTCAACGTGACAACCAGCATTATTGTCTTTATTCTGATGTAGGAACTGTTAAAAAAAAAGTAAAGCACTTATTTGGTCGACTATATACAGAGGTACGTAACCCTTCATGTATGACTCCGACTCGCACTTTACCGGTCTTTATAGAAAACTGTTGTTTAGACATATTTAAGACGAGGCATAGTACTTTATTGTTTACATTGTTTGAAAAACTACTTAGAAGTAGATGTTTTTACATTTTGATAAAACAAATTTCACACTATGTTAGCGAGCGGTTTAGTATATTTTGAATTGTCTAAAGTGCGTAGGTACACAAAAGAGTTCTAATGAATATTAATATACGCGCCTCAATAGGAGCACTTCTCATTTGCAAGTTTCGTTGTGACGCAGCGAGCATGATCGAATCAGAATGAGGAAATCCGCAGAAGAACCAAAGATACTGACACAGTTCGGAGACTTGCCAGACTTAATAATAATAATAAAAAACCCGGCCAAGAGCGTGTCGGACACGCCCAAGGTAGGGTTCCGTAGCCGTTACGAAAAAATCAAGTAATATTTTTTTAAGGATTTCGTATGTGTACGGAATCATCCAAGTTTAGGTATAAATAAATAAATAAATAAATAAATATCACGGGACAATTCACACCAACTGACCCAGTCCCAAAGTAAGCTAAGCAAAGCTTGTGTTATGGGTACTAGGCAACGGATAAACATAATTACATAGAACTAAAACAATTACTTTGCTCACCCGCGACCTTACAATAGTTACGTTTATGCAAGAAATGTGCGTTCATGCAGTTCCTCCACCTCCACACTGTACGAACACACACAAATCACATAAACCCAACCATCACCACCACCAAGCTACACTGACGCGTTTCGAACTCAACCAGAGCTCATCTTCAGAGTTACCACAACCGTATGCTATGCTACCAAACGTTAAACTAACAAACCAAAACAAATGTTTTAACTTGTCACTGTAACTTCTCAAGTACCCACTTTATTTTTCTTATTCTCAAACTACCCCACAAAAATTAACTTTTATTGACATATTTAAAACTACCTTGAATTTTTTTGTTTATTTATTTATAAGGCATATTTAATTAATACTAACTGTTCAAATTCGACCCAAGCCGCAGTAAAGGAGAAGATACTAAATTTACCTGTTCATTAATAATAGACCCCATAGTGTTGTACCTAATTATTTCCATGCATTCCAGAGCATCCAGACGCAACCCCTTGCCGCAATAATGTAACACTTCATAAGAATCTGAATCTAACAATGAATGATTCATCCGGGATTTTTGCATCCGGGTGAAGTTTGTGAATTAATAGATTTGGTAACTTTATGCATGAAACAAAATTATTTCCGGTTCAATGGTCTTTATTACTTACAGAGTGATGGTTTAGCTATGGGTTCACCTCTGAGTCCTTTAATGGCAGATATATTTATGGATCATTTTGAGAATCAGTATATTGTGGGTAATAGTAATATTGTGTACTATTTTAGGTTTGTTGATGATTTGATCCTATGCTGGAGAGGGAGTATGAGACAGCTTGACGTGTTTATTAATGGTTTGAATAACAAGCACGTAAAGATAAGGTTCAAAAAAGAATTGGAGGAAAATTGTTCGTTGAACTTTTTGGATTTAACGATTTCAAAATTAAATGGTAAACATCAATTTAAAATATACCGTAAGCCCACGTACACAGATGCTGTTATACCAGCATCTTCTAATCATCCGTGGCAGCATAAACTGGCTGCTTTCCATTGTTATGTTAATAGATTGTTGACTGTGCCTCTTTCTAAGGAACATTATGATTTAGAGTTGAGTACTATTTATCAGATAGCGATCTCAAATGGTTATACAAAATCAATGGTAGATAGTTTAGTTCAAAAGAAGCAGGCACGGTTAGTAAATAGCATGCTTTACGCTGCGTTACCTTCTCAGTCTACTAACAAATATAGATCTAGCATCTCTTACGTCGGGGGTTTGTCTGATAAGATTTATGGCATTTTAAAATCAAACAATATTAATGTTGCCTTTAAGACTAACAACTCTTTGTACTCTAGGCTATGTAACCACAAAGAACAGGTAGATAAGGGAACTAGATCGGGGGTATACAAGCTTACTTGTAATGACTGCAATGGGATATACGTAGGACAGACAGGCTGAAGTTTTAATACTAGATTTAAAGAGCATGTTTCGGCATATAGGAATGAGCATCCAGATAGATCGAATTTTGCAAAACATTTGTTGGAATCAAATCATTCATTGTTAGATTCAGATTCTTATGAAGTGTTACATTATTGCGGCAAGGGGTTGCGTCTGGATGCTCTGGAATGCATGGAAATAATTAGGTACAACACTATGGGGTCTATTATTAATGAACAGGTAAATTTAGTATCTTCTCCTTTACTGCGGCTTGGGTCGAATTTGAACAGTTAGTATTAATTAAATATGCCTTATAAATAAATAAACAAAAAAATTCAAGGTAGTTTTAAATATGTCAATAAAAGTTAATTTTTGTGGGGTAGTTTGAGAATAAGAAAAATAAAGTGGGTACTTGAGAAGTTACAGTGACAAGTTAAAACATTTGTTTTGGTTTGTTAGTTTAACGTTTGGTAGCATAGCATACGGTTGTGGTAACTCTGAAGATGAGCTCTGGTTGAGTTCGAAACGCGTCAGTGTAGCTTGGTGGTGGTGATGGTTGGGTTTATGTGATTTGTGTGTGTTCGTACAGTGTGGAGGTGGAGGAACTGCATGAACGCACATTTCTTGCATAAACGTAACTATTGTAAGGTCGCGGGTGAGCAAAGTAATTGTTTTAGTTCATTAATATGGACCTCCGCAAAGTAACGCCTGATTCAATAAATTAAATAATTACATAGATAGATACATACTTAAATACAATACATATTAAACACACAAGACCCGAGAACAAACATTCGTATTTTTCATACAAATATCTGCCCCGACACGGGAATCGAACCCCGGACCTCAAGCTTCGTAGTCAGGTTCTCTAACCACTAGGCCATCGGTCGTCAAAGGTATGTTTGGTAAGGTATGTTTTATACCTTAGGCTACTATTTACTCTTATACTACAAATAATTTCCAAGCAATCTTAGCCGCTATAATTTTCCTAGTAAATTTTTTATATTTACTACCATTCTGAATTTTTTCAAATTTTTCCACCCAACAGTTTAGATTTTAGAGGGGGGGACGGTCGATTTGAATGAAAATTAACACTTCAAAGTTGAATATTTCGCAAACAGATCACTGAATAGAAAAACCGGCCAAGTGCGAGTCGGACTCGCGCACCGAGGGTTCCGTACAAATTTATATGTATCTATGCCCATCCAGTCTTAGCAGACCCCTGCTCCTGAGCAAAATGTGCGCAGTGTGGGATCATTGTAGATTGGTTACTTATATAGACAGAAAGACAAAAAAAATATGCTTTTCGCAATTTTTCCTTTATCTGTGCTATAATACGTTGCTTCGTACCAAATTTCAAGATTCTGAGTTCACGGGAAGTGCCCTGTAGGTTTTGATTCCCTTGCGAGTTTCGAAAATATGCGGAAATTTGCGGCATAAACGGCTGTATCTTTTGATTGCCTAAGCATAGAAGTTTGTTTTTTTCACAGCTCCAAGGGACAGTAAACCTGAGTATTTGATATAAATTTCAGCTTGATACCTCCACGCGTTCCTGAGAAAAAGGGTCTTGACAGACATACGGACGGACGGACGGACGGACGGACGGACAACAAAGTGATCCTATAAGGGTTCCGTTTTTTCCTTTTGAGGTACGGAACCCTAAAAATCATGTTAGCAACCCCGCAATGGTTTTAAAAGACCTATCCAACGATACCCCACACTATAAAGTTAGTCGAGAAAAAAAAAATCACCCCACTTTACGTCTATAGGAGGTACCCTAAAAAAATTTTTTTTACTTTTTTTTATTTAATCACTTTGTCGGCGTGACTGATATATATATTCATGCCAAATTACAGCTTTCTAGTACTAACAGTCTCTGAGCTTAGCCGCGGACGGGCAGACAGACAGACACAGACAGACGGACAGACATGGCGAAACTATAAGGGTTCCTAGTTGACTACGGAACCCTAAAAAGGCGACGAAGCGAAGCGAACGAAGGCGAGGGGGTATGTGACGGCCCCATCGCCCGCTGGTGTTGTGGTGTCTTGTGACCAGCTGGTGGTGCGTAGCGACACCACGAACACGAGACTTCCACGAGTAGGTACACATACACACATGCGCTTATACGCACACAGTTACATACCCACCCCGTCTCTACTTTGCCTTTGTTGGCCGTCTAGAATGGAGCAGAAGAAGAAATGCTCGAAGGATGGATGTGTTTCCGTAAGTGGCGAGTTGGCATTATGAAGTTTAAAGTCCTGTAACACCTCTCTATCCTTAGTCGTTCACAACAATGTTGACACCTCGTCATATGTGTCGGTGATATATGTGTTGGTAGCAGTGAATGCGTTAAGCAAGGCGTGGGTTATGGCCCAATGGCTCTCATTCAGAGAAATTCATCCTCCCGGATGATGGTGCTGGTATAAAACAACTTAATTCAATAAAAGACAAAATAAATTATGTTTCAGGTGCAGAAATAGTTATTCCAACGAGAATGCTACTAACAGTAGCAAGGAGTGGAAGGGGTGTAGCAGCGGTGACAGAAGTCAATGCAGTGAATGGATCTACGATAATCCCGATAGTTTCGTAGCCGAGGTAAGAGTGTTTTTATGCATAGATTACTCGCAGTTAGAAAGCCGGTTTGACCTATTTTAACCAGGTGAAGGAGAATGTGGGTGTTGTGTCGTATCAGAAAGTCAAACGGCTGGCCGAAGACCGTGCTGAGTGGCGGTTACTCCACCGACAAGAGCATAGCTCTTAAATTTGAGAAGAAGAAGAAGAAAGAAAAAAAATCGGGTGCTGTGGACGGGATTCAAACCCGCATCTCTAGGCTTCAAGCACCCAGTATGCTAACATCTGCACCACGTCCAATCAACTAACCTATAGATTCCCAAACTTTTTTTTCTCATAGACCACTTTCAAAATTTAGCAGGTTCCAATGGTCCCCTTGCTGCTACATTTGTATCATATTCCCAAAACTCGACAAAAATGTGAAGATTGGATCTAAATCTAAATCCCGTCATGTCTCCCGTTGACCCCTGGGGGTCCACGTGGACCACTTTGGGAATTACTGCTAACCCATCCTAAAACGTTACTCTCTTGCAAACGTCAATAGTGGTGAGTGGTCCCATCTACGAGTATCGCAACTATCAAAAGTCACAAATCCCATTGGAAAGGTGTAAGAGGGTGAGAACGTAAAGCATTTCAACCACTGTGCTCCATGTGTTACCACTGTTACACATGGGATATGGTGGTTGGATCGAGTAGCGGACCCACCCAAGAAATTTATTTATTTAATCGTATGGCAGAGATATACAGAGTCGCTTAACAACAATCACTTAATACTACTAAAAAAGCTATACTACAAACGAATATCTAAGTTCTTTGCCCATAGGGCTGCGTTCGCATCAGGAGAGAGCAGGTTCAGGGTGTTTCCAGCATATCTCCTCTTTGGGCAGTCACGAATGATGTGGTGGATGGACTGAACAGATGCACCACAATCTTTTTTTTTTTTTTTTTTTTTTTTTTTTTATGTTAGAAAGGCCAGACAAACGAACTAGTGGGTCACCTGATGTTAAATGATCACCACTGTCCATAGACACCCGCAGCGCTTTACACGATGCCAGTGCGTTGTCGGCCCTGGGAAAAGGAGAGGGAATAGGGGAGGGGGAGAGGTATTGGGCCCCCGGCGCTCTCACTGACCGTACGAAACGCGGCAGGAGTACTGCTGCTTCACGCCGGTGTTCTGTGAGAGGGTGGTACTGCCCCGGACGAGCCGGCCCATTCGTGATGCAGCGGCACGCCGGAGAGCCTCGCCACCCACACTTGAACATGTACTCCCCGCAGAGCCCATGCTCAGTGCGGAGCCTATTTATCTGGCACCATTCTCGCCTTGGACCAGAGAATCCCCAAGGTTTTTGGGTGGGGTCGTGATCTGATAGGGCGGCTTTAGGAGGGTTAGACCGCCATTCGTCCTTCCATCTCAATTTAATGTCGAACGGTTCATCGAACAGGCTCCGAGCCGACTGGTAGGGCGGACTCCGTGACTTCAGACGATGACAAGGGGGATACATGAACTCCCGATGAGCTGGCAGATCTGAGTTCTTTGCTATTTTCTTTGCCTCATTTAGTAGGGCCTGTTGTCTTCTATGGTGCGGCGGAGGTATGTGACTCAACGAGGGCAGCCACTGAGTAGGGGTGGATTGAATGGTGCAGCGTGGTATGCAGCGCATAGTCCTGCGCAATTGGACGTCGACTTTCTCTGTATGGGCACTGTTGAGCCAGACGGGGGCGCAGTATTCTCCCGCAGAGTAAACCAGACTGAGACCGGTTGTGCGCAGCACGTCCCTGTGGCACGTCCGCTCGCGCTCCCCAGTTTGTGCAAGATGTTATTGCGAGTTCCCAACTTCTTACCCAGGTTGGTCAGGTCAGAGCAGTACGTCAGTGAGCGGTCAACCCAAGTAATGATGTAGCTCTTCTATTTTTTTTTTAATATTATTTATTGTTTGTAAATTTCAGTTTGACTTGGCGTGCCAAGAATGGAAGAGGACTCTGGTGGGCACCATGCACAGCTTCGGCTACATGATCGGCTTGCTGATCGTTGGACCTCTCTCTGACAGGTAAACAAACGTACTGTAAATAAAATATTTTTGATACCGGTACGGGGGCCACAACGAAATTTAGGTTCGTATCGTGCCATCCCTTTTACTCCTCGCATCGTGGCGTCTCTTTCACTTCTCTTTTTAATACTATTAACGTGAACGGAACAACTCCCGCGGTAAAAAGTAGACTATGTCACTCATTTCGTACTAAATACAAACTGAAATATAGATGCACAGAAAAAACCCCAGAAAAAAGACCAATGCTGGGAATCGAACCCAGGTCCTCAGCATTCCGTGCCGCGTGCCATACCCCTACACCACCACTGGTCTAGAGATTAGAAAAAATGAAGTAATAAAAAATGAAGTTGAAAAAATAAGTACAAAAAAGATACTTCATAGCTAACTTGTTTATGTCACTCAGTGACAATGTAGTTTTCTAACGGTAAAAGAATTTTTGAAATCGGTCCAGTACTTTTAAGTTTATTCGTTACTTACGAAAATACAAAATATTTCCTCTTTATAATATTAGTGTAGATATGGCTTGCGTTTGACCACAATCATGCCTGATGGAAAGCGAAGATGAGGTCTACGATGGAGCACGCTTACCTAGTAAATACTTATTCACCCTAGACTTGAAAGCGGCCAAATTGTAGTAAGATTGAGTAACAAACATACGGACATCATCACAAACTTTTTAATTTATAATGTTGGAAGGATAATGATAGGAGAGGCTCAGTGATAGCTTAGGGCCTCCATAGACGGACTGCTAAGAGCAGTCGAAACCAACGACAAGGGACCAGTCGTGTTGCGGCTGGAGTCGACTTCAACCCGAATGCTATACAATTTTGTATTGAAACTGCAGATCACCCAACAGCGACCGCTTGAAGCTCTGAATGCTTTAAGCAGTCTGTCTATGGAGGCCCTTAGATAGAACTATATTTTACAATCTTTAATTTAATTTGTCATGTTAATATATTATGCATGCAGATGTGTATCAAATCTTGTTTAAGTCAAATCTCACCCATTTTTAGCGATCCAGTTGTGGTGGTGGTAGTTGTGATACTGGCATCCAGTTTAGATAAAAATGCAAGCAACAGAAAAGTTTGCAACAAAAATGAAATTCAAGAAACTAATCATTATTACTCACACTGCTAAAACATTATTAGAAATCAAACGATTAGCCCTATACTATAAGACGCTAAATATAAGACGCTTTTGTATACTTAGTTTTAAAATAAATAATTAGCATAGGTTCGAGACCCAGTAGTTGTTATTGTAATTTAATTGTCTTACGCTTTCAAAACTGTAGCAGGTTACTTGGGTTGGGTAACGATTTAGTTCAATATTATTTGCCGCTGCTTCTGGTTGTAGTAGGTAGTTATAGTTCTGTTGTAGGACCACTTTTGTTCTCACTTAAGTTTTTTATATATTATATTGTTTCTTCATATTTTTATGGTTAATGACTCATGTCGTATGTGTTGCTTTGTAGTAATTTGTCTTTGGCGACATGCGTATGTTTCTGTTTAATGCACGCTGTGTTTGCCTGTAATTGGATGAATACTCTTCCATTTCTTATTAATAATGTTGTAGTGCAAGTTTTATAGTATTTTACTTGTTGGCAAACCATAATAAATAAATAAATAAATAAAACTCTTCGATGTGTATAAGTATGTATGTATGTATGTAAACTCTTTATTGTACAAAAATAAGGAAAAAAAGAAATACATTATTGACAACCGTTGAAATGCATGTACAAAGGCGAACTTATCCCTTTAAGGGATCTCTACCAGTCAACCCTTGAGTGGATGAAAGGAGCATTTAGTAAGGGACCGACAAAGAGTAAGTCAAAATAATACAGTCGGACAAAGCAAAGGCTACAATACAACTAAATACAATATAAGTAAATGTATCGGTAATCAACAAGAACTAGAATACAATTTTGGACAAGTCTGCTTTCGTCGCAACTTTCACATTGTTGACCCAAATTTTTATAATATCGCTGGATTAAGCTGTGGAAGCCTAGTGGTTAGACCTGTGCCCCTTGAGAGCCCTCCCCCCCCTGCTTTGCCCCTTGTTTTGCTTGCAGACGCTCGTGGCTACAAGCCCGGGCTTGCGCCTCTGAGTTTTTGTGCGAATTATTATTTTGTAATTTTAATTTATTGAATCAGGCGTTACTTTGCGGAGGTCCATATTAATGAACTAAAACAATTACTTTGCTCACCCGCGACCTTACAATAGTTACGTTTATGCAAGAAATGTGCGTTCATGAAGTTCCTCCACCTCCACACTGTACGAACACACACAAATCACATAAACCCAACCATCACCACCACGAAGCTACACTGACGCGTTTCGAACTCAACCAGAGCTCATCTTCAGAGTTACCACAACCGTATGCTATGCTACCAAATGTTAAACTCACAGAGGAGTTTAACATTTGGTAGCATAGCATACGGTTGTGCGGTTGTACGGTTGTACGGTGTGTGTAACTCTGAAGATGAGCTCTGGTTGAGTTCGAAACGCGTCAGTGTAGCTTGGTGGTGGTGATGGTTGGGTTTATGTGATTTGTGTGTGTTCGTACAGTGTGGAGCTGGAGGAACTGCATGAACGCACATTTCTTGCATAAACGTAACTATTGTAAGGTCGCGGGTGAGCAAAGTAATTGTTTTAGTTCATTTGTAATTTTAGGATCTCTATGGTTTCGCATAATTTAACAAGGTCATAATGTATCATTCTTCATACACAACGTTGGTCATAAAGTGATTTATTTCTGAAACAGTTTATTTTTCGGAATTGTTGTAAAAAAACCTAACCAAACCCACTACATTCTATAAGATGGCATTTAGAAAAGTCCCGAAAAAAATACTGTTTCAGAAATAAAATCACTGTATGACTAACGATGGTTATGATGCATTATGACTTTCTTTTTTATTTATTATTATTATTAATAATCTTGGTATGTCACAGTCATTGGGTATTGAGAGTGAGGTCGTAAAGCAGACGGTGAAGGAGCGCTTCTTCTGTCGTCTGACAAAAGTACTTAATAGTCTTTTGTCGGGCGGCAACAAGATGCGCGCCTTCAACGCCTGGGTAATGCCCTTGCTTACTTACTCCTTTGGCATACTAAGGTGGACTCAGACTGAGCTGGATACCTTGGATCGAAGAGTTCGTGTACTGCTCACTGCGCATCGCTTGCTTCACCCGCGCTCGTCTGTTATGAGACTGTACATCTCGCGGAAGTATGGAGGTCGTGGCTTTTTAAATGCCAAAGACCTCCACAACCGCGAGGTGTATAATCTCAGGGATTATTTCCTAAACAACGAGTGTGGGGTGCATCGCGACGTAGTAGCAGTAGACAAAAACTTCACCCCGCTTTCCTTGGCAAACGAGAACTGGCGCCGACTTAAAGTAATGAGCATCGAGGACCGCAGGCGGTATGGAAAAGCAAGGAGCTACACGGGTGGTTCTACAAGGCACTCACAGGGCCAGATGTAGATCTGCTCGCGTCGGTGAACTGGCTACGTTTCGGGGATCTCTTCGGGGAAACCGAAGGTTTTGTCTGTGCAATTGCGGATGAAGTTATCATGACGAACAACTACCGGAGGTATATCCTGAAGGACGGTACGGTCGACATTTGTCGGGCATGCCGCCGTCCCGGGGAGTCACTCAGGCATATTATTTCCGGTTGTGGTCATCTTGCTAACGGTGAGTACTTGCACAGACATAACCTTGTAGCCAGAATTATTCACCAGCAACTTGCTCTGCTATACGGCCTTGTGGACTTTGAAGTGCCTTACTATAAGTATATACCTGCGCCAGTTCTCGAACATGGTCGTGCCACGCTCTATTGGGATCGGTCTGTTATCACGGACAGGACTATTATAGCCAATAGGCCTGATATCGTGCTGACAGATCGATCGAAACGCCAGGCAGTGCTCGTCGACATCACCATCCCCCATGACGAGAACCTCGTGAAAGCTGAGAAGGACAAAGCCAGCAAGTACCTTGACCTATCTCACGAGATAACTACCATGTGGGATGTTGATTCGACGATCATTGTCCCGATAGTCGTTTCTGCGAACGGGATGATAGCGAAGAGTCTCGACCAACACCTCAAGAGACTCTCGCTAGATGGCTGGACCAAGGGTCAGATACAGAAGGCGGTACTCCTAGACACTGCGCGGATAGTCAGGAGGTTCCTCTCTCTGTCGCCCTAACCACCGATAGCTTAGGCCCCGCCTCGCTGCCGGTGGCACCCTAGGTTAGGTTTTTGTAATGATTTTATGATTTGTATGTATAGTTTTATATTTTACTTATTGTATAATTATTGTAAAAATCTAACCTAAGAGAAAAAAATATAAATAAAGAGAATAATAATAATAATAATAAATTTTTATTTGGAACAGTAACATTTAGGTGCATTACAAAATATGAAAAACGATGTCACCCGCAGAAGTTAAAAACTGTGTCGCAGGTAAAGGTATTATTATGTGAGGGAGGCAAACGAGCAAGTGGGTCATCTGATGGAAAATGGCCACCACCGCCCATAAATATCAACAACTCAAAGAGAGTCACTGATCTGTTGCCGACCTTTAAAAAGAGGAGGAGGAGGGAGGAGGAGGGGGATAATTATGCGAAATCAAGGGATCCCGTAATTTTACCATGAGATGAGGGCAAAGAAGGAAGGGATGGATGGGGGATCCATTGGAAGGGACCAATGCCCCTTCCATTTGACCGCATTCAACGTTGTGACGCGCGATTTGCTAATAACCGGACACACTCTGACCGGCTTGATCCACTGGCTATGCGAAGAGATGTAGCATCCCTATGCATATTGTACCTCGTATAACATGGGAAGTGCTCCGTAAAGCTGTAAACTCTTAACCTTGGTCATGTCCTCTAGAAAAACGCGAACAAAACATTGTGAATAGCCGTGAGAATATATTCTATATTATATGTACTTCAATTTACATTTTCTTTTAAAATTCAATAAAACTGTGTTTTTTCAGTTGTTATCCATGAAAACAAATTATGCAGCGCGTCTTTCATAATATTATTCTTTGTTTCATCTTATTGCTGAAATATCTTATTAATTTCTGCAACTAATTTATATATAGAAACAATAACTATAATATTTTAATATTCATTACATACCTTGTTTTTTTTTTTGTAAACCGTGCTTTGACGTTAACTGCAGAAAAATATGTGAAACACATTAACTGTGCTTGGATTCGTGCGTTGAGTTTTTCATACTTAAGATCAAAAGCCGTTTAAACACCAAGAATTCACTCTTTTTGGGCCTCCGCATGAGAATCATAAATAGATAAGCGCCTCCTCATAGCACTGATGGAAGTGCTCAGCAGCACCACATGATCAGCGATAGCTTATATGTTGTAATATAGTCTTCACCAACTTAGCTATAGTTTTTAAGTTTTATTGTTAACCAACATGTTATGAGCCACGAGCTTGAAAAAAACATTAATTTAATTTATTTTAATTTAGCAACCTATCTTTATGCTGCTGAGCTTAACAATCAGATTATTCTTGTATAGGTTAAAGAGTCTAGGCGAGGTCAGTCCCCCTGTCTCACCTCACACTCTAACCTGCCCCATTTCTCGCGATTTCCCTGATTTCTGTACCAATATCGTAATAATGATATTACCTATATTTCAGGTGGAAGGCCATCAGTATCGTGAGGTGGTTTATTCCATAGTACATCATGACAGCCCAGGTCAATGCTTTTTAGAGGTCTAGGAAGCACGTGTAAACAAGGGTTTTTCTAGAGGTATACTTAGTACTGAAAAACCTGCTTACCGCAATATGAGGCACTGTCTCTCGACAGGCCAAAAGCCGTATTGTCTAGCGGGCGGACGCTTGCTAGCGCATTCACTATTTATTTCTGGCAAAAGGTATAAGATTGTAACATAAAGAGGTGGTGTAAACGATGGCAAGCGCCCGCGCGTTGACAATACGCCCTACTGAGCATGGCCCAGATCTATGTACCAACGAAGCTGCCTGTCGAGAAGAATGTCCAGCACTTTTGATAGTACATTTTCCAATGCAATTAGCCGGTAATTCGGGAGATCAGATGAGTCTCCTGTCTTATTTTTATGATAAAAACTACAGTAGTGTATAAGATTATAATATGATTTATTTTAATTGATTCTGAGTTTTTGGTACACATTGTTTTCATTCGCCTTCAATTGATTTCAGGTATGGCAGGAAGACTCTGCTGGTGGTTACAGGTATCCTGGGAGCAATTTGTGGTCTGACGAAGAGCTTCGTCACTAACTACTGGCTATACATCAGCATGGAGTTCCTGGAGGCAGTCATAGGAGACCCTTGCTCACCAGCCTACATGTTGAGTATGTAATTCCCTTATAGTCATCCTACTTTCAATTCTGCTTGGTTTCTGTCTGTGGCATTATTATAACTCGTCTCATCGTCGTGTACCACCTTAGGTCTCATCTTCGCCTTCCATCAAGCGAGATTGAGGCCAAACGTAAGCCTAGTTTTTATAAGAAAAAAAAACTCTCAAACGGTTGAACCGATTTGGAGGAGATTTTTTTATTTGTAAGCATGTTTATTGGCGATGGTTCTTAGACATGTTTTATCAAAATTGGTTAAGCCGTTTCAAACTTATCAGCTCTTTTATTAGCCGCGGAAGGGATCTTAGACGCATAATATGCATTTACTTTAAAAAAGCATGTTATGTGTTAGGGTTTTGAATTTTTTAATTTATAGTTATTGATTATGTAAAATTTCAGCTATTGAAATGGTGGCGACTGAGAAACGAGTTCTGTTCATGATCATGACCAACTTCGGCTACACTTGCGGTGGTATACTCTTCCCCCTGATATTCTGGCAAGTTCCCCACTGGAGGACAATTTTGCGCGTTATCTATGCACCAGGACTGCTGTTCTTCTTTTACTTATTCCTCATAGATGAAAGCCCAAGATGGTTACTCATTAAAGGGAGGAAAGACACAGCAGTATCAATTTTAGAAAATGCAGCCAAGACCAATAAAATGAAGCTCGATTCTGAAGAGTTGGACAATATACATTACGAGGAAGAAAAAGGAGCTAGCTTTGGAAAAGTGTTAGCTGATACGCTTAAGTCAAAAACGATGTTGAAGAGGTTTTGTGTGTGCTCGGTGTGGTGGATAGCCTCAACGTTTGTGAACCATGGATTGACGATTAATTCAGTTGCCTTGCAAGGGAATAAGTACATTAATTACGCGTTGACGTCTATCATCGATATTCCTGGCCATCTCATTGTGACCTTCATCCTGCTCAAGTTTAAACGAAAGGTGCCTTTGGTGACAACGTTCGTGGCCTGCGCTGTATTGTGTGTGTGTCAGCCATACGTTTCTGGAGGTGAGTGTTTTCGCCGTTTTAATTACCTCCATTCTTTTTTCGCCTAATTTTTGAAAGGCTGCAAACGCTTGTTATCGCATTCACTTCCGGGAACGCATATATACCTAGTGCTGCTGTCATAGTTTGTCAGTAATTTTTACGCAAGTGTGCATTTGTGGCACCTGAAGAAATATTGAGTCTGACAGCTAGCAGCCAATGCGTTAATATCTAAGTGTATTGTAGTATTTAGTTGCTTAATTTAACATTTGGTAGCATAGCGTACGGTTGTGGTACCAACCCTGAAGATGAGCTCTGGTTGAGTTTGAAACGCGTCAGTGTAGTTTGGTGGTGTTGATGGTTGGGTTTGTGTGATTTGTGTGTGTTCATACAGTGTGATGGAGGAACTGCATGAAGGCGCATTTCTTACATAAACTTAACTATTGGTCGCGGGTGAGCAAAGTAGTTGTTTCAGTACAATAATATCTGTTCACGGCTTAGGATTCACCCTGTGTGTCTAAGCTAGTGAAAGCTGATTGAAAATCAATTTATGTACTTAACCATTGCTGAATTTCCAGATCTCGCCTGGCTATCGATCACTGTGTACATGGCTGGCAAGCTCATGTCTTCGTTTTTCTTCACCATCACGTACATCTTCACTTCGGAGCTATTCCCTACTTACACCAGGAACTCCATGCACGCCCTTTGTTCTTCCGTGGGACGGATCGGGTCCATTGTAGCCCCGCAGACTCCGTTATTGGTAAGTTTAGGCATGAAAACTTGCTCTTGACAAAACAAAACGCAAAACTTTTAAACGAGTTACACTTGCCGCAATGGAGGAGCACTAAGATTAAATAAGCGAGCAGACTAAAGCGACTAGCTGATAGATGCAAACCAACGATCTAGCTTGCATCTGATACTCGAAAAAAAGGCATTAACACTGCTAATACCCTTTGAGTAGGTACTCATGTTATCTTGCATAACTGTCAAAATAAGTACTACAAAAGCTAAGTTTGACTCATAAATGTAACACATAATTATCGAATTATTTGATTCCTAAACCTAGAACGTTTTCACAGTAAATTTCATAATTAATTCCCTTGTCAAGCAATGCAATGAATGACAATAAGATTTTTTCTTTAAAAAACAATACAGTTCAAGACATAGTAGGTCATACCTACCTTTGATGATCGCTGGGTCGTTATTATTACTCATCACCGGCCGTTCTGAAATATGTAAATCCTGATACATTGTATAGATATGAAGTTTTTAAATAATGATGACAATGTGACTCCTATGGTTCACATTGTCAAAACTTTATAGCGCTGCAATGTGTCAGAATGTATTTGCCGGTGACTATAGGCTACATTTAGCGTAGCTACTAGGCCAGGCAAGGATAACCTTGTGTTATTTTCCAGGTCGCGTACTGGTCTGGTCTTCCAGCCACCGTGTTCGGCCTGGTGTCTCTCACGGCTGGACTCCTGACGCTCCTCGTCCCAGACACAGCGGACAATTCGCTTCCTGACACTGTGCTCCAGGCTAAAACTCTTCACCAACCTTTTGAAGACGGGAAGAATCAGCTCAGAAATAGAAAAGAGAGTTCGAACCTTTAACTTTACGTATTTATTTCAATATTATCAGTTTAAGTATATTATTTTACTAAAACTCAAATTGTGTTTTTGTTGCGACTGCGAGGGTCTTCGCCTCCTATGGCTCCTTTTACTCCTCTTTATTGGCGTTTTATCCTGCAGCACATACTATCATACTCATAGTTATAAATGCTAATGTTTTTTAAGTATGTGTGTGCATTCGTGACTCTTTCACGCTATAATGGCTGGACAAGTTGAATTAAATTTAGTATGCAGTTAGCTGGCTATCTGAAATAACATAGGTATATATAGGGTGAAGTACCCAGTAGTCAGCCAGGCACCGGTAGTCGGCCGTACATATATGAGTGCGAGGAGTACGAAAGATATGAGAGAGAGAGAGAGAGAGAGAGAGAGAGATATGTTTATTTATACATATTCGATACACAGGAAATACAGTTGACAGGAAAAGATACAAATAAAAATCATCGAATAGTATAAATTGGGCCCCACTCAGCATAATGTTGCGGCAAGCCGCAACGCTGTTTTTCAGTCGGACCCATTTAAAAACTAAACACAAAAAAAAAACAAACAACATATTGTGATGACACGAACGCCAGCGGAAAATGTAGTTCGCAACAAAACCTAGATAGGTATACAAACCGGAAGTATGTATGGCAACACTTGATCAGTTTAATCGTATCAGAACCATTAAACCGCAACAAATTACGCCAAGGATTATTCTGGCTACTGTAGTGAATTATCAGCAATTTCACAAATTTTAATATTGTGACGCATTCACTCAACCTTCGATAAAACAAACTTAAAAACAACAAAACATTCTAATGACTTAAGGTTAGGCGGGAACGCAGCCCGGCCCTTTGTAAAGTCGTTCACAATAAATTTAAGCTACCGCCATTTCGTGTATGTCTCTCTTGCTCTTCCCACTCGTACGAAAGATTGACAGAGGCCAACTACCGGTGCCTGGATGACTACAGAGTGGGTGTTTTACCGTAAGTTAAAATTCCAACCGCTGGGATTGGAGACATACCATCCATCATACATAACAAAAACGCCCACACACTTGCAAGTGTTCACGCACGCACTTACTATATACACGTACTCGCACGCACGCACGCACGCACGCACACACGCACGCACGCACGCACACACACACACACACACACACACACACACACACGTACCACACGTACACACACACACATACGCACACGCACACATGCACACACACAACCAGTTTAATGACCATAATATTTATATTTCTTTTGTGTATTTACTTAAATTTTAGTTAAACTTTTGTATTACTTTTTGGAACTAAAATCACTTTGTTTACGGAGGGGGCGTTGCTACCTGCGACACAGTTTTTAACTTCTGCGGGTGACATCGTTTTTCATATTTTGTAATGCACCTAAATGTTACTGTTCCAAATAAAGAATTATTATTATTATTATGTTGGTACGGATTTCCGATCACGGGCCCATGGGGACCCGGTCATTTGAAAGGCATTCATGGGGCCAAAGCCAACATGAAGAGGCCTTTGGTACCATATAATATAAATGAGATGGGCGCAACTATGGAGGTCTATCCTTATTATTATTATTATTATTATTACATGAAATTTGACGCAGATGTTTTTTTGTAGTGTTATTTCCCACGAATGTAATATGTATATCATAGAAAAGCCCTACAAATATGCATAGAACCTTCGGTGCGTGAATCGAGTGCAGTTAAAATATGAAATATAAATTCAAATTCCAAAAGCCAAATGGCAATTCTGAATGAACGACAAAAATGTACGACCTGATAATTCAAACCCAATGACAATTACATGAGGCCTTGAATTAGCTGGTCGATCATTAACGCACCCCGCGAATCTGATCAGCACGACTGATTTAAAAAAAAAACTATAGTTTTCGCGCGGAAGGGAAATTTACCCTTGACTAATTCTGCGTCATCAGAATAACCTGTACGCTTAGTATAAGTTTTACTTCACCAAAATACTTCTCGATCGCGTTTACGTAAAAAAATCAATTACTAGGGAAACAAGGACAGCGCCTCCGCGGTCGCGCGTCCATGTTTCCATAGAATTGAAATTTTTACGTAAACGCGATCGAGAAGTATTTTGGTGAGGTAAAACTTATACTAAGCGTACAGATCTTATCCTTATGTAGAACGAGATAATGATACAATGTATAATGTACGTTCAGGTGACAGCGTTCATTTGATATTGTATACTTTTGTATGTACTTATGTCAACATTTATATCTATTTATACGAAGCTATGCTTTACAAACATTCACTGTAAATAGCTTGACACTAGCGGCCGTATGGGATCAAAAATACCTTCTTCAAATTACCGTGAAGCGCGAAAAAAACATTTAACATTTTATAAATTAGGGATAATTGTGTCGGCCTGCTTTTACACGACTGCCCAAAATAAAAAGTGTTTTGTGTTGTATTTGTGATTATACTTATACTAAAAAGTGACCAATTACCATAAAAAACGTACTGTATTAAACCCATTGTGCTGCATCGCTCTTAAACTCCTGAATTGATTACTTATTATCCCAATCAGATAAAAGCCAGGAAATTTACTGTAATACCTGGAGACTTCAACAAAATATGACTTAAAAGAATTTTATCTTCGTCAGTGTGGTATTTTTTCTTTAAATTTTAATAGGACTAAGTGTACACCTTCCCAAAAACAAGTCTGCTGTAGGTAGAAAATAAAACAACCAACAAGTTTAATAATATAGTTTCACGATTCCTGCTAATACAATTACTATACCAATTTGGCACCTCTTATTCCTCTTCGAACATGATTCAGCTGTAATCTTAACCTTGGCCGGAGATCCCAAAGTCCATGATGGCTGAAGTTGAAAAAGAAAAAGTATTCCTGGACGACATTTTAGGCCAGTTCAGTGTAACAGGACGCTATCACCTGCTAACTGCAGTGCTTCTAGCGCTTCTTTACGCACCCAACAGCATATATTACGTCAATTATATCTTCGTTGCTGAGGAAGTTGGATACCAGTAAGTAATTTTTTATTGTTGGAACTAGCCTTCTAGCTTTGCTCGTGCAAGCTATTAGGTCTGGCAAACTTTTGCTTTCATGAACATCACCATCATCGCCATCATCATCATCATCATCATCATCATCATCATCATCATCATCATCGCCACTCGAAAGACATCCACTGCTGGACTTAGGCCTCCTCCAAGGAACGCCGTAACGACCGCCCCTGCGCCGCTTGCATACCTATACATGAACTCTGACTTGTGACCTTTATCAGAATTATAAGAGAATAATCTGCACTAAACAGTGCGGCTGTAAACAGTAACTTCATGTATTTAAGTATTTAATGTAAAACTTAATTTATTGAATCAGGCGTTACTTTGCGGAGGTCCATATTAATGAACTAAAACAATTACTTTGCTCACCCGCGACCTTACAATAGTTACGTTTATGCAAGAAATGTGCGTTCATGCAGTTCCTCCACCTCCACACTGTACGAACACACACAAATCACATAAACCCAACCATCACCACCACCAAGCTACACTGACGCGTTTCGAACTCAACCAGAGCTCATCTTCAGAGTTACCACAACCGTATGCTATGCTACCAAATGTTAAACTAACAAACCAAAACAAATGTTTTAACTTGTCACTGTAACTTCTCAAGTACCCACTTTATTTTTCTTATTCTCAAACTACCCCACAAAAATTAACTTTTATTGACATATTTAAAACTACCTTGAATTTTTTGTTTATTTATTTATAAGGCATATTTAATTAATACTAACTGTTCAAATTCGACCCAAGCCGCAGTAAAGGAGAAGATACTAAATTTGCCTGTTCATTAATAATAGACCCCATAGTGTTGTACCTAATTATTTCCATGCATTCCAGAGCATCCAGACGCAACCCCTTGCCGCAATAATGTAACACTTCATAAGAATCTGAATCTAACAATGAATGATTTGATTCCAACAAATGTTTTGCAAAATTCGATCTATCTGGATGCTCATTCCTATATGCCGAAACATGCTCTTTAAATCTAGTATTAAAACTTCGGCCTGTCTGTCCTACGTATATCCCATTGCAGTCATTACAAGTAAGCTTGTATACCCCCGATCTAGTTCCCTTATCTACCTGTTCTTTGTGGTTACATAGCCTAGAGTACAAAGAGTTGTTAGTCTTAAAGGCAACATTAATATTGTTTGATTTTAAAATGCCATAAATCTTATCAGACAAACCCCCGACGTAAGAGATGCTAGATCTATATTTGTTAGTAGACTGAGAAGGTAACGCAGCGTAAAGCATGCTATTTACTAACCGTGCCTGCTTCTTTTGAACTAAACTATCTACCATTGATTTTGTATAACCATTTGAGATCGCTATCTGATAAATAGTACTCAACTCTAAATCAAAATGTTCCTTAGAAAGAGGCACAGTCAACAATCTATTAACATAACAATGGAAAGCAGCCAGTTTATGCTGCCACGGATGATTAGAAGATGCTGGTATAGCAGCATCTGTGTACGTGGGCTTACGGTATATTTTAAATTGATGTTTACCATTTAATTTTGAAATCGTTAAATCCAAAAAGTTCAACGAACAATTTTCCTCCAATTCTTTTTTCACGTCAAGCTGTCGTGTTTATTAATGGTTTGAATAACAAGCACGTAAAGATAAGGTTCAAAAAAGAATTGGAGGAAAATTGTTCGTTGAACTTTTTGGATTTAACGATTTCAAAATTAAATGGTAAACATCAATTTAAAATATACCGTAAGCCCACGTACACAGATGCTGTTATACCAGCATCTTCTAATCATCCGTGGCAGCATAAACTGGCTGCTTTCCATTGTTATGTTAATAGATTGTTGACTGTGCCTCTTTCTAAGGAACATTTTGATTTAGAGTTGAGTACTATTTATCAGATAGCGATCTCAAATGGTTATACAAAATCAATGGTAGATAGTTTAGTTCAAAAGAAGCAGGCACGGTTAGTAAATAGCATGCTTTACGCTGCGTTACCTTCTCAGTCTACTAACAAATATAGATCTAGCATCTCTTACGTCGGGGGTTTGTCTGATAAGATTTATGGCATTTTAAAATCAAACAATATTAATGTTGCCTTTAAGACTAACAACTCTTTGTACTCTAGGCTATGTAACCACAAAGAACAGGTAGATAAGGGAACTAGATCGGGGGTATACAAGCTTACTTGTAATGACTGCAATGGGATATACGTAGGACAGACAGGCCGAAGTTTTAATACTAGATTTAAAGAGCATGTTTCGGCATATAGGAATGAGCATCCAGGTAGATCGAATTTTGCAAAACATTTGTTGGAATCAAATCATTCATTGTTAGATTCAGATTCTTATGAAGTGTTACATTATTGCGGCAAGGGGTTGCGTCTGGATGCTCTGGAATGCATGGAAATAATTAGGTACAACACTATGGGGTCTATTATTAATGAACAGGTAAATTTAGTATCTTCTCCTTTACTGCGGCTTGGGTCGAATTTGAACAGTTAGTATTAATTAAATATGCCTTATAAATAAATAAACAAAAAATTCAAGGTAGTTTTAAATATGTCAATAAAAGTTAATTTTTGTGGGGTAGTTTGAGAATAAGAAAAATAAAGTGGGTACTTGAGAAGTTACAGTGACAAGTTAAAACATTTGTTTTGGTTTGTTAGTTTAACATTTGGTAGCATAGCATACGGTTGTGGTAACTCTGAAGATGAGCTCTGGTTGAGTTCGAAACGCGTCAGTGTAGCTTGGTGGTGGTGATGGTTGGGTTTATGTGATTTGTGTGTGTTCGTACAGTGTGGAGGTGGAGGAACTGCATGAACGCACATTTCTTGCATAAACGTAACTATTGTAAGGTCGCGGGTGAGCAAAGTAATTGTTTTAGTTCATTAATGTAAAACTAATGCATTGTACATGTATTTGTAACCGATTTAATATTGTACATATATTTGCATGTATACTTGTGTACTTTTATGGCAAATAAAATGATTGATTGATTGATTGATTGATTGATTGATTGATTGATTGATTGATTGATTGATTAAAGGCAAAGTAGCCTAGTGGTCTGACAACTAAAGGTTGCGCGTTCGAACTTGGGCTCACACCTGTGAATGTTTCGAAATTTAAATCCCAATTTATGTTTGACTTGAGAATAAAGTAAATATAAAATTATTAGTAGAATAAACTGCTGTGCAATTGGCAAGTCATTCATTGCATCATTTCATTGGTGTGTCATTGGCCAAGTGAGCTCAAAGTGCGGGCGAAGCATTTCTATTTCAGCTTATAGCTAAACCGTTTAAATGAGTCCTCGTGCACGCGGTACAGGGGCTCGGGGGTTTGAAGACAAAGGGGGCCGGCAGAGTTGCGGGCGGCTGGCACACGAGGCGCGCGCGGGCGAAGACTCATATTTTAAACGGTCTAGCTATAAACTGTCAGTCAATTGAAATCGCAAACAATGTAAACTTTAATATCAATTTCCCTCATCAAATACTGCTAAATCCGCGTGTTACTTAATCAATACTTACCACAACACTATCCTAAACCATTAAAACAATAAACAAGTGCTAGAATATGGATATTTCGTTAGATGGTTTATTTACAATGTTCGCAATTTCAATTGACAGCGATTTTAGGTGAAAATGTTTCTGTATGTCTGTCAGCTTCCAACGTCTGTTCTCCTTGACAGGTCGCATAACTTAACCGATTCTCATGAAAATTTGTACGTAGGTTCGATAATTTAATTACATTGATGATTATTTTGTTGATTGAGTTTTTGGAATCTGTCAAAAGAATGGAGTCTACAAACGGAAAAAATATTATATAATCAGCTATTTAAAAAAACTCGCGAGGTTATTCACAGAGCTATGAGTATACTAGTTTAGGTTATTGTTAACTACCAGAAACATCAAAATTCCGCTTAACTGGCATAGGAAAATTCCGCGTATGCGACAAATTTAGCCAATTTCTAATTTTTCCTCCAAATTCGTTAAAATAAAACACAATAATGAAGTTACGAGTAAAACCATCCCCTGTAAAATTGCATGTAATGCAATGTAATGTAATGTAATGCAATATGATGTAATTGCATGTTTGCAGATGTGGTATTTCCATATGGTAGATAAGTTGATTTGCACTATCCCAGACGATATGGTATGACCTCTATAAGTAAGTATGTATTAGTAAGATTTATATATGTAATTGCTCTTGAAATGCGTTACATTGTATTACTGACAATTTAATCCCGTCTAATGCACGTTTATGTAGCCTTTGAGATAACATTGTTTGAAGTACCTACTCGAAACAAATAGTTTTACAAAGTTGCCCAGCATGTGGATTTGCTTGAGCATATTGATAATCCTATTTAAGTATACAGGGTGTCCCAAAAGTCAACCGGTACCTAGTACCGGGAAAAAGGTCAAGTAATACCAGATCTAAAAAAACAGAAAAACCCATGTCATTAAGTTAGGCGAAAAAAAGCCGTGGTGGCCTAGTGGTTTGAACTATGGTCTCTCAAGCAGAGGGTCGTGGGTTCGAACCCGGGCTCGCACCTCTGAGTTTTTCTAAATTCATGTGCGAAATTACATAAAATTTACCATGAGCTTTACGGCGAAGGAAAACATCGTGAGAAAACCTGCACATACCTACCTGAGAAGAAATTTAATGGTATGAGTGATGTTCCCAATCCGCACTGGGACCGCGTGGCAACTACGGCCCAAACCCTCTCATTCTGAGTGGAGGCCTGTGCCCTGCAGTGGGACGTATACAGGCTGGGATGAAGATTATGATGAAGTTAGGCGATACAATACAATTAATACAATACAAATATATTTTTTTTTTATGTTATAAATGCCAGACAAACGAACTAGTGGGTCACCTGATGTTAAATGATCACCACTGTCCATAGACACCCGCAGCGCTTTACGCGATGCCAGTGCATTGTCGGCCCTAAAGGAAAGGGAACAGGGGAAGGGGGTGAGGGAGGGGAAGAGGGAAGGGGTGAGGTATTGGGCCCCCGGCGCTCTCACTGGCCGTACGAAACGCAAGCAGGATTACTGCTGCTTCACGCCGGTGTTCTGTGAGAGGGTGGTACTGCCCCGGACGAGCCGGCCCATTCTTGATGCAGCGGCTAGCTACAACATTGGCTCTACCACTACTATCATTTCTTATTGAACCCCAAAAACAGTACAGTACAGTGACATTATAAAAATGAAAATACAGCAGACAGGGGATCTAATCTATATTAGAGTCACATGACGTATCACTTTTAATATTTATTAGATATTTTCGAAAAACCGTCTATGATCGCTTTACTAAGTGACATGATTTTATTTCTTATTCTGACAGTTCAATAACAATTTGACACAAGACACAAGAACTAAGTAACAAGCTGCTTTGGGCGTTAGTCAATTATTTTTTCAATTAATTCATCATATCAGCAAAAAGACTTCCACAGCTGGACAGTCTTCCCAAATAGTTCAACAACGGTCGGTCCTATGCCGCCTGCAACCAAGTTTCAATCAATTTACTTAATATATTCCATATTCCTTGACGAAGCATGTTGCGGATTTTTATTTCTGTTTTTGTTAAGCTTTTGACGATGCGTGTTGCGGATATTAATTTCTTGTTTTTGGATGACTAGTTTTATTATTAGGTTGATGAAGCCTGTGGCAGATTGTTTTCATGTCTGATAAAGTTCTATTTTTTATGATTAAATACAAAAAAAAAATACGCAATCAATAACATAAATTATTAGTTTACATTAAATTTATTTTGCGGATCCTGCCACCGTCAGACCTTTTAAACGGGGTCTTCTTCTTATAACGATACTAGCTGACCCGGCGAACTTTATTTAACCTTAAGAGCGCGCGCAGACAGAGAGCGGTCTGGCGTTCCGCGTTCCGAGTTCCGAGTTCTGCGTTCTTTCGAATGTACCAGGTCCCTTACGATAACGCACACAGCAAGCGGTCGAAACTCTCGAGCGGTCAAAACACAGAACTCTGAACGCGGAACTCCAGACCGCTCTCTGTCTGCGCGCGCTCTAAACAATTCGGCTCCAGGACTATGACATCACAGCCTAGAACAAATTTCTATTTCAGGTGCAAAGACAGTTACGACATCCTGAATGATACTAACAGTAGCAAGATGAACAGGTGCAGTAGCAACGATAAAAGTCAATGCAGTGAATGGCTCTACGACAATCCCAACAGTTTTGTAGCTGAGGTAAGAAGTCTTAATAATACTACTGATTAGAAATGCAAAAGTTTGTAACTTTGTGTGTGTGGTTGTAAGTCTTTTATGTTTAATCTATCTGGATGAAATTTTATATTAAAATCACACTATGACACAAACATAGTTACTTAAATAAGAAACACATGTCATTCACGTGCTGGATATTTCGAGCCAATCCGTGGTTCTTAGTAGACTCGTGGTTCCGTGTTACTAAATTAATGCATGGGTGACATGCGTATCTTATTTAAGTAACTGTGTTTAAGCTATCTAAACATAATTACTAAAATAAAATACGCATACAATGTCCTGAATCTCAACCGCTACCTAAGTTTAGGAACATGGAAGACCCGTATGTTGTTCAAGCAACGATACTGGAGACCATTATAAAATTTTTGGGGATCTAAGAATTTAGTGGATTCTCGGAATTTCAATCCAAACCCCAGATCTGATGGTTAGAAAGACGCTCCTTAACGTCATCCTAATAGGAATATTTGAAGAAGACCCTCTTCTAATTTCAGTTTGACTTGGCGTGCCAAGAATGGAAGAGAACTCTTGTGGGCACCATGCACAGCTTCGGCTACATGCTCGGCTTGCTGATTGTTGGACCTCTCTCTGACAGGTAAACACATCTTTACCCAAAGTTAGCAGAAAGACCAAAAATATTGCTGAAATCAAGTGCCATTTGCATGTCCCAAGAAAGTCGTGGTAAAATCAGTCCATCATCAAGAAGATATTAATACCTGAGGAGCATTTCGTACTAAATACAAACTGAAATATAGATGCACAGAAAAAACCCCAGAAAAAAGACCAATGCTGGGAATCGAACCCAGGTCCTCAGCATTCCGTGCCGCGTGCCATACCCCTACACCACCACTGGTCTAGAGATTAGACACGAATCTTTCCTATACATCATACATTTCAATCTGCTAAATCATCACCTTATGCAGTGACAAACGCACATCTATGTTACACCCTCATCGAGAGATTTTAACACTCCTTCGGAACTAACCGCTCACCTGGACAAGAGATGGCGCTACTGTGCAACTTTAAACAAGTTAGCTATGAAGTATCTTTTTTTGTACTTATTTTTTCAACTTCATTTTTTTTTTATTACTTTTACGGTCATCCCGTGAAATCATACATTTCGTACTAAATACAAACTGAAATATAGATGCACAGAAAAAACCCCAGAAAAAAGACCAATGCTGGGAATCGAACCCAGGTCCTCAGCATTCCGTGCCGCGTGCCATACCCCTACACCACCACTGGTCTAGAGATTAGACACGAATCTTTCCTATACATCATACATTTCAATCTGCTAAATCATCACCTTATGCAGTGACAAACGCACATCTATGTTACACCCTCATCGAGAGATTTTAACACTCCTTCCTTAAAAAAATGAAGTTGAAAAAATAAGTACAAAAAAAGATACTTCATAGCTAACTTGTTTACCTGAGGAGCATTATAAAATTAATGATCATAAATAAATATCATGGACAGGGATGTTTGGAAATAATTCCGATTCTCATTAGTGATCCGTAGTTCCAAATAGCGTATGTACCGAGTCAAAATTTTAGTCGTGTTAAATACTAAACTTTAGATAGTAGGTAGTTAAGTAACGTTGTAGATCTGTTTGAAAAAATTACCTTGTTGAGTTTCTTGCCGGTTTCTTCTCAACGGAGTTTTTCCGAATCGGTGGAAGATTCTCTGACTTTCATAAGTGCTTGGTTATAGCCTAAATTGAAAAAATATATTTTGACTTTGAATAAAATCGTGGGATACACGTCCCATTGCTGGGCACAAGCCTCCTCTCAGAGTCCCCTACGCAGGCGTAGTCATCATTTCAGCCGAAAGATGTCCACTGCTGAACATAGGCCTCCCCCAAGGCTCGCCAAACAGATCGGTCCCGCGTCATCCGCATCCAACGCAATCACGCAACCTTAACCAGGTCGTCGCTCCATCTTGCTGGAGGCCTACCTACACTGCGTGTTCTGGTCCGTGGACGCCACTCGAGAGCCTTCCTGGGCCCAGTGCAGATTGGGAACTTGCACACTATTAAAGCTTGCTTGTATTGCTTTGCAGCCATAATACAAGCGTCGTTACCATGTTTTCCTTTACCGTAAAGCCGCGGTAATGTTATTTTGTACATGAATTTCGATAAACCTCAGAGGTGCGGCTCTACCCTGTCCTGGGTTTGAACACACAATCCTCTGCTTGAGAACCCATACGTCAAACCACTCCACCAAGATAAAATCTGTGTGACAGCTACAACTATCAAAGAGTATAGCGATTTAAAAGAATGGCTATTATTTTATGTAACTGTGCAGCTTTTTATTCATTGTTTGCTACGGAAATATTTTTGTTCATGACTGTCATTATCACATCGTTATATCCATAAAACAGCGTAAAATTGAGCTAAATTATATGCCTGTGACAAATTTATTTACTGAGTACGTATTTGTCGTAATAAGTATTACCATGAACGCCTCGCTTCCCTCTTTCAATATTAATGAACCATAGCTAATCATCCTTTGACCTCACAAGCAGAGGATCGTGAATTAAAATCCCGGGCTTATTCTCCCTGGACATATAAAGGCAACGATGATGATCCAAAAACATCGTGTACCGAAATTTGCAGTTCTGGTTGGCCTTGGAAACCAGAGTGTCGTGGAGAAATCGAAATTCTTCTAGGCAGCATTTTCTGTAAACATGACCTAGTATTTGCTTTCAGATATGGAAGGAAGACTCTCATGTTGGTGACAGCGGTCCTTGGCGCGACTTGTGGGTTAACGAGGAGCTTCATCACTAACTACTGGCTGTACATCAGCGTTGAGTTCCTGGAGGCAGTCATAGGAGACCCTACCTCACCAGCTTACATGTTGTGTAAGCTCTTCTTTGTTATTCATTTTGGTTCGAGAAACAACTGGTGTAGATGCAAAATAAACAACCAGTATAGCTCCTACGATAACTTGGCTACCAGCAACAGATAAACTATTGGACGTGAGCTACGAAAGTTCACCTGTCACACTTTTTTCGGCAAACTATTACTCACACAAAATGTACATCCTTGATTATAATAGTTATAAAATTTGCTTTCAGCAATTGAGATGGTGGCTACCGAGAAACGAGTCCTGTTTATTTTCTTGACCAACTTCTGCTACATCGTCGGTGGAATACTGTTCCCCCTCACATTCTGGCTTGTTCCCTACTGGAGGACATTTCTCCGTGTCATCTATATACCAGGACTTCTCTTTATCTTTTATTCGTTCCTTATAGATGAAAGCCCGAGATGGTTACTTAGTAAAGGTAGAAAAGACGCAGCAGTATCAATTTTGAAAGATGCTGCTAAGACCAATAAAATGAAGCTCGATGCTGAAGAATTGGACAACATACATTACGAAGAAAAAAAAGGAGCTAGCTTTGGTAAAGTGTTAGCTGATACGTTCAGGTCAACAACGATGTTGAAGAGGTTTTTCGTGTGCGTGGTATGGTGGATAGCCTCAACGTTCGTGAACCATGGATTGACAATAAATTCAGTTGCCTTGCAAGGGAATAAGTACATTAACTATGCGTTGACGTCTATCATCGATATCCCTGCTAATCTTATCAAGACTCTGATCTTGATCAAGTTTAAAAGGAAGATGCCTCTAGTGACGACATTTTTAGTGTGCGCTGTATTGTGTATCATTCAGCCATTCGTTTCTGATGGTAAGTGTTGTTGCATTGTTTTTCATTAAATTTAAATTGGCTTTCTAGTGTATAATTTATTGAATCAGGCGTTACTTTGCGGAGGTCCATATTAATGAACTAAAACAATTACTTTGCTCACCCGCGACCTTACAATAGTTACGTTTATGCAAGAAATGTGCGTTCATGCAGTTCCTCCACCTCCACACTGTACGAACACACACAAATCACATAAACCCAACCATCACCACCACCAAGCTTAAGCTTAAGCTTGGAGGAACTGCATGAACGCACATTTCTTGCATAAACGTAACTATTGTAAGGTCGCGGGTGAGCAAAGTAATTGTTTTAGTTCATTTCTAGTGTATGTTGTACTTTTGCGGTTAATCTCTTAAAGTTCTACATAGATTTATTATTTTATTTTGTTAATGGACACTGCCCAATAAAATAATGAAAACAAGCGTCTAAAATGGATTAAAAAGCGTAATTATAAAACAAGCGGCTTTGCTTGCGTATAAAATATTAAATTATGCTAAATTCGCATGAGTATTCCTAAAAACTGCATCGTGGTCTTCATTTACTTTGCACAACGAACACTCATGCCAAATTTCATGTCTCGACGCGGAAACGACTTCTGCCGATCGGAAAAAACCTTTATGTCAACGCAATAAGAGCGAAAAAGACGTCGTTTAGCTCGGCTCCATCGCGTCGATAGATTTGGGGACACCCTTAGCGGTTACGAATTTTGGGGTTTTACGTAAATCTCGTAAGAATATCGGGTTTAAAAGTAGCTATCTAGTCCAGCTAGTCTAGCTATGAACATTAAAAATTTGACTTATGAAAAAGTGCAAATGAGGCCAAAGGTGTATCTCACTGGTTCGGTAACAGCTTTAAAGAGCCCTTTAGCTTTAGAAAGCTTTAGGTTGTATTAATCTGCTATTGTTGGTTGTTGCAGCACACAAATACACGAACGTAGACAAATTTTAGTAGAATATAAAATAAAAAAATACGTTTGTTTCTAGATTCATCTACATACTTTAAATTTTGATGAGCTATTGTTATTTATTTCTTAAACCCTGTATACTTGTAAATATTTACAGATCTCCCCTGGCTTTCAATCACTGTGTACATGGCGGGCAAGTTCATGTCTTCATTATACTTCACCATCACGTACATCTTTACGTCGGAGCTGTTCCCCACTTACACCAGGAACTCCATGCACGCCCTCTGTTCTTCCGTTGGACGGATTGGGTCTATTGTAGCCCCGCAGACTCCTTTATTGGTAAGTATAACCATGAGTACTTCAGATGTTTAAAAATTAGCAACTACCTGGGAATATAACAGAAGTTACTTTAGATGTGTCGAACCTCCAGAATTTTATTACCAGCTTATTGTATTGTAACCGGACTGACATAAAAAATGTGAATTGATCGAAAATGATTTGCAAAGGAGGATGGGCAAATTTGTATGGACTCTGGCCTTAGTCCCTAGGGACTAATAACGACATGCCATATATCATTGCAAAGGTTTTTTTCACATTCTTCAACTTTTTGTATGGCGGAAAATCTCGAATCGCTGTGGAAATAAGGTAAATAAAACATAATGACAACTTATAAAAAACAAAATCAGGACAAGAAATCATCGACAGTTACAAAACCTTCACAATCTTATAGCGATACAGGAACACAGTATCGAAAAATCTACATTATGTAAGTAGGTAATGATAATGTAATAGTTTCAACTCAAACAAGTTTATGCAGCGATAACTTTTTTCACACAAATATTTGGGTCCACCAGCAAAAGTAAAAGTTTTAGAACTTAGAATAAGCTATCTAGTGACATTATCGCTTTTCCTTAATGGTCAAAAGGCCAATTTGCCCACCCTCCTTTTGAAGCTAGAATTTAACTGACAATATAAGTGCAGTCCTTTTTTGAAACAACTACGCATTCGTTTATTATTTAAAGTTTTAATGAACTGAAACAATTCAACAACCAAACAAACAATAACAACAAACAACAAAATAAAACAAAACAATAACAGCAAACAAACAAAGAACACAACAAATTTATTTTCCAGCTGGCCTACTGGTCTGGTCTTCCAGCTACAGTGTTCGGCCTGGTGTCTCTCACGGCTGGACTCGTGACGCTCCTCGTCCCTGACACAGCGGACTACTCGCTCCCAGACACTGTGCTTCAGGCTGAAAGCCTGGACCAGCAATTAGAAGGCGGGAAAATCATGATCAAGAAAAAGAAAGAGAGATCACAACTGTCCCCGTTATTTATAGATCTTTGTTATTACTATTACTATTTAATATAAATTGCTTGCTTGCGTTAGCAAAACGTTCATTTGGTTTTTGTTTTTTTTTGGTATGTGCCTTTGCCAGACAAGAAGGGAACCTATTTTATATAAAAATTTAACCAATTTGTATTCTTTATCAATAAAGAAATGCAACTTATGATATTTTTGTGTAATATTTGATGTATTTTTTTCGCTAACTCTATGGCTGTAACTAAAAAATATCATGTGTTGAATAATTTTCAAAGCGTATCTATGTAAATATGTACAGCCATTTTAAAACTCATCATCATCATTGCAGCCGAAAGACGTCCACTGCAGAACATAGGCCTCCCCCAAGGCTCGCCAAACAGATCGGTCCCGCGCCATCCGTATCCAACGCGATCCCGCTCCATCTTGTTGGAGGCATACCTACACTGCGTCTTCCGGTCCGAGGACCGTGGAGCGAGTTGGTCTTAAATTGAACATGGACAAGACAAAGGTCATGTCGACCGCCCATGTTGTACCTTCTCCCGTTACAATTGGAGACTCTCCGCTCGAAGTTGTTGACGGCTATAATATCTATAGGACACTTCAACTGCATTTTTTTTAATAAAAAATAAAAATACAAAAAGATAGGTACTTCATACCAAACTCGTTAAAGTATGGCTTAGTAGCGATATGTCTTCTTGGTCCGGGTGAGCGGTTAGTTTCGAAATGAGAACTTTACATAGATGGCGCTGTATCACTGATTCACTGCATAATACAATACAATACAAATATTCTTTATTGATCACCAAAAACAGTACAGTGACATTACAAAAATAAAAATTCAGGTAGACAATAGGCGGTCTTATCGCTAAAAAGCGATCTGTTCCAGACCACCAATTACTCAGAAATTAATAAATATCAAAAGACTAATGTAGATGGCAGAAATAACAGACAAGAGAAACGCAGTATTACTTAATAGACAATAAACAATAAAAACAATACAAATATAATATAAATTTTATAAATAAACAAATACATTCAATATAATATGATTTAGCAAGCTGAGATGTGCGATGCATACGAAAAATTTGTGTCTAAACTCCTGACCAGTGGTGGTGTAGGGATTTAGCACGCGGCACGGAATGTTGAGGACCTGGGTTCGATTCCCAGCGCTGGTATTTTTTCTGGGGTTTTTTCTGTGCATCCATGTTTCAGTTTGTACTAGGGGCGTTCAATAAAAAGTGAGAATGAATATGTTATAAACAACTTTTGCTAAATGTAATTTTATTTTTCGACATAGTCACCTTTTAGCATAATACACTTATTAAATCTTTTTTCTATACTTAAAATTTCATTTTTAAAAAAGGTCTCATCTTGAGTACTTAAAAAATCTTGTACTGCAGCGACTACCGCGTCGTCGTCTTCAAATTTCTGGCCTCTCGGGTATTGTTTCAGTCTCGGAAATAGGTAGAAATCACTGGGAGCGAGATCTGGTGAATACAGAGGATGCTTAAGGATATTGAACCCAGCATCACGAATTGCAGCCATTGCAACGATGGACTTGTGTGCCGGGGCATTTTCCTGGTGGAACAGCACAACTTTCGAGAGTTTACCTCGCCGTTTTTCGCGGATCTCATTGCGCAATGTTGCTATTTGTTTGGCGTATAAAGTGCCCGTAATAGTGGCTCCATGTTTGAGATACTCAATCATTAATACCCTTTTACCATCCCAAAAAACAGAGCCCATGACCTTACCGGCAGATGGGCCCACCTTGAATTTCTTCGGAGTTGGAGATGATGGCCCTTTCCATGTCATAGACTGCAGTTTCGTTTCAGGGTCGTAATGATGGAGCCATGTTTCGTCCATTGTTATAAATCGCGCCAAAAAAAGTTCCCGGTCTTGCTGTATCAGGTCCAAAGCTTCTTGACAAATCTCGACTCTAGTTTGTTTTTGCGTGTCAGTAAGCATTCTTGGTACCCAACGCGCAGATACCTTTTTTATACCCAAGCGTTCATGTAAAATATTATGCACGCTCCCCGTTGAAATCTTTACATTTTCAGCAATAAAACGAACCGTGACACGACGATCCGCCAAAACTGAGTTTTCAACTTTTTTCACAATTTCTTCAGTTATTGCTGTAGTAGGGCGTCCGGAGCGGGGGTCGTCCATGGTCGATGTTCTTCCATGTCTAAATTCGGCGCACCAACGTGCGACTGTCGAATACGGAGGAGCATTAGACCCTAAAGTGTCAAAGCAAATCTAAATTGACTTGGTCCGTAGAAAAATTTTTCAAACACAAGTATTTGATAACGGCACGCAGTTAAATTTTCTCCATTTTCGCTAACGTACTCAATAGCATTGCAAAGAAATTACCGTATTTTTTTTTAAACAAAGACAGTTAGTTTTTTTTTTTCATAGCAATCAGCTAGATAGATTAGCTTTACCGGCCAGTATTTAATTTCCTAATATTGAAAGAGTTTGCATCTCATTCTCACTTTATATTGAACGCCCCTCGTATTTAGTATGAAATATAAGCCAAGTTCAAGCAAAAGAAACCGGCGAAGCAGAGCCGTGTAATAAGAACCACTTGGAGTCACTTTTGTACATTTCATAACTCAAAATATATTTAACACAAACACACGAAATTCGGATCATTTATTTATACTAATAAGATGAACTAGAATCCCAAATTTTCTTAAATACAACTTCAACGGTTATTGTGTTAAAAACGTCTAAATAACGAAATGAAGAGGGGCGTTACGAGAGTTAAGAGTTAAAAACATTCGTACGCAGCTCAAAAATCGATATTCAATTGATTTACATTTTGCACGTATAGAAAATAGTTGATTAAAGCAGTTTGTTTTGTACACAGCATATTTTTAGTACAAATTGTGCTGGGAATACGGAAGTATTCCCATGTATACTTTGCTTTGTAAATAGATATCGGAGTTTAATGAACATAGAACGCAAACACAAAGGAAGGTAAAACACAAAGCTGGAATAAAATATGCAGAATGTTTTTATTTAGTTTCGAATAAACAATTATGAAAAGGTGTACCAAAAAATGTGCTTTGACCCGTTCGTGTAAAAAAGACTACCATCCTATTTACCTCCCGCTGTTTAACACAGGCCTCCTCTCGGAATGAGACGACTTGGGCTGCAGCTCACACACGCTCCCAATCTCCCGTTCCAGATTAGGAACATCACACACACTCTTCTGCGAACTGTCATCGATCCAATTTGGAAGGGTTATACAAAAGGTCCAAGTGTATCGGAAAGGACCTCTGATTTTAAAACAACATAAGATAATTAACATCACCATCTTTCGGCTGAAATGGTGATCCATTTCAGCCGAAAGACGTCCACTGCTGAACATATAGGCCTCCCCCAGGGCTTGCCAAACAGATCGGTCCCGCGCCATCCGCATCCAACGCGATCTCGCATCGCAACCTTAACCAGACCTACACTGCGTCTTCCGGTCCGTGGACGCCACTAAGAGAACCTTCTTCCCCCTTCGGCCATCAGTTCTACGAGCGATGTGCCCTGCCCACTGCCACTTGAGTGTGGCGATTCGTCGAGCTATGTCGGTGACTTTAGTTCTTGCGCGGATTTCATGTATTGATGAGATCTGATAATCATAATTAGTATAAATCCACGATAAATTCTGCAAAGCTAGACATGGATTTTAAGTAATGTGTTTGGTCGGATCTCACACGTCGCCCCGCGTCGTTACAATATAAACTCATCCAAAATGTGTCTTAGTGAGATCTGCTAAGGGAGTAAGTGCATGTTAATTAGTAGTTATTTATCTGTATTATCTCCTGTACACTTATTTCTGTTTGTTCTCCAAATAAATAAATAAAAGCAACTTAATTTCCTTAAAACTTCATTGTTCTATTTATAAAACTATAAATATACCAGCTTATTTACCAACATTTAAGTACCTAAGCCCTCTTGAAAGGGCCGGGGTTATTGAAAATACCTCTCAATAGACCTAAACAAAAGCTCTCATTACGAAATTCCTCCAATAATCCCTCTAAAAAATGCTCATCACCTCAAAATTAATTAAAACACCATAACCGGCTTTGAAATATTTCGTTGTAGGTATTCCAAAAATTTATCGGGAAGTTGAATAAAGTTTTCGCAGTAGCGGCGCATATTTTCGTGATCGCGATATTAAAATAATTTGGGGGATACGTATATACTAACTCTTTGAGGTAGCGAAGTATTTGATGGTAGAATGTCTGTGGATTGTTTGGGTTTTAAATTTAAAATTCGCCAAGGTGAAGCAGCCATGATGTTGGATCTTCGAATAGAGAACAATGCTTTTAGTTTGTTTATTTGCGACTCGGACCAGGGTCAATTTTTACTAGCTTTTATTTAACTTGCGAAGTTCGTATTAAGTTTATTGGTGCACGTTTTGTAGTTTCCAAGTTTGCAACTATTTATCGACTCCGATTGGGCTTAAATAGTAGGATTATGTATTATGTAGGAATACTTATGTAATTTTTATTATTATCCTATTCTATATAAATATGCCCCACTACAGGGCACAGCCTGCAGAGTTTGGGACGTAGTTCCCACGCGGGCCAAGTGCGTATTGGAAACTTCACGTACACATTGAACTTCTTCCATGGTCACATGTTTCCTCACGATCTTTTCCTTTCCGTAAAGCTCATGGTAAATTTCAAATCTAATTTCGCACATAAATTCCAAAAACTCAGAGGTACGAGTCCGGGCACGAATCCATGACCCTCTGCTTGAGCGGCCATAGGTCAAACCACTATGCTACCAAATAAAATAATCTGGTAGTGATAACAGAGGCCGGAATTCTCGTGGCACTTTTGAGGCTGTCCGACATACAATTATTATATCGATAAATCAGTCTTCTGTAATACAATATTACCCTAAGTATGCCCCTACGACACCCTCAAAAGTGCCACGATAATTCCGGACCCTAGTGATATTCTGGTGTTGGGGCGCTTGTGCACTATAAGGAATTTTACTGTCCGGCATCCGATTTTTTACGGTCCGATATGGCACGCCTAAGGGCGATTGTGCACTACAATGAATTTTACTCTCCGGCAGTCCGAGTTTTTACGGTCCGATATGGCACGCCATTAAATGTATAGGACTGCCGGACAGTAAAATTCATTGTAGTGCACAATCGCCCTATACATTTAATGGCGTGTTATATCAGACCGTAAAAACTCGGACTGCCGGACAGTAAAATTAATTGTAGTGCACATAATCGCCCTATACATTTAATGGCGTGCTATATCAGACCGTAAAAACTTGGACTGCCGGACAGTAAAATTCAATGTAGTGCACAATCGCCCTAAGTTTACATACTAGCTTGTGCACTACACGTAATTTTACCTTCCGACGTTTAACTTCTTCGCATTCCGGACCGTTTTATTGCGCTTCGAGACGACAACAATGAAACCCTAAGGAGTATAGCAAAAAATAAATAAGTAGTAGTTGTTGACATCCGATAGTATTTAGTTAAAACCGGCCAAGAGCGTGTCGGACACGCCCAAGGTAGGGTTCCGTAGCCATTACGAAAAAATCAAGTAATATTTTTCTAAGGATTTCGTATGTGTACGGAATCATCCAAGTTTAGGTATGTTTTATACCTTAGGCTACTATTTACTCTTAAACTACAAATAATTTCAAAGCAATCTTAGCCGCTATAATGTTCCTAGTAAATTTGATATATTTACTACCCTTCTGAATTTTTTCAAATTTTTCCACCCAACAGTTTAGATTTTAGAGGGGGGGGGACGGCCGACTTTAATGAAAATTTTCACTTTAAAGTTGAATATTTCGCAAACAGATCACTGAATAGAAAAATCATGTTAGCAACCCCACAATGATTTTAAAAGACCTATCCAACGATACCCCACACTATAGGGTTAGCCGAGAAAAAAAAATCACCCCACTTTACGTCTATGGGAGGTACCCTAAAAAAATTTTTTTTACTTTTTTTATTCAATCACTTTGTCGGCGTGACTGATATATATATTGATGCCAAATTACAGCTTTCTAGTACTAACAGTCTCTGAGCTTAGCCGCGGACAGACAGACAGACAGACAGACAGACGGACAGACATGGCGAAACTATAAGGGTTCCTAGTTGACTACGGAACCCTAAAAAGTAAACTTTCGTCCTGCTTCAATTTATTGTGGTTTATGTAAAATGACCCTGTCAAGGTACCTTTCACTTATAAGGGTATGAACCCAAAATTCTTTTTGTCTTCTACATCTTCGCACATAGAGTAATAAAGCAAGTTTAGTAATTGCCGACGTTCCAGGAATCTCACCGTTCCTAGCGTAATTACGCAGGCGTGGCGTGTAGCTTTTAAAGAGAGCTAACCCTTAACTGCGCCGCATTTCCGATAAAAAACGGGCAAGTGCACAAATCATATTCATATTCATATTCATATTCATTTATTAATAAAATTACAAATTTTACAAGTCAAATTATATTATGCATTATTATTATTATGTTGGTACGGATTTCCGATCATGGACCCATGGGGACCCGGTCATTTGAAAGGCATTCATGGGGCCAAAGCCAACATGAAGAGGCCTTTGGTACCATATAATATAAATGAGATGGGCGCAACTATGGAGGTCTATCCCCTAATACACCATGAGGATGTGCTAGCGGACAGTCCTCCACAGTTGCCAATCTATTGCCAGGTAGGAATCGACATGGAATTGGCTATGGGGTTGGGATGTTGTGGACAGGATTATTATTATTATTATGTTGGAACGGATTTCCGATCACGGGCCCATGGGGACCCGGTCATTTGAAAGGCATTCATGGGGCCGAAGCCAACATGAAGAGGCCTTTGGTACCATATAATATAAATGAGATGGGCGCAACTATGGAGGTCTATCCCCTAATACACCATGAGGATGTGCTAGCGGACAGTCCCCCACAGTTGCCAAACTATTGCCAGGTAGGAACATGGAATTGGCTATGGGGTTGGGATGTTGTGGACAGGATTACCGGTTATTATTATTATTATTATTATGTTGGTACGGATTTCCGATCACGGGTCCATGGGGACCCGGTCATTTGAAAGGCATACATGGGGCCGAAGCCAACATGAAGAGGCCTTTGGTACCATATAATATAAATGAGATGGGCGCAACTATGGAGGTCTATCCCCTAATACACCATGAGGATGTGCTAGCGGACAGTCCCCCACAGTTGCCAAACTATTGCCAGGTAGGAAGTGACATGGAATTGGCTATGGGGTTGGGATGTTGTGGACAGGATTACCGGGCTATGGAGTGAGATAACGGACACCTACCATTTCAATATCTCATAAACTGAACTTTTGGTAGGCGGTGACTCGCTGTTCACTAAATGGGCCCCTAAAACTATTGTCCACTCGGGGCAACGAGGCGGCAACATTGGTGTGAACGGCTAAGGATGGAGAGGTGTCCCTGGACTTTAAACTTCAAAATGCCAACTCGCCACTTACGGCCAAACACATCCATCCTTCGAGCATTTAGCTCTTGCGCTCCACTCTAGGCAACCAACAAAAGCAAACTAGAGGCGGGGTGGGTGTGTAACTGTGTGTGAGTGTGTGTATAAGCGCATGTGTGTATGTGTACCCCTGGAGGTCTCGGGTTCGTGGTGTCGCTACGCACCAACAGCTCGCCACAAGCCGCCCTGCGATGTTATTATTATTATTATTATTATTATTATTCTCTTTATTTATATTTTTTTCTTAGGTTAGATTTTTACAATAATTATACAAAAAGTAAAATATAAAACTATACATACAAATCATAAAATCATTATAAAAACCTAACCTAGGGTGCCACCGGCAGCGAGGCGGGGCCTAAGCTATCGGTGGTTAGGGCGACAGAGAGAGGAACCTCCTGACTATCCGCGCAGTGTCCAGGAGTACCGCCTTCTGTATCTGACCCTTTATCCAGCCATCTAGCGAGAGTCTCTTGAGGTGTTGGTCGAGACTCTTCGCTATCAGCCCGTTCGCAGAAACGACTATCGGGACAATGATCGTCGAATCAACATCCCACATGGTGGTTATCTCGTGAGCTAGGTCAAGGTACTTGCTGGCTTTGTCCTTCTCAGCTTTCACGAGGTTCTCGTCATGGGGGATGGTGATGTCGACGAGCACTGCCTGGCGTTTCGATCGATCTGTCAGCACGATATCAGGCCTATTGGCTATAATAGTCCTGTCCGTGATAACAGACCGATCCCAATAGAGCGTGGCACGACCATTTTCGAGAACTGGCGCAGGTATATACTTATAGTAAGGCACTTCAAAGTCCACAAGGCCGTATAGCAGAGCAAGTTGCTGGTGAATAATTCTGGCTACAAGGTTATGTCTGTGCAAGTACTCACCGTTAGCAAGATGACCACAACCGGATATAATATGCCTGAGTGACTCCCCAGGACGGCGGCATGCCCGACAAATGTCGACCGTACCGTCCTTCAGGATATACCTCCGGTAGTTGTTCGTCATGATAACTTCATCCGCAATTGCACAGACAAAACCTTCGGTTTCCCCGAAGAGATCCCCGAAACGTAGCCAGTTCACCGACGCGAGCAGATCTACATCTGGCCCTGTGAGTGCCTTGTAGAACCGCCCATGTAGCTCCTTGCTCTTCCATACCGCCTTGCGGTCCTCGATGCTCATTACTTTAAGTCGGCGCCAGTTCTCGTTTGCCAAGGAAAGCGGGGTGAAGTTTTTGTCTACTGCTACTACGTCGCGATGCACCCCACACTCGTTGTTTAGGAAATAATCCCTGAGATTATACACCTCGCGGTTGTGGAGGTCTTTGGCATTTAAAAAGCCACGACCTCCATACTTCCGCGAGATGTACAGTCTCATAACAGACGAGCGCGGGTGAAGCAAACGGTGCGCAGTGAGCAGTACACGAACTCTTCGATCCAAGGTATCCAACTCAGTCTGAGTCCACCTTAGTATGCCAAAGGAGTAAGTAAGCAAGGGCATTACCCAGGCGTTGAAGGCGCGCATCTTGTTGCCGCCCGACAAAAGACTATTAAGTACTTTTGTCAGACGACAGAAGAAGCGCTCCTTCACCGTCTGCTTTACGACCTCACTCTCAATACCCAATGACTGTGACATACCAAGATACTTATAGGTTTCTGCTTCGGAAATAGATCTGAGGGACATTGTATCAGAAAGCTGCAAATTTGTTGAATTTACAACTTTCCCCCGCTGTACATGCATAACTGCACACTTATCGACACCAAATTCCATGTTGATGGCGCTACTGAAAACTTCTGTTGTTTTCAGTAGCTCCAACAGGTCATGTTTATTTGGTGCAAATAGCTTAAGGTCATCCATATAGAGCAGATGAGAAATGACCTCACCCCCTCTTCGAAGCCGGCAGCCTAGCCCTGAATCCTTCAGCAGGGTGCTGAGCGGATTCAGCGCTAGGCAGAACCACATAGGACTCAGGCTGTCACCCTGGAAGATCCCTCGCTCAATCTTGATAGAGTCCTGTGGGCCAGAGGGGCCGTCTCCTTCCCCCGGTTGACGAAGGACTGTGGTCCACTGTCCCATGCAAGCGCCTAAGAAAGATCTCAGGACTGCATCAATTTTATACAGTTCTAAGACCCTCACCAGCCATGAATGGGGCACCGAATCATAGGCCTTCTTGTAGTCAATCCAGGCGACCGAGAGAGCCCCTTTGTTCCGCCGGACTCGTTGACAAATGGTCATGTCTATGAGGAGGAGCTCTTTAGTACCACGAGACCCAACCCTACATCCATTTTGAGCAGGGGCCAAAACGTTGTTGGCAACAATGTGCGTGTTAATTTTTGCTCTCAAAATGGATGTTAGGAGCTTGTACAGCGTAGGCAAGCACGTGATGGGTCTGTAATTTTTCGCTTCTGTGGTACTACCGGACTTATAGAGCAGGGAGGTAATACCAGTTGTAAAGAAAGATGGTAGGGATCCGAGCTCAAGGGCTTGCTGGAACTGTGCTGCCAAACGCTGGTGTGAGCATCGAAACCATTTCAGCCAGAAGTTGTGTAATCCATCCGGCCCAGGACTTTTCCAGTTCGGAGCCGACCGGATGGCACAACTAACGTCATCGGGGCTAATGGTAACAGGCCCCATAGGTTCGATGGACTCGCACTCACGTTCGACAACACCTATCCATTCACCCTCGGTGTGCTCAACAGGTACCGACCAGATATTACGCCAAAAGTCAATCATGGCAGTAGCATCCGGCCGCCGTTCGTCGGGCACACGAAGATCGTCTCCCTCCCACTTTCGGTATACCTTCCTTTGGTCGCTCTGGAAAAGGCGATTCTGCTGGTATCGGTCCACACGCTTCCTGTAGCGGCGAATACGGCTTGCCCATGCATAGACTTTCTGCTTCAGAAAGTCGATACGTTCCGTTACACAGGCCATATAGTTGCAGGGCCTGATGTCAGTCCCCACAAAGGCCTGGGCCACGAAGCGCATTACTCGGGGGCGGTTGTTGCCCCCCCTGAAGCAGATCAGCTTTGCAATGAGAGTCCTGAACGTATTGATACGCCGCTCAATCCGCACTTGCCATGCAGGGACACCCCCGGTGGTCCTAGGTGCTCGGTCAGCGTCCGGAAACTTGACGCGAGCAACACGGCACGCCGCGATGGCCCCACAGTACATGATTGAGTGAGTATCAACTAAGTCTTCACTAGCCCGTAAATACGGGTCTAGCAAATCATTCAGGGCTCCCACTAACGCTAGATTGCGTCTATTCAACGGCAAGCGAGGTAATCGTGGCCTAGGATTACCCGTGGAGCGATACTGCGTAATCGCCTCCTCCAAAACCCTCCTCAGTTGCTCATTGGCCTGGGTACTTACACTCTGATTCGCACAGACCTCTTCCTCGACACTGGGATCGACCCGCGGTACCCCCGGTGCCAGATCGGGTGCGGGCACCGGAGTCGGCGACGTAGCGGGCGGATCCCGCGTCGAGAAAGAGGCCGCGCGAACAGAAAGTGCTTCCAGGCGTAGCCGATCAAGTGTGGCGTCATCCAATCGTTTGTGTCGCTGGATGACTCGCACCTGATCCGACAGACGCTGCGCAGACACGGTGATGGCGGGTTCAAGGGCCTGGAACAGAGGAAGCATCCGGACACGATACGCGGACAAATTGGTTCCCCCCTCTGTAGCCCCAAAGTACGCTCGCATGCAGTTCTCATTCATTTGTTGAGTCCATCGCATGCGGCGCACTACACCACCGACAGCGGGAGCCGTAGGCGGGGCGGAGTGCCCCGTAGGCCCCAAGCGTGCCGGCAGCGGTGGTCGTCCTCGTCGCGCAGGTGGTCGTGGCGCCGGGGAAGGCGGCCCGCGCTCGTCGCTCGACTCGCTGATGTCGGGCGCTGTGGCGAATTCGTCGCCCGACGACGATGGCGAGGAGCTGGATGGCGCGGGCGGAGATGGTGGGCGTGCGCGTTGTGCCGCTTGTGAACGTGTCCTCGTTATCATATTATTATACAAATATTTGTTTCCATTTCTTATATTTTCGCCTTTAACAGCTGGTTGTCATGCTTGTGAAAGGTATAAAATGTTTAGAAAGGCGTCGAAAACATTAAAAACAAATTTATAAAATATGATAAAAATTTGACACGTGTGTCGCGTGACATTATTATTATTATTATTATTATTATTATATTCTACAAGTCAAATCAATCAATCAGTCAAGTCAAATCAATCATCCGTTTTTTTTTATGCCACACCGGACCGTAAAAAATCGAATGCCGGACAGTAAAATTCCTTGTAGTGCATAAGCGCCCTTGGTGTGAAATCTCCCCCTTATTTCCTGAGTTCTAACTTTTATTATAACTTTGTAATTTATTTTAAGCATATTTAAAGTTCTTTCTTCACTGAGTATAATTTCTACTTCGTGTAGTACATTCGGAAGTTATTCTTACAAATCATCAGCTAGGATAGGAGGTTTAATTAGGTTTTGGTTTGTCTTTAACTATTGAATCCTTTGATTTGAAGAGAGTTATTCTGAATTGTTCGCCTGTAGTAATGGGGGTGAATCGACTGCAGACAAAAATGATTCGGCTGTGATTTGTGCAGCTCGCATCGGATTCCACGCACGCTTTGGATACACTAAGAGCTGTGATCACAAATAAACTTAATATTTTTATACTAAATACAAACTGAAACATGGATACACAGAAAAAACCCAGAAAAAGAGACCAGCGCTGGAAATCGAACCCTGGTCCTCAGCATTCCGTGCTGCGTGCCATACCCCTACACCACCACTGGTCCAGACAGAATGCTGAGGACCTGGGTTCGATTCCCAGCGCTGGTCTCTTTTTCTGGGTTTTTACTGTGTATCCATGTTTCAGTTTGTATTTAGTATAAAAATATTAAGATTCACGGGAAGACCGTAAAAGTAAAAACATTTGGAGTTAAAAAATAAAAATACAAAAAGACCAATCTTGACAAATAAACTTGTTTATAATTAATGAACTGAAACAATTACTTTACTTAACTAGGTTAGCTGGAAGAGATCCCTTTTTAGGGATAAGTTCGCCTTTGTTCTCCTCTCTGTGTATTTGTATTTTTATTTTTATGTGCAATAAAGAGTTTACATACATACATACATACATACTTTGCTCACCCGCGACTTTACAATAGCTACTTTTATGTAAAAAATACGTGTTCATGCAGTACCTCCACCTCCACACTGTATGAACACACACAAATCACACAAACCCAACCATCACCACCACTAACAAATCAACCAACCAAAGACCAAACCAAAGTTGAAAAGTTGAGTTGAGTTGGGTTTGTGTGTGTTCATAGTGTGGAGGTGGAGGAACTGCATGGACACGCATTTCTAACATAAACGTAACTATCGTAAGGTCGCGGGTGAGCAAAGTAATTGTTTCAGATCATTAATATGGACCTCCGCAAAGTAACGCCTGATTCAATATATTATTGTTTATAATTTACATTGCATACCGTCCGTCTGTCCAAGGCCTAGCTTGGACTATTTTGTGTTCAAAGCATAATTAAATATATTAACCATGAGGATATAGTGGTATTAGTAACATATTACTAACTAGCTTTTGCCCGCGGCTTCGCTCGCGTGTACCGTGAGTATTCCAAAGAACCAAGATATCAAGCAAGCAAGCATACAGGCAAGCAAGAAAGCATGCAAGCAAGCATGCAAGCAACATGCAAGCAATATGCAAGCAAGCATGCATGCACGCAAGCAAGCAAGCGTGCAAGAAAGCGTTCAAGTAAGCGTGCAAGCAAGCGTGCAAGCAAGCACGACTAAACTTCAGGTAGATACGATCCTTTACAGTATTTCTTTGTATACAATGTTTTTCACTAATTCGGAAGCGAGCACTAAAAATCTGAATAACCAGAAAGAATACAACTAAAGGTCTATACGTGCATATGATATTTAAAAAAACTTCCTATAACTCCTAACCGTTAAGGAGTTTAACCTTCCATCATCAGCTCACCTGGATAACCTGCAAAAATACAACTATCGGTCTATACGTACCTATCATATTTGAAAAAATATCCTCAACTCCTAACCGTTAAGGAGTTTTACCTTCCATCATCAGCTCATCAAGGGATCCTATCGATGTTTAGAAAATTTTATTTCCGAAGGTTTAGAATCCCGAAAACTTCATTTGTCTGAAAGCATTTTTTTCTGAAACTGTAAATATTTCAGGATTTATTTCAGGACCATCGTGTAGAATCCTTTAGGTTAGGTTAGGGTTGTTTTATAAAAATCCTGAAGTATTTACAGTTTCAGAAAAAAATGCATTCGGATAAATGAAGCATTCGGGATTTTAAATATTCGGAAAAAAATAATTTTAAATTTTGATTGGTAACCACCGCTCATCAACATGACATGATGTCTACCTGACGCAAACACTTATATACTTAGCTTGAGAAAATATATGAAAAACGTAATCGTGCCTACAAAATTTGAAGGTTGCCCTCGATTTCCCTGAGATCCCGTCATCAGATCCTGATTTGGTGACAATGGGACCATCTCAGGAGTATATTGTATTCTTTCGTATAAAAAAAGAATTTTTAAAATCGGTCCACAATTGACCGAAAAATCGGTGAACATACCTACATAAAAAAATACATACAGTGGAATGCATAACCTTCTCCTTTTTTGAAGTCGGTTAAAGAGCCCTTTGTGGCCTATTTACAGTATAAACTTTTGAATTTTGAAATTTTACCTTTCTACAACCAGTAAAAGGCAAAATCCCGTTTTTTCTCGTTCCCGTAAGAATTTCGGGAAATGCTTCATTAATGCTCCCCTACACTCCCCAAGGAATCCACTTGCCTAATTTCAGCTTTCTACGACCAGTAAAACGAAAAATCCCGTTTTTTCTGGTTCCCGTGGGAATTTCAGAAAGTTCTCTATTAATGCTCCTCTGCACTCCCCAAGCAACCTACATGCCAAATTTCAGCTTTCTACGACCAGTAAAACGAAAAATCCCGTTTTTTCCTTATCCCGTGGGAATTTCTGAAAATCCTTAAAACAGTTTTTTACTACTATAATTACCTACTTCTATGCCAAATCTAAAGAGTCTAGTAATTATAGTTCATGGGATTCCGTTGAACTGAATATATAAATCCCATTTTTTCTCGTTCCCGTGGGAATTTCGGAAAGTCCTCTCTCAATGCTCCTCTGCACTCCCCAAGCAACCTACATGCCAAATTTCAGCTTTCTACGACCAGTAAAATGAAAAATCCCGTTTTTTCCTTATCCCGTGGGAATTTCCGAAAATCCTTAAAACTGTTTTTTACTATTATAATTACCTACTTCTATGCCAAGTTTGAAGAGTCTAGTAATTATAGTTCATAGGATTCCGTTGAACTGAATATATAAATCCCGTTTTTTCCTTATCCCGTGAGAATTTTGAAAAATCCTGAAATTAATGTTTTAACTAATGTAATACCTACTTGTGTATCAAATTTGAAGAGTCTAGTTATTATAGTTACTGAGATAGGGTCACTCAGAATCCAATATATAAATCCCGTTTTTTCCCGTTCCCGTGGGAATTCCCAAAAATCCTTCCTTAGTGGATACCTACATTGTATAAGGTATCCATGTGCAAAATTTCAAGTTTCTAGGTCCAGTGGTTTGGGCAAAACATTGAAAACGACACCCATATTGATATTTAGACATTTCAACCCCATCGCACCCCATCCAGGGAGATGGTATTTTACGTCTGCCACGTCGAATTTTAAAACCGTTGTTGTTTTCATAACCAGCGACCCGATAAACCATAGAAACAACACCCATGTAGATTTTCAGACTTTGTTACCCCTTTCCCCCCTTTTAAGGGTTGAATTCTCAAAAAACCTGAAACACGTGTGTACTCATTTATCATTAGGAGTATTTCTGTGAAGTTTCGAATAAATTAGTGGAACTAATCTTGTTTCCCCATACAAACTTTGAACCCCCTTTTTACCCCCTTAGGGAGTGAATTTTGAAAAATCCTTTCTTAGTTCACCCCTAGACCTTATAAGGAACCTACATGCCAAATTTGGAATCTCTAGGCCCAGTGGTTTGGGCTGTGCGTTGATATGTCAGTCAGTCAGTCAGTCAGTTTCTTCTTTTATATATTAAGATAAAGAAAAAATAAAATAGTAAAATTTTCCCTACATTTGAAGAAGGGTGTATTTTTTTCTCATCTATACCCATAGTGCAGGATATCATAATAACAAACAAAATAAAAATATTTATTGATAGATTGTGAGTAATACATAAGTGCTTATTATTATTTTTAGTAGGTACGACACAATCTACCAGGGTCCAGTACACAATATTTTAATCTTACAAACACTAGAGTTGATTTAAGATTGAGAGATTCACATTGAGATTGATTAATTGAGGTGTTCATTAGGCAGGTATTTCAACAACCTTGTAGGCTTGCTAAGATTTCAATATCAAGATTAATATGCAAAATAAGCTTTAAAGCGTATTTTTAACTCCACGGAAACGCACTGTCGGAATATTAACTATCCTTTGTCTAATCCAAATTTTTATCTATCTGTACGCCATTTTTATCTATCAGCTGTTATTGCGTGATTGACTAAAAAATATATAAACATCCAAATATTCAAATTTTTTTTTTTTTTTATGTTATAAAGGCCAGACAAACGAACTAGTGGGTCACCTGATGTTAAATGATCACCACTGTCCATAGACACCCGCAGCGCTTTACACGATGCCAGTGCGTTGTCGGCCCTGGGAAAAGGAGAGGGAATAGGGGAGGGGGAGAGGTATTGGGCCCCCGGCGCTCTCACTGACCGTACGAAACGCAGCAGGAGTACTGCTGCTTCACGCCGGTGTTCTGTGAGAGGGTGGTACTGCCCCGGACGAGCCGGCCCATTCGTGATGCAGCGGCTAGCTACAACATGGCTCTACCACTACTAAAATTCCAAATATCCGAACATGCAAACATCCAAACATCTAAAGATCTTCACAAACTTTCTCATTTATAAAATTAGTAGGCTTACTTACTGTAAAAGCGTAAATGAACTGAAACAATTGCTTTGGTCACCCGCCACCTTATGATACCTACGTTTATGCAAGAAATTGCGTGTATGCTGTTTCGAACTCAATCAGGACTCATCCTCAGAGTATCGCAAACGTTCACTATGCTACCAGATCTAAGTTATATCTAACATCTGGTAGCGTTGTGAACGGTTGCAAGTTGCAATACTCTAATAGTATGAGCTCTGATTGAGTTTGAAACGCGACAGTGTAGTTTGGTGGTGGTGATAGTTGGGTTTGTTGGGTTTGTGTGACTTGTGAGTGTTCGTAGTGTGGAGGTGGAGGAATTGCATGAACACACATTTCAATTCATTGATATGGATGGACCTGATTAAATAAATTATGTAAAAGCGTACTAAAGAAACTATTGTTTTTCGTAATACAGCTCTTACTCTATCCCATACCGCGTGGCGTTCTGGGATTAATATTGCAGCCACATCTCGCAGGTGGCGCCAAATTGAAAATTGCTCGCTCCGACACAGTTCCAATCGACGCTCTTGCTGCCGCCGATGGGACCTTATCGCATTACACCCCGCAAATGCGTTTAATCACCGTGGACGACATTTATATGAACAGGATAGCTAGTTTTTTACGTTATTCTTCATAGTTCATCTACTGACAACTGGACGTGGTTTAGAAAACCTGACTATGAAGTTCGATGTCCCGCATCCCGGTTTCGAAATTACATCGTGCTCATCACTAAAGTCGCAAAAATCTAAAATCTATCTAACTTATAATTACTATACTAAACGGGACTGATCAGGCAATAAATATTTATTTACCTCGACGTTTCGGCCACATTGCAGCAGCCGTGGTGTTAACTCGTGGCCACGGCTGCTGCAATGTGGCCGAAACGTCGAGATAAATAAATATTTATTGCGTGATAAATTCCCGTTTAATATAGTAATTGTAAGCGCTGGGTGTCGGTGCTGGTGTTAAGCGGCAAAGAAGAGACAACAATTCGACTCGTATTGATGACTTTTTAGGGCAATTGATATAAATAAATAAAAAATAAATAAATTAAAAATAAATAAATAAATATTAGGGGACAATCTTACACAAATCGACCTAGTCCCAAACTAAGCAAAGCTTGTACTATGGGTAGTAGACGACGATAAACATACTTATATAGATAAATAAATACTTAAATACATGGAAAACATCCATAACTCAGGAACAAATATTCGTGCTCATCACACAATTAAATGCCCTTACCGGAATTCGAACCCAGGACCTCTTGCTTCGTAGGCAGGGTCACTACCAACTAGGCTAAAGCGGTCGTTAAAATATGCGGGTGTTAGCGACGGCGATCAGAGGTCAATACTGAAGTGCACTTTTAATGCCCCATCCACACTCTCCACAAGGCTACACGAGGGGACGCGAGTACAAGAGTGAGGACGGTGCGCTCGTGTCTCCTCGTCTTCCCTCGCCTCGCCTCGCTATCGCTCCGCTTTGTGTCGGTTTTCGGACGCGAGTCAAAGGACGCGAGGGGGTCACTTGGTTGTTTACGAGGCGCCTCGCGAGAGTGTGGAGCCGGCACAAAGTTTGCGCCTTGGTCACACACACATGCGCGTCACCCGTACGTACATCGTTTATTTAACAAATACATGCAAACAAATGGAGCAGGTAATGCAGGTAAGTTAACATCTCCCAAGAGAAATATTTCTCTATTGTAGCTTAAACATGCATGCACGCACGCACGCACGCATGCACGCACGCGCTCACGTACATACTCACAAACTTTTACTTCATATTTATGAATATGATTTTAGCATGATTACTATTTTTTATTACTTATGTAAGACAAACGTAAAAAAATTCTTCAGCAGTTTCAACGTGACTCAGAGACCCGCCATCTCAAAATAAATCTTATGCAAATATAATCGAAAACATAACTACCATTTAACACCTTTTATCCTTAAAGGGGATTCACTCCACGGTGTCCATTATTGATCCCAAACATAGGATAAGGATCGCCTTATAAATGGGGGAAACGATAATCCCCGGATTGAAATAATCCACCTCGAGATCACAACTTGGGGACACCGTGCGGAATATGTTATCCTCCTGGAGATTTACGAATTTTAGTTCTTGTTTTTTAAAGTTGGATGGGTGTGGGGAATTTTAAGTGAAAGTGGTTTTAAGATGAGGCCGGATAAATCTTGGAGAGTGTTCTCAGAAATTACATGAAGGGTCTACTGAAAAAATGTTTAGTCTTTTTGAAAATTGATATTTTAAATAATTTATTGAATCAGGCGTTACTTTGCGGAGGTCCATATTATTGAACTAAAACAATTACTTTGCTCACCCGCGACCTTACAATAGTTACGTTTATGCAAGAAATGTGCGTTCATGCAGTTCCTCCACCTCCACACTGTACGAACACACACAAATCACATAAACCCAACCATCACCACCACCAAGCTACACTGACGCGTTTCGAACTCAACCGGAGCTCATCTTCAGAGTTACCACAACCGTATGCTATGCTACCAACTGTTAAACAGTTAACAGTTGGTAGCATAGCATACGGTTGTGGTAACTCTGAAGATGAGCTCTGGTTGAGTTCGAAACGCGTCAGTGTAGCTTGGTGGTGGTTAAACAGTTAACATTTGGTAGCATAGCATACGGTTGTGGTAACTCTGAAGATGAGCTCTGGTTGAGTTCGAAACGCGTCAGTGTAGCTTGGTGGTGGTGATGGTTGGGTTTATGTGATTTGTGTGTGTTCGTACAGTGTGGAGGTGGAGGAACTGCATGAACGCACATTTCTTGCATAAACGTAACTATTGTAAGGTCGCGGGTGAGCAAAGTAATTGTTTTAGTTCATTGATATTTTAAACTCAAAATTTATAGCTCGCAAAGTACTATGACTTGCCATTGAACTAAATATGGATATCTGAAAACAATACATGTTTGTGACGTTCCAGGAGTAAAGGTACCCTATGGCGTCCGCATAAGGTACCTTTACCTGTGGAACGTCACATTTTTATCACTTTCAAAGAAATGGTTACCATAGTAATTGTTCGTGGTGACTATATTTCAAACTTAATCCCTCTCCTTTTTAAAGGCCGGCAACAGATCAGTTACTCTCTTTGAGTTGTTGATATTTATGGGCGGTGGTGATCATTTTCCATCAGATGACTCACTTGCTCGTTTGCCTCCGTCTCATAATAAAAACAAAAAATAAAAAACCCGCTATAACTTAAAAATTTACTTAGGTGACTAAAGCACGGTCGCGAAGCACGAAGAATATCGTACAATGACCTGTCACTTATGTGTCTCTGTCGCTTGTACGTAAATATTCGCCATTGCACTCGCACATTTGAATTTGTAAGAATGCGACGGAAAATATTTACGTGCGAGGGACAGAGAAAAGTAGTGAAGGTCATTGTGCGAAATTCTTTGTGCTCCGCGACCGTACTTTAGACAATGACAATATCATGTTCTTTCCGTGGACCTTTCACATGAACTTATTCCTACGTAACCTTTCATCGATGGATGGCTAGGCTTGGGAAGCTACTTCTAATCCGGTCATAGCCTGGGTTAACATATAGGATACTTTTTATCCTGAAAAATATCATAGTTCCTGTGGGATATCGAGAGACAATTCTTCGCAGCAGTGTTGTTGTGATAGTGTTAGTCTATCGATAATTCGATAGTATAGTGAATAGTGATACTATCGTGGCCGTGAAAATCAGTCATAACTATCGATGTCCTATCGACCCTTGACGTTACTATCGATACCATCGATAGTATCGAAAGTGAAAATGAGGCGATACTATTGAACTTGATCGATACTATCGATAGTATTGATAGTACCGACTTTTTTGATGCGATAACTTGGTCGACCAGGCATAACATCTGCCTTGAGAAATATTTCTCTATTGTGGCTTAATTTGAGTATAATTGAGGTCGACCAACTTGGTCGATAAGTTCAATAATATCGCCTAATTTTCACCATCGATACTATCAATAGTATTGCAGCATGTCGATATTTTCGATAGACTATCGACGGTATCGACTATTTCTTCAAGGTCAACCTATCGATAGCGAAACTATCGCTATCACAACAACACTGCTTCGCAGACGGAGTCGCGTACAATAGCTAATACCAAAATAATTTATGCAGCGTTTTTATTGCTTGCATTAAAAAGTACTTACCTATTACTAAGTCTATAATTTCAACTAAAGCAATCCGTCTGATTACGCGTCAAAAGTTTGAATGTCACTTTGACAGACAGTAATTTGATCTGTCAAAGGCATGACTTCCCGAACTCGTTTGATTATGAGTAGTCAAGGAATTGTTCGAACTTAACCCAAAGAGCGTTTAAGAATGATTTTACTAGGGCAAGCCAAGTAGTACGTATACATATAATATTACTAGCAGTTGACTCCGCCTGCGAAAAATAGGGGTAGGTAAACAAAAATAAACTACGACCTTCCATAATTTTAGAGAAGAGGGGTGTAATAGCAATAGGCCAATTTACGAACATCATTCCCATGTATTGCGCTTAATGCGACTTTTTTAAAAAATATAAGCGTTAGACTACAATCACGCCTGATGGGAACGATGGAGCACGCTTGCCTAGTAAATGCGCATTCACTCTAGACTTGAAAACGGCCAGATTTTAGTGTTCAGGGCTCACAGACGCAGGTAGGGAATTCCACCCTTTGCTTTTGGGATATTGAAATGAAATGAAATGGTTTATTTGCTAGATAATGGGTTAGATGTAATGTTACAAATATATTTTGAGTGCGCCAGTATCTGCCTGAGTCAGCATGCAAAATCTTACTTTTTCATTTTGGCGATTTTTGACAATCATACAAAATAAAAAATATATATACATTTTGGTCATATCATTAGTTAATTATTATAATGTACCTATTACATACGTAGTCAAAGAATAATTATTAGTTTTACAGTAAATCAAGATTATATACAGAGTTAATTGTCAGTAATATTCATTATTAAATTGAATCAAGTAAATTAAATTAAATTAAATGAATTAAGACTAAATTGGATTGAATTAAATTAAATTAATAAATTGAGTCGATTGAAATTAACAAATTGAATTGCACATTATTCACTATTAAAGTGAATTTTATTTATCAATAACTAACATAGTTGTAAATCGGAATACTAACATTTCTATTGATGAAATTATCTAAAAATAAATGGTTATTATTATTATTAAGAAGCAAAATATTCCTTAACAGAAGACAGACATATTGAAGAGCGAAAACGCTTTACCTCCACTTAGTTTGCTTGCTTTGCTTTTACTTAAGTAGTTTTTCTTGCAGATCTAAGCCTGCAGGCTTATTGTCTAACGCTTCTGACGCTTGCCTTCGCATTCACTATTTCTGTCAAACGGTATAAGATGGTGACAGAAAGAGATGGTGAAAGGACTGGTTAGAGCAATTTACCAAAATCGTAATTTCCTTGTAGCAAAATTTCCGTTCGCAGATTTTCCTAAATGCTTTTTTTCTATCCATTGTTTTTTACTGAAGCTTATTTTCACAGTAGCATTTTTTCCCAATTTGAATTGACAAAGAAACATAGGTTAGGTAGGTTTAGGTTATGTTAAGTTTTCATCGGCCCGAAGGGCCAAAAGCACACAGAAGAAGGAGCACCGTGTGAGCGGAGCTCCGTCAACACTGTTCGTTTGGGGATCCTATCAATGTTTAGAAAATTTTATTTGCGAAGGTTTAGAATCCCGAGAACTTCATTTGTCCGAAAGCATTTTTTTCTGTAGCTATAAATGTTTCAGGATTTATTTCAGAACCATCGTGTAGAACCCATTAGGTTAGGTTAGGGTTGTTTTATGAAAATCCTGAAATATTTACAGTTTCAGAAAAAAATGCATTCGGATAAATGAAGCATTCGGGATTTTAAATATTCGGAAAAAAATAATTCTGAATTTTGATAGGTAACCGTTTCTTTGTCAAATCAAATTGGGAAAAACCGGCCAAGAGCGTGTCGGACACGCCCAAGGTAGGGTTCCGTAGCCATTACGAAAAAATCAAGTAATATTTTTCTAAGGATTTCGTATGTGTACGGAATCATCCAAGTTTAGGTATGTTTTATACCTTAGGCTACTATTTACTCTTAAACTACAAATAATTTCCAAGCAATCTTAGCCGCTATAATTTTCCTAGTAAATTTGATATATTTACTACCCTTCTGAATTTTTTCAAATTTTTCCACCCAACAGTTTAGATTTTAGAGGGGGGGACGGCCGATTTTAATGAAAATGTTCACTTTAAAGTTGAATATTTCGCAAACAGATCACTGAATAGAAAAATCATGTTAGCAACCCCGCAATGATTTTTTCACCTCACTAGCTCGGAAAGCCCTTTTTGTTTGTTTGACATCTATTGAGAAAATCGCTTTTTATCCACAAGTGATGAAAGAGTTTTGACATTTGAAGGCAGCTTAAGTGATATTTGACAGCTAACAAAACGTAAAACGTTAAAAGTGCTGAATTTTTAACATCACAATTAATGAATTGCATCGAGTAAAAAACACTAAATACAGTCTTACAACTTTATTTTAATTCATAAATATCAGCATTCAACATTAACCTTCATTCTTGTTGTAAAAACGGATAAAATGTTCTGACAGTCCAAGTAAGTCGATGTGCGAACAAAACGCATCCGAAATAATAAAAAAAAACTTAAGTCAAAACGGTATACAATTTAACAGTAATACAGTTTGCTCGTATCTCAAAATCGATAATCTGGCTAATTGAACTTTACTCGATGTGCTATAAAGTTCAGTTTGGTTTATTCATTGATTGGAGATACGAGTTTTTTCAAAGTAGTGACGATATGTCGGTATTGGAATAGTTCCATAAAGACTGGATTTGCTTAGGCTATTTTGCATTATTTTTGATTTTACCAATATTTCTATAAGTACTTCAAAATTATTGTATTGACAAAGAGGTAAATAAATAATAATTGATAGTACAAACCCTTTTTCTTATTTTCCTCGCTGTAGTGAGGTGAAAAGTTTTGTGTTATACACGGGTGAAAAGTTATTTTACGTCTCGTGTGTTGAAGCACTCGCTATCGAAATAATTCTATTTTTGAACCACTCGCTTCGCTCGTGGTCAATCATAGTATCCTTTCGATAGCTCGTGTTTCAAAATGAACACTCGCAGTTAAAATACAACTTTCCCCCCTTGTATAACAAATAACTATAAAAGACCTATCCAACGGTACCCCACACTATAGGGTTAGCCGAGAAAAAAAAAATCACCCCCACTTTACGTCTATGGGTGGTACCCTAAAAAATTTTTTTTTACTTTTTTTTATTCAATCACTTTGTCGGCGTGACTGATATATATATTGATGCCAAATTACAGCTTTCTAGTACTAACAGTCTCTGAGCTTAGCCGCGGACAGACAGACAGACAGACAGACAGACGGACAGACATGGCGAAACTATAAGGGTTCCTAGTTTACGACGGAACCCTAAAAACGCTACTGTGAAAATAAGCTTCAGTAAAAAACTATGGTGAGAAAAAAGTATTTAGGAAAAAATGCGAAGGGAAATTTTGCTACAAGGAAATTACGATTTTGGTAAATTGACCTAACCAGATGGTGAAAGCGGAGGCAAGCGCCCGCGTGTTATACAATACCTCTGCCTTAATCCGCCCTCTGCCGCAACACTACATACCTAGTATAAAACAAAGTCGCTTCCCTCTGTCTGTCTGTCCCTTTGTATGCTTAGATCTTCAAAACTACACAACGGATTTTGATGCGGTTTTTTTAATAAATAGAGTGATTTTATCCCGGAAAATTGCATAGTTCCCGCGGGATAGCGATAAACGAATTCTTTACAGACGGAGTCTCGGCCATCTGCTAGTACATGCATAATTGCACCCGTGCGAAGCCGGGGCGGGTCGCTAGTACTATAAAAACATCGTCATTTCAACACGTATCTGCCTTCGCATATAAAAATGATTGACTTAGCGCGAAATAAATTCTATTCGGCGGTGATGACGCTGAGAGGGAATCAGGGCGTTTGATCTCAGCCACGAACGTGACCGGAATTCCGCTGGGATTGGGAATCGACTATATTCCGTCGTGAAAGAACCGACCAAGTGCGATTCGGACCCACGCACCGAGAGTTCCGAACACATTTGATTTTGATTTGATTTGATTTTGAGACGACCCGATGGCCTAGTTGTTAGAGAACCTGACTACGAAGCCTGGTGCTTATTTATTTAATACTAGCTTAAACCCGCGACTCCGTCCGCGTGGAATTAGTAATTTGAACAGCTTATTTTTTTATCCAATTTGCTTTTTCATCAATTATGGCTCTCCTTAGTTCCTCGATGTAAAAAAATTACCCGCCCCCGCACGGCCCTCCACAGAACCCCCCCACCCCGAATCCCCCCGCACACCCGCGTTCACATTCACTACCGTACTCCCAAGTCAAGCGTGCCTATAGAAGTTTTACTTCAAAAACCCCCGATTTTGAAACATTCTTCCGCTCCGCTCTGCTCCTATTGGTGTTAGCGTGATGATATATAGCCTATGTCCTTTCTCAGGCTCTAGACTATCTGTGTACCAAATTTAATTTAAATCGGTTCAGTAGTTTTAGCGTGAAAGCGAGACACACAGACAGACAGACAGACAGACAGACAGACAGATAGAGTTACTTTCGCATTTCTAATATTAGTTAGGATTAAATATGGCTACTCTGGAACATGACACGCATTCCAGTGTCTCATCATCATCATCATTTCAGCCGAAAGACGTCCACTGCTGAACATAGGCCTCCCCCAAGGCTCGCCAAACAGCCAGTGTCTCACAATGGGGCAATCCGTGCGCTCCAAATTTGCTAGTAATGAACTGAAACAATTACTTTGCTCACCCGCGACCTTATGATGCGTGTTCATGCAGTAAAGTTCCTCCACCTCCACACTGTACGAACACACGCAAACCCAATTATCACCACCACCAAGCTACACTGACGCGTTTCGAACTCAACCAGAGCTCTGCTGATCCTCGAGTTTCGCAACCGTTCACTATGATACCAGATGTGAGATGTTGCTGTCTAACATTTCTTGCATAAACGTACCTATGATAAGGTCGCGGGTGAGCAAAGTAATTCTTCCAGTTGGTGAAAACCATTTGGTGGTGGTTTTAAAAAGCTGTAATAAAAAGGTGTTCTTTCGTCACTTCTGCACGGCTACACCACGTACGAGGGGCGTTCAATATAAAGTGAGAATGAGATGCAAACTCTTTTAATATTACGAAATTAAATACTGGCCGGTAAAGCTAATCTATCTAGCTGATTGCTATGAAAAAAAAAACTAACTGTCTTTTGTTTAAAAAAAAATACGGTAATTTCTTTGCAATGCTGTTGAGTAAGTTAGCGAAAATGGAGAAAATTGAACTGTGCGCCGTTATCAAATACTTGTGTTTGAAAAATTTTTCTACGGACCAAGTCAATTTGGATTTGCGGGACACTTTAGGGTCTAATGCTCCTCCGTATTCGACAGTCGCACGTTGGTGCGCCGAATTTAGACGTGGAAGAATATCGACAATGGACGACCCCCGCTCCGGACGCCCTACTACAGCAGTAACTGAAGAAATTGTGAAAAAAGTCGAAAACTCAGTTTTGGCGGATCGTCGTGTCACGGTTCGTTTTATTGCTGAAAATGAAAAGTTTTCAACGGGGAGCGTGCATAATATTTTACATGAACGCTTGGGTATGAAAAAGGTATCTGCGCGTTGGGTACCAAGAATGCTTACTGACACGCAAAAACAAACTAGACTAGAGATTTGTCAAGAAGCTTTGAACCTGATGCAGCAAGACCGGGAACTTTTTTTGGCGCGATTTATAACAATGGACGAAACATGGCTCCATCATTACGACCCAGAAACGAAACTGCAGTCTATGACATGGAAAAGGCCATCATCTCCAACTCCGAAGAAATTCAAGGTGAGCCCATCTGCCGGTAAGGTCATGGGCTCTGTTTTTTGGGATGGTAAAGGGGTATTAATGATTGAGTATCTCGAGCATGGAGCCACTATTACGGGCACATTATACGCCAAACAAATAGCAACATTGCGCAATGAGATCCGCGAAAAACGGCGAGGTAAACTCTCGAAAGTTGTGCTGTTCCACCAGGACAATGCCCCGGCACACAAGTCCGCCGTTGCAATGGCTGCAATTCGTGATGCTGGGTTCGATATCCTTAAGCATCCTCCGTATTCACCAGATCTCGCTCCCAGTGATTTCTACCTATTTCCGAGATTGAAACAATACCTGAGAGGCCAGAAATTTGAAGACGACGACGCGGTAGTCGCTGCAGTACAAGATTTTTTAAGTACTCAAGATGAGACCTTTTTTAAAAATGGAATTTTAAGTTTAGAAAAAAGATATACTAAGTGTATTATGCTAAAAGGTGACTATGTCGAAAAATAAAATGACATTTAGTAAAAGTTGTTTATAACATACTCATTCTCACTTTTTATTGAACGCCCCTAGTATAGTTAAAGCCCGATTCGTAATCATACCATCATTCGTATTCGTAATCATACCATATCATCACGTATTATACCGGTCGCGCTAATTTATCCAGGGAACACGTCATTGAAAGCCGGAATATACTTGAGTCTCAAATTGAGATCATGCTGAAGCATGTCGCAGATTGGGGTGGACTAAACTTAGTTCAGTTTAATCCCCAAAAGACTCAAGTATGCGCGTTCTCCACTAAAAAGGATCCCTTTGTTGTTTCGCCTTGTTTTGATGGTACTCCCCTTGATGCCAAATCGTCTAGTGGGATCCTGGGTGTCGACATTTCGAGTGATGTTCAGTTTCGTGGTCATTTGGAAGGTAAAGCTAAGTTAGCTTCTAAAAAATTGGGGGTGCTTAATAGAGCGGGACGGTACTTCTCGCCAGCCCATCGCTTACAACTTTATAAGGCGCAGGTTAGGCCGCACATGGAGTACTGCTCTCACCTCTGAGCTGGGGCACCCAAGTACCAAATTCTTCCATTTGACCGCATCCAACGTAGAGCTGCTCGATTTGTCGGTAATCAGGCACTCTCTGGCCTACTCGATCCTTTGGCTTTGCGGAGGGATGTGGCGTCTCTCTGTATATTATACCTTATCTATCATGGGGAGTGTTCTGACGAACTGTTCGAATAGCTGCCTGCGGCTAAATTCCACTACCGCACTTCGAGGAACCGTTTGTCTTTCCATCCTCACCATCTTGATGATTGGCATTCTAGTACCGTGCGTTTTAAGCGAAACTTCTTTCCTCGCACGACAAAGATCTGGAATCAGCTTTCTGCGGCAGCATTCCCGGAGCGTTACAACTTAGGGATCTTTAAAAAACGAGCCTACCAATTCCTAAAAGGGTCGGCAACGCACCTGTGATGCCCCCCGTGTTACGGGTGTCCATGGGCGACGGTGATCGCTTTCCATCAGGTGACCCGTCTGCTCGTTTGCCACCTCTTATATAAAAAAAAAAAAAAATCATAATATTTCATGATATTATTTATTTATTTATTTATTTATTTATTAAGGAGAACCAACAGCCTATAACATAATATAGGTATTATCAGTAGTAACACAGAGCCAATTACAGGATCTCACAGATAGTAACTGAATGTTTAAGCTTAAACTTAAACGAGGTGTCGCGCACTAAGACAATCGACACATCATGCAAAACAAAACACCACAAAATCTCAAATGGAATTCTCACAATTCAAGATACACATTTACTGAACATTTTGCAGGTATCTGATTAAAAAGGAGTAGGGCCTACAGCAAACTAATACATATAACGCAGCAATCTAACGGCACGCTCAATCAAAGCACCTCATCGCCAATCCCTGCCTCACCGACGGGATGCTACAGTTGAATATGTCAATATCCATCTCCTTCACCAGGTTGTTTAGATTACCACTAGCACGCCTGAGAAAGCTGTTTTGCCTGTATCTAGTCGATGTGAATTTAAGAAATATAGGGGGATTGAATCTTCTAAGTTTAATTGGCGTGTTAAAGGACAATTTATAAAGCAAATCAGGACAGTCTGTACTGCCACTGATGATGCCAAGAATATAAGTAATGTCGGCTATATCACGGCGGCGGTGCAAAGGAATAAGGTGGTGTTTTTTACATATTTCAATATAATTGGACGATTTATAGGGACATTTAAGTTTGAAACATAGATATTTAATAAATTTCATCTGGACACGTTCAATTCGGTCCGCATATGTTTTATAACAGGGATTCCATATCTGAGAAGCATATTCCAGTCTACTTCTGACATAAGTGCAATATAGTACTTTAAGTGTTTTCGCTTGAGTAAATTGTGATGAGCTACGCATTATAAAGCCTAACGACCTCAAAGCACTACTAACTATGTTATCAATATGTCTATCAAAAAGAAGTTTCGAGTCATGTATTACACCCAAGTCCTTCATAAAGGATGTTCTCTTTAGAACATGACCTTTCAACGTATAGGCAACAGCAATCGGTTCACGTTGACGTGTAAAGGTTACCGCAAAACACTTGGACGGGTTAAGACTTAACCTATTAACCCGACAATACTCATCCAGACGAGAGAGATCCGCCTGAACCAAATCCGAGTCACAGGTCGACCCTATCTTCGCAAAGATTTTCATGTCATCAGCAAAACAAAGAAGCTGCGAGTGAACAAAACACTCGCTTATATCATTAACAAATATGTTAAATAATAACGGACCGAGTAAAGATCCCTGCGGTACGCCACTAGGGATAGCCACCCACTTAGAAATGTAGTTGTTAATAACAACAGCTTGCGATCTATCAGTAATGTACGAAGAAAACCATCTCAGTAGGTCACCATGAATACCAATAGCATATAACTTCGAAATCAATATTGCATGGTCAATCCTATCAAATGCCTTGCTATAGTCTGTGTATATTACATCGACCTGATAACCACTGTCCATTGCTTCAGTAACATACTCGTTCAGCAGGACAAGATTGGACACAGTAGAGCGACGTTGTAAAAAACCATGCTGGTTCGGGTTGAAAGAATTCTTTAAAGCAATGTAGACCTGATCATATACGATTTTCTCGAATACCTTTGCGACTATGCATAATTTAGAAATTGGTCTATAAGTTTCTATATCGGTTTTGGGTCCCTTTTTGTGAACTGGAGTAACGAAGGCAGATTTCCACAATAGTGGCACGTAACACTCAGAGAGAGAACGTTGGAACAACAAAGAGATGGGTTTCGCTAAGCTTCTCGCACAATTTATTAAAAACTGAGCTGGCATGTCATCAGGACCAGCCGATTTCGATGGGTCAAGCTTGAGCAGTATACTAGTAATCATTGCTGAATTCAGTTGAATACCGCTCAAACTAGCCGTGGGGTCAGGAAATGGATCGTGAGTTGAACTAGGCGTAGGGTTATTGCCGCTTGACGTGGAAAAAGTGGAAAAAAAGTAATCTGAGAAAGCTTCACATATATCAGTACCATTATTAACCTGCCTGTCACCGTATTTCAAACTACTCGGTATAGCATTAGAGCTGGATCTCGATTTCATGAACGACCAGAACTGCTTCGGATTCTTAGCAATGTTACTTTCAACACGTTTGATATATGAATTAAAGCACTCCTGTTCCAATTTACGAACTCTGTCCCTCAATACGCAATAAGAAATGAAGTCAGACCTATTTTTGTAAGTTTTATATTTTTTTAAAAACTTATGTTTCTCTTTGATACATTTTTTAAGTCCAAAAGAATACCATGCCGGATGTGTGTCAGGTTTGATTGTTTTACTGGGAATAAACCTATCTCTCATACTTCTAAAAGTTGCGTAAAAGAAGTCCAGTGATTCATCAACAGAGCGCTCCAAAAACTCGCGCTCCCATTCAATGCCTGACAGTTCATTATTGATAGAATCATAGTCACCCTTATTATAAAAATATTTAACCCTTGAGGTTGATTCTAAAGTATTAGTCACAGAATATTTAATGTGGATAATCAATGCCTTATGATACGGATCAATAGGTACTAGGGCATTCATACATTCACTAACGCACACAACATCGTTTGACAAAACTAAATCCAGCAGCTTACCATAATGATTAAAGACACCGTTATATTGGCTTAGATTATGTGTTTGAAGGTCATCCACTAGACTGCACTCATCACCATTTACGTAGTTGGACGGTATCATCGATAAACCCTGTGCTGACCACAATATACCACTCATGTTGATGATTTTGTAGTGGTAGAGGTATGTTGTAGCTAGCCGCTGCATCACGAATGGGCCGGCTCGGCCGGGGCAGTATCATCTCACAGAACACCGGAGTGAAGCAGCAGTACTCCTGCTGCGTTTTGTACGGTCAGTGAGAGCGCTGGGGGTCAATACCTCACCCCTCCCCTATATTTCCTCTCCGTTTTAAAGGCCGGCAACAGATCAGTGACTCTCTTTTAGTTGTTGATATTTATGGGCGGCGGTGGTGATCATTTTCCATCAGATGACCCGCCTCTCTCTCATAATAAAAAAACTAACCTACTTTGCAAGGATAAAATCGTAATTAAATATTTGTTGGAAAAATATTCCAAACCTTCCATCCAACCGGAATATACATATACCAATCCCAATAATAACTTTTCATTTCTATCAGAGCGAGGGAAAAACTTCATGAAAATTTGATCCCGTCCATTTTTTGTGGAGTATTTTCAAGAGTATGTCGAGAGTGACCCGATGAATGGGTGACCGGTTGAATGGGGACCGGTGACCGAACGGAAGTTGGCTCGCATCTGCCGGGCAGGCCGGATGTATCCCGCTCTCCGCTCGCTCCATTGTCATACTGTTTTGTATTTTTAAAAAGATTTTGGGGAGTCGCTGGCCAGTGCTACTTCGGTATTATAAAGGCGCATTCGTGCCTCTAAAATAATTTAGGAAAATTTTAGTTATGTGTATATTCTTAAATTGAAATTCAATGTTGCTGGAATCATTTATTCTACAATCTACGATATCATATAAATCATGTTACTTATATAAACATGATGACTATCATCTGCCCATCTTGATACACGTCACTATCATTTTAGTATCATCGTTATCATAACTTATGTGCGGTTTTCAGTGATCAAACTGTCTAGTCATTATTACTACAAAGTGGATTAACCATTCATCGAATGATCTTATCAACGCAAATCACCTCCGTTTCAATTACTATCACTATACCCTGACTATGATCTTTTTAAATCTGCTTAGTCATTGACAGATTTTCCTGTAAAGTTTAACGTAAAGGTATATTGTCTCTAGTACTCTGGTCTCAGTTAAAGTAATGATATGCTCTACCTTCTCCGTCTCTAATCCCAATTCGTTACATCTCTAAAAACTTAACAGTCATCTTTGTTGAATGCGTTCCATGAGCAAAATTGGCATAAAGTTACGCCTTATTTAATCTATTATTAAAATCTTATCCGTCCCGAGAAGTTATTTTTAATATCCACAGAATCATTTAAAACTCACAAGTAACAAGTTGTGTTGAAATAGAAAATTATGTATTGTAAATCAATTTGTGCGTTGATTATTTTATGGCAATATGTTGGTGCACTGCGAGTAGAACCACTGGTAGATAGCGAGGTGGGGATCATTCGAGGACAGCTGGCCACCGATGGAAACTACAACATGTTTCTGGGTATTCCTTATGCTAAAGTCGACGAAACAAATCCGTTCGGAGTAAGTGGCATGAACTACTAAAATTAAAAATTAAAGCTCTTACCATTTCTGCATTCTAAAACACTTAACCTCGTAACTTTTTTTACCAGGCCATAGTGCTAAATACCCAGATTTTGGATTCTGTACATTATTTTTTAGAAGCTTAAATATCTCATTTCTTTCATTAAACATTTTGTACTCCACATACTTAGACATTCAGCAGTTGTCCTTACGATGGATTTGTACTTTATAAATTAGGTACGTGAGAACTTACACGAGATTAGCCACTCGCGTGCTTTTTGCATTTTCTGTCATTTATTGACAAGTGATTTCAAACAATGTCATTATTGTCTTAAGGAATAAATTTGATTGAAATAAATAAATAAATTTGCAACCGTAGTTGCATAAAGCATGCGAGTGGAACATAGTCAAATAAAGAATCTAGACTCATGATATCAAATGTATTGTATAAACATACAAATGAATGTGTTTTTACTACCTATATTATTGCTTAAAATCTTTGAGATTCAAAATCATCTCACTAACAAAGTGGAAAGCATAAACCACTATCTAAAATAAGTAACAGTCGTAAAGGGGAACATAATAAGAAAAGAAGACCATTAAAAACCTCATCCTTTTTCAGCTTTCAGTTCCCTATCCTGCGTTCGAAGACATTTTTGAAGCTTTTAATGATTCGGTAATGTGCCCTCAAATATCAGATTTTGATAACACAAAAATAGTTGGTACAACAGACTGCTTGCGACTCAACGTTTATGCACCTATAGCTGCTTCCTCCAACAACCAATTGCCTGTGCTTGTCTGGTTCTATGGCGGCCAATTCGCATCTGGATTTTCGGGAAGATTTGTCTATGGACCTAAGTTTTTAGTTCGACATGACGTCATCTTAGTTACGTTTAACTATAGACTAGGTCCGTACGGTTTTATGTGCCTTGAAACGCCAGCAGCACCCGGCAACCAAGGACTAAAAGATCAAAAAAATGCTTTGAAATGGATTAAGGATAACATAGCAGCATTTGGTGGTGATCCTAATAAAATAACAATATTTGGCGACAGTTCTGGCGCAGCGGCTGTAGACTTCCACGTTCACTTAGATCAAGATAATCTTTTTGAACAGGCTATTTTGCAGAGCGGGAATGTTTTGTATCCTATGGTGTATAAAAAAGCTAGTAATGATGCTGCATTACGATTAAGTGAATATCTTGGCCTTGTAACAAGTGACGTTCATGAAGCCTTGTCATTCTTAGCTTCAGTTGAATCAAACCTTATGATTGCCAGCTCACGTAAATTGGAATTGTCATTCGCACCATGCGTAGAAAATAACTTCGATGATGTTGTACCATTTCTGACTGATTATCCGTATAATTTGAAAGCAAGAAAAATTCCGCTTTTGATGGGTTTCAACAATGACGAATGCCTTATTTCTTACAATGATTTTAACCCGGACTATTTCACGAAACATGATTATCTGCGTGAAGGTATAAACGACGATTTTAATGTTGATAACAAGACCTGTAACGAAATGTCGCAGATTCTCAAAAATTTTTATTTTTGTGCCAAAGAAATAAATGAATATACTAGTACAAAGCGTCAAGCTTTGGATTTCTGTTTAGATTTTCGGTACGTATATCCAGCGCTAAGAAGCCTCAGAAAATTTTCCGATATTGGAACTCAAAACATTTACTTGTACATGTTTTCTTACGTCGGACAAAGAAATTACATGAAAAATTTGAATAACATCACGTATGGTGGTGCCTCTCATGGAGATGATTTGAGTTACTTATTCGATGTGTCTTTCTTGGAATCTATCATACCAATCGAGGATCAAATCATCATTGATAGAATCACTACTTTGTGGACTAACTTCGCTAAATACGGGTACGTCTCAGTGATAAATCTCGTATAATTTTTAAAAAGTTTTTATTTAACTCACCGTTTTAGTATGGGCCAAATCTTGAAAGTCAAATTAAACCACTTTCTGAAAAAATCTTACAGTAAAAATAAAACTTACTTTTTCAATAAAACAAAAAATACACAAAATAAAAACTGAATGAGTAGACTCGCAAAAACCACGAAAATAACTCTCTACTGATTTATTAGAAGTACCGACCTCGGCACGAGCCAACAAGAGTGATAGAAGATTAAAAGATAGCATGAAGGTAAATTTAGATGACTGGCTAGGTCCTCCTGCTAGCTCGTGCTGAGGCACCGACTTCAAACAGATCAGTAGTAACTTATTTTCGTAGCTTTTTGAAGTCGGTTATTTTTTTTATTGTATAGGTAAATGCAATATTCTTTTTACGTCTAAAGTCTTAATTTGTAAACATTTTTTTTTACTGAGTAAACATTTCATTTTACCACCTATAACTTTTTAGAGATCCAACTCCTGAGACTTCTGAGCTGCTGCCGGTGAAGTGGGTGCCAGCCACCAGGGACCGGTGGAACTACCTGAACATAGACTCGGAGCTGACTATGGAGACCAGACCCTTCAACGACAGGATGGCTTTCCTAGACCTATTCTATAAGATGTACGAGAAATATCAAAATGGATATAACGCCATGAACTCAGTTTATTTAGGGCTAAGGTTTTTAAATTTACTTACAGCGTATTATGCTTGAAAAAAACCGATTATTTACATGTACAATCAAGCTAAATGTAGCCAGACAATCTACGTTTTACGCAATAAACATTGATATAATGGTAATTTTATTTTGCTCCTCCACAAATAGTTAGGCCAAGTCATGCAAAATAGCTATCTCTGCATTGTACATATGCAAATGCATGAAATGTGTGCTGTTTAAGTATAATGTACTTAAGTGTAACGAAATGCATGTTTTTATAAGTATATGTACAATGCAAACGTATCTATTTTGCATGACTTGGTCTCACTACTTCGTGGAAGAGCGTAATAAGTATTATTGTTCCGTCCTTCTATTATCTTTCAAAGGCAACTTTCTGGAGATGGTATGACTCCTTATTTAATGTCATCCTATGTGCTCTGAGGAGCCCTCTAGCGCCGCGGTACAAAACACTCCGTTAGCAACCGCCGCCGCGTGCGCATCTATCCTTTCCCCTTTTCGCTACCGTACTTTGGAGTGAATCTAAAACATTTGTGATCTTGGTGTGATCTTCAAAGACCTAGGCAACGCCTGTGCTGCAAGGAGCTGACTCTGCCACCCCTGAGGAAACCAGGCCATTGGACGTCATTGGGTAAGCGAGCTAACCTTCTGCTTGATTGTTGCCTTTGAGGTCCTTTCACCTTTCCTTCTACTTTTTTTTTCATTTCTCTACTTTCCACTGAGCTACCGAACCCTTTTCTCATACATACTTCGTGGTCCCTCGACCGGATATATTTATTCGGATAAAGTGCCTATTAATTAATAGATACAGAAGTTAAGGATAGCATTCTTTTGTTTATTTCTTAGTGACTAAAAGTTACTTAATCCAATTTTGAAAACTAAACCTGTACCTAGATACGTTTTTCACTTAGGTACATATTATTTACGTGCCTTGTAAATAAGTGAATACATACATATTTATTAATTTTATAATTAAGTTTTATTATAACAGTGTTCATATAATAGTAAAAACAGGTAGATTATCGCTGTACCGAATTCCTGAGTGGCCGAGCGCGCCGCGAGACTTGCATCGATGTTTACCTATTATTTCGACTTGATTTGAATCATTATTCACTCGCGTCCGTATTCTGTTCTAACAACTTAGTATTGTTGAAGTTTTGACTGAGGTTCGTATTCTGTCTGAACAATTTATAAGGTTTTGTTGACGTTTTACTCGTGTCCGTATTCTGGTGCGACAATAAAGTTCAAACCAAGTCTTTGTTAAGTTTGGTAGTGTTTTGGTTGGTTCTGTTTATTAATTAATTAAAGTAAGGTTTTGCGCTTATCTTTTCCAGTGAATAATCTTTTGATTAAAAAAATGTACGAAATAGAACAAACGAAACGTAATTTAGCTTTAAAACGATTAAATGACGCATATCTCTGTGCGAAGAGATGTTCGGATCGCCCGGAAATGAAGCCGCGTCTTAAGGTTCATATCGATAGGTTAGGAGGTTTAGAGTCATTATTTGAAGAAAACCACGTTAAAATCGTAGCTTCATTGACGGATGCCCAAGATATTGCCGATGCCGAGGAGCTTAGGCAAGGTTTTGACGAGACATTAATGGAGATTCTGGAAATAAAGTCAAACTTATTTAAAGACGAAATTCCTTCCGGCATTAATGTCGCGCCTTCCGAACCTGTTTCGTCTCAGAATAATACCGCGGTTCATCATCACATTCGCTTGCCGACAATACAAGTCCCAACGTTCGAAGGCGGTTATAAAAAGTGGATTACATTTTACGATTTGTACCGTACTTTGGTACATGAAAAAAGGGAAATTTCCAAAATTGAAAAGTTTCAATACCTTCTCTCTTCGTTAAAAGGGGAGCCTCTGACGCTTCTGTCAGCGTTTCCAATATCCGCGGATAATTACGATACAGCATTTGACACGTTAGTGAAGCGTTATCAAAATAAACGTCAGTTGGCCTTTCTAGCATGGCAAGCTATTCTCAATGTTAAGGTGCATAATAACACCGCGCAAGCCTTTAGAGCCCTGTTAGATACGTTTCAAGAAAATTTAGCTATTTTGCGATCATTGCATTTACCTACTAAGAGCTGGGACTTTGTTATTTTTTATACGCTGTTGTTTAAGCTGGATCCGTCGGTTCGTAGGGAGTTTGAGATGACTGTCACATCGGAGGATATTCCAAGCTACCATTCGCTTGAAAGGTTTCTCGGAGATTACTGCACCGCCGTGGAGCGCGCGGGCCCTGGTGCGGGTTCGTTCCCCGGCGGGGCCGCGCGCCCGGGAGCGGCGGGGGCCGCCCGCGCTGAAAGCGGGCCTCAGCCGCAGCGTCGTTTTAAGCAAACGACTCTGGTAGGCAACCAAGCGACTTCGCCTTCGCTACCCCCGCCTCCACCCTGTCAGTTCTGTTCCGGAAAACATTTTATCGCACATTGTCCGGACTTTAAAAATTTAACTGTCGCGAATCGTTCGCAAGCTGTTAGTGATAGGCAGCTATGTTTTAATTGCCTACGCGCAGGGCACATGGTGTCGAACTGTACCTCTAAAAGCTGTTGTCGATCATGTGGTCACCGTCACCACTCGTTATTACACTTTAATAATAATAATAATACGGTTGGTCATAATAATAATAGTGAGAACAGAGCTCCATATACGTCGAATGCTCTCGGCGTTCAAGGGATGTCCAGTAATAATGGTACTTCGAACAAAACTGTTCTTCTTTCCACTGCGCGCGTGGATATCTTAGACAAATGGCGTGCCTTTCACTCTGTTCGTGTTTTGCTTGATTCTGGAAGTCAAGCAAATTATATAACTCAGAGTTTGGTAAACCGTTTGGGTCTGTCTGTTTCGAAAAACGCTCCGTCTGTGTTTGGTTTAGGGAACGCTTCTACGCCGGTATTGGGTACTATCCAATGCACTGTCCGCCCTGAAGGTCATCAGGGCAAAGAGCTTTCTTTTGAAGCAATTGTGATTAATCGTATTTGTGACGATATGCCTTCCGTTACCGTAGAAACCGACTTTGTGGAAAAGTTAGGTTTTATAAGATTAGCGGATCCTAACTTTCACTGTCCAGGTCCTATTGATCTGCTACTCGGGTCTGAACTTTGGAACGAGATTTTTATTCAGGGAATGATTCCTGGGGGTAAGGATTCTCCGGTTGGGTTAAATACTATCTTCGGCTGGGTATTTTTGGGTCGCGCCCGCTGTCTAGATTGTGTTCCCGCACTGTACTCTAGTCTTTCTTCTGTCCAAACTTTACATGCTCATAATTTAGATGAAGATTTGAAGCGTTTGTGGGAGCTTGAAGATTTACCGTCAAAGGAAAAACCTCTTTCACCCGATGATGCAGCTTGTGAGGAGCACTTTCTTGCTACCTATAAGCGAGACACAACGGGTAAATTTGTTGTTGAGTTGCCGTTCAGGGGCGCTGAACCGACATTCCGCAGTATGCGATCCATCGCTGAGCGACGTTTTTATAAATTGGAAACGCGTCTTTCTAACGATCCCTGTCTGCGTAGATCCTATACTGAGTTCATGCAAGACTATCTCGATAGCGGTCATATGACTGAGGTTTCTTCGTCTGACACCAAGGCAGCGGTGTCGAACTATATCCCGCACCACTGCGTGTTGACGAATAAACTGCGTGTTGTGTTCGACGCCTCCGCGCGAGATGGCGAGGGTTTGTCGTTAAACGACACACAGTACACGGGACCAAAGCTTCAAAAGAACATATCATCTATTCTAACACGTTTTCGCTTACATACCGTTGTATTTACGGCTGATGTCCGACAAATGTATAGGAATATTTTGTTAGCAGATAAACATCGTGACTTTCAGCGTATTGTGTGGCGGTTTGATCCTACTGAGCCGCTTCGAGACTTTCGTCTTAACACCGTTACCTACGGTGTCTCTTCATCTCCGTATCTGGCTTTACGATCCATCGAGCAGTTAGCCGTAACTGAGGGTCACGCTTTTCCTCTTGCGGCTAAAGCACTGACCACGGACACTTACGTGGACGATATCCCAACAGGTGCCGCCTCCGTCCAGGAGGCCCTTGAGTTGCAAGGTCAGCTAATCTCACTCATGTCGAAGGGTGGCTTTGAGCTTCGTAAGTGGGCGAGCAATCGTTGCGAACTGCTGAGTCACTTGCCACCTGAGCACTGTTTGCCGCGGGCTGCCACTTCTTTCGACGCAGAGTCTCAGACTGTTACAAAGGTCCTTGGCCTAAACTGGGAATCGTCCTCAGATTACTTTAAGTACGAGGTTAATCTGTCTGTAGAACACTGTACAAAGAGAAGAATACTTTCCGAACTTTCCCGTGTCTTTGATCCATTAGGGCTGCTTTCCCCGGTCATCTTTCTGGCAAAGTGTCTAATTCAACGTCTTTGGCTCCTTGGCCTGGATTGGGACGAAAGGCCCCCGGAAGAAATTGTCAGCGTGTGGCATCAGTTTACCAGCCAGCTGAGTGATTTGGCAGACATCGCTATACCTCGTCAGATCACTCAGCCCCGTGCCGTCGCCTATCAACTCCATGGGTTCGCTGACGCATCCTTGTCTGGCTATGCCGCTGTCATCTATCTCCGAGCCGAGCTAGACAATGGTTCGTTCGAAACCCACCTAGTTAGCGCAAAATCTCGCGTTGCACCCACAAAACGGATTACGTTGCCTCGACTCGAGTTATGTGCTGCCGTTTTGCTCTCGGATCTTGTGGATATTGTACACACGGATTTATCGTCCGTAATTACCATCGATTCCATCTTTGCCTGGTCCGATTCTACTATCACTCTTTCCTGGATTGCATCCCATCCTTCCAAATGGAAAATATTCGTTGGAAATCGTGTGGCAAAGATTCAGCGAAAGTTACCTTCCGCAATTTGGAACTATATAAGCACTCATGATAACCCAGCTGATGCGGCCTCTAGAGGTTTGCTTCCAAAAGCACTGCTTACCCATCCCCTTTGGTGGACGGGCCCGAAATTTCTTTCCTTCCCGTGTCAGCAATGGCCTCGATCCAAACTTCTTCCTATGTCATCTGACGTAACAACGGAATTACGTCAAGAAGAAAGGAAATCGGCTCTCGTTGCTACAAACGAGACTGATCCTATACAGCAGCTTCTACTCCGGTTTTCTTCCTTGAAGAGAATTTTGCGAGTGACTGCGACTGTGCTTAGGTTCCTGAATCTTTTGCGCAAACAGAAAAAATATTCAGGTCCGATATGTGATCAAGAGCTAGCCGGGGCTCTACTCTCTCTTGTGAGATACTGTCAAGGATCTTGTTTCCACACAGAGATTCAAGCTCTCCAGAAAAATCAACTCCTGCCGAAGCCACTTCGGAAACTCTGCATTTTTATGTCTGCTACGGACGATGTATTACGTGTTGGAGGAAGACTCCGGCACTCGGACTTAGACTATGAAGCCAAGCATCAAGCAATATTGCCTTCAAATCATCGCCTCACAGAGTTGATTATTGATGATGTTCACATCAACTCATTGCATGCCGGCCCGCAAACGGTCCAATTTTTGTTAGCCCAAAACTTTTGGGTTCTTTCTGCTCGTCGAGCAATAGCTAAACGTCTGTCTGGATGTGTCCGTTGCTTTCGAGCCAAACCCGTGCTATCACAACCTCTAATGGGTGACCTTCCCAGCGTTAGGGTTACTGCCGTCAAAGCCTTTCAACGCGTTGGTTGTGACTACGCTGGTCCATTTCACGTGATTCTCGGTCGTCGCCGCCGTGGGGTGCGACCTGAGAAAGTCTACCTCTGTCTTTTTGTCTGTCTGTGGAGCAAGGCTCTTCATCTAGAGATTGCTAATGATCTGTCGACTGAGTCTTTTATCGCCGCCCTGCGGCGCTTTATTGCGCGTAGAGGTCGGTGCTCTCTCATTCTCAGCGACTGCGGCACAAACTTCGTAGGTGCGAAGAACCTGTTGTCTACTGCGATGGAGAATGCTGCAGCTGGTGAGGCTATAGAGTTTAAAACTATCCCCCCTTCCTCGCCCCATTTCGGGGGCGTCTGGGAGGCCGGGGTTCGTTCGGTGAAAAGTCATCTGTCTAGGGTTGTTGGGAATCATTTGTTGACTATGGAAGAGTTCCAAACTCTTATAGTGCAGATAGAGGCTGTCTTGAATTCCCGTCCCCTTTGTGCGGTTAGTAGTGATCCGAATGATTTTTCTGTTCTGACTCCGGGTCACTTTCTGACACTATCTCCGTTAACCTCTCTTCCTGGCAGCGAGGACAATCAGAAAACGTGTCTGACGAACCGATGGCAACTGCTTCAACGACTGCATGCGGATTTTTGGAAACGTTGGCATAGAGATTATCTGAATACCTTGAGTCAGAGAACCAAGTGGACAGAAAACGACCGTCCCGTTGGCGTTGGTGATCTTGTTGTGGTAAAGGACGATAACCTTCGACCGCTACTGTGGTCGATGGGACGCGTCTCAAACGTCCATCCCGGTGCTGATGGAGTTGTCCGAGTAGCAACTGTCCGCGTAGCGAGTAGTGACTCTAGACCAAAGGAATTTAAGCGACCGGTGGTGAAGTTGTGCGTCATTCCTGTCGAAAGGAACTAATACTGTCTGTTCTTTTCTAGATGTAGCTTTAATGTTTAGTCCATTATTACCATCATGTGTTACTTTTATTTTAAGGCTATGTAATCGGTTACGTGTATTTGTAGTCTACTAGGTTACATAACTACTATCAAAGAATACTATCCTGATCATCTGCACGTAGCTATACATCTATTTTGTAGATCCTTTAACTCATCGCCTTATGATTAAGCAATCCTATCATATCCTGTCCATATAACTTTCCCTTTAAAATCTTTTCCTTTATACTCTGGAAATTTGGAATTTCGCAGGGTGGGGGGAGTATGTTCCGTCCTTCTATTATCTTTCAAAGGCAACTTTCTGGAGATGGTATGACTCCTTATTTAATGTCATCCTATGTGCTCTGAGGAGCCCTCTAGCGCCGCGGTACAAAACACTCCGTTAGCAACCGCCGCCGCGTGCGCATCTATCCTTTCCCCTTTTCGCTACCGTACTTTGGAGTGAATCTAAAACATTTGTGATCTTGGTGTGATCTTCAAAGACCTAGGCAACGCCTGTGCTGCAAGGAGCTGACTCTGCCACCCCTGAGGAAACCAGGCCATTGGACGTCATTGGGTAAGCGAGCTAACCTTCTGCTTGATTGTTGCCTTTGAGGTCCTTTCACCTTTCCTTCTACTTTTTTTTTCATTTCTCTACTTTCCACTGAGCTACCGAACCCTTTTCTCATACAATTATATTTATTGTAAAGGCACATAATGTTTAATGTGATAAAACTATAAATTGCCCATAATTATGAATTCTCGTCCCCCATATCACTTACCAACAGGACTGAATAGTAAAGAACCCTTTCAATAAAGAATATTACAAAGACATCCTTACGAGTATATGTATATTTTTTTAATTATCACCACCATCCTGTAGGTTGAGCCAGGCCGCCAAGTCACTCTCGTCGTGTTTCGGCCTGTTGCCTAGAGAAGCCATTCTGGAGGAAGGGTCTGAACGGTTGTACAGCGCGCGCGTACCGGTTACAGTGCCCCGTATTTGTTGTGCGGTTTTGCGCTGCTTGGGGGCGCGCGAAACACCGCTCTCAACTGCCTTCTTCCTGCTTATTCCCCTAAATTCAAGTCTAGGGTGAATGAGCATTTACTAAGCAAGCGTGCTCCATCGTAAGTCTCATCTTCGGTTTCCATCAGGCGTAATTGTGGTCAAACGCAAGCCTATATTGTAAATAAGACAAGAATAAAAATAAATAAAATAATCATGTTATTCGTGAATTGTGCGGTGATACGTGCGTGAGGTAATTTCACACCTGTGTCTATATTTGTGTCATCGATCATGTGGATAATAGAGTGGAAATGACATTAAATATGTTTAAATGAAATTTCACCAATTTTGTAATCTCTGCGCGCTGATTGGCCGTCTCAAGGTCAAGTAGATCAATTACGTATGTATTTAAATTACGATATCGACGATAAATTAAAGTATCTACAAATCACAAAATGCACTAAAACACGCACATATAATACAATTTTTACTAAGTACCCGATTTGGTACAGTTCGGTTGTACATACTACTTTCTAGTTCATGGAACATCCTAATTTATCGAACACTATCAATAATATTGCCAACAAACTACATAGGTATCGTTAGTATGACAGTTTCTTTTAAAGTCAACAATTTATACTAAATAATAACCATTTTAAGAACAGTGTAGACATTATTGCTTTTTCGTGATTGCACTCATTTTTTAAAAGCAGATGCAATAACGTGGTCGGCAAAAAAAAATCGTGCGTGCAGCTCCTCCGCGCGGAAGAAGTGAAACTTCGTAATGTGGAAATGAAAAAGGCACTTATACATCAATATGAACCTTATTGCAATACCTTAAAGAACTAAATTTACTTATGCATCTATGTGTTTAAATTACTCACTAGATGGCGCTTTTATCAAGTCTCATACAAATTAGCGAAACAAGTTACATAACTCGTCGCTAGATGGCGTTGCTCCTCGTGCGCACGTTATTTTCAACCATTTTTCTTGTTTTCAATACTTTTTTTTACTAAATACGTTTAACCCCGGCGCCACACATAGACAAATGTTTCAACACATATTTGATCTATGGTTGATTGTATGGATGTTCTATTGAACAAATAAGCAAATACCGGTGCTACATATGTGATCAAATAACTGTGTTCAAACATTTGTAATATGTGTGGCGCCGGGGTAAAATACTTTATTCTACGATCTACCATTAAAATAGTTTTCATACTAAACCACGCAATTGTTCTGGATCACATTGACGAAGTTTTTAACATCCGTTAGTATATATACAATGCGAACGTCTCGTAAACGTCAACTTGCGTTGCGTTGCGTTGCGTTGCGTTGCGTATTTAACGAAACGTATTTAACGAAACGCATTTAACTCAACGCTTGTTGGAAGTCGCATTAGAAGTTTCACTTCAATAAACAAGGTGTTCTTACACCTAAAGAATATGTTTTTCGAACGGTCTAATTTTGCTTAGAAGCGTATCCATACTAACACTTTACTTGATATCTCGAGGCTGACAGCCAAATTGCTCATCATTGCAAATAACTAACTATATTGAATAAACTGGCCAGTATTACCATTCTAACATTAAACTAACGCTACACAAAACAGACAGCACGTTTAATTATAAAATGATTTTATTTGAATTTATTGCTGCCATAGTTATTTCATTGCAATATGTTGAGGCAGTTCTACGGGTAGATCCCCTTATAGACAGTAAGGCGGGACAGATACGAGGACAAGCGGCTACCGATGGAGACTACAACATGTTCCTGGGCATACCCTATGCTAAAGTCGACGAGGCAGATCCGTTTGGAGTAAGTACATCAGCTAATAAAAGAGTTATTACAGTATCTATATATATAAAAGAAGAAACTGACTGACTGACATATCAACGCACAGCCCAAACCACTGGGCCTAGAGATTCCAAATTTGGCATGTAGGTTCCTTATAAGGTCTAGGGGTGCACTAAGAAAGGATTTTTCAAAATTCACTCCCTAAAGGGGGTTCAAAGTTTGTATGGGGAAACAAGATTAGTTTGACTATTTTATTCGAAACTTCACAGATGTACTCCTAATGATAAATGAGTAAACACGTGTTTCAGGTTTTTTGAGAATTCAACCCCTAAAAGGGGGGAAAGGGGTAACAAAGTCTGAAAATCAATATGGGTGTTGTTTCTATGGTTTATCGGGTCGCTGGTTATGAAAACAACAACGGTTTTAAAATGCGATGTGGCATACGTAAAATACCATCTCCCTGGATGGGGTGCGATGGGGTTGAAATGTCTAAATATCAATATGGGTGTCGTTTTTAAGGTTTTGCCCAAACCACTGGACCTAGAAACTTGAAATTTTGCACATAGATACCTTATACAATGTAGGCATCCACTAAGGAAGGATTTTTGGGAATTCCCACGGGAACGGGAAAAACGGGTTTTATATATTCGATTCCGAGTGACCCTATCTCAGTAACTATAATACTAGACTCTTCAAATTTGATACACAAGTAGGTATTATATTAGTTAAAACATTAATTTCAGGATTTTTCAAAATTCTCACGGGATAAGGAAAAAACGGGATTTATATATTCAGGTCAACGGAATCCTATGAACTATAATTACTAGACTCTTCAAATTTGGCATAGAAGTAGGTAATTATAATAGTAAAAAACAGTTTTAAGGATTTTCGGAAACTCCCACGGGATAAGGAAAAAACGGGATTTTTCGTTTTAATGGTCGTAGAAAGCTGAAATTCGGCATGTAGGTTGTTTGGGGAGTATAGAGGAGCATTGAGAGAGGTCTTTCCGAAATTCTCACGGGAACGAGAAAAAACGGGCTTTATGTATTCAGTTCAACAGAATCCTATGAACTATAATTACTCGACTTAGTAGTAAAAAACAGTTTTAAGGATTTTCGGAAATTCCCACGGGATAACGAAAAAACGGGATTTTTCGTTTTACTGGTCGTAGAAAGCTGAAACTCGGTATGTAGGTTGCTTGGGGAGTGTAGAAGAGCATTTGAGAGAGGACTTTCTGAAATTCCCACGGGAACGGGAAAAAACGGGATTTTTCGTTTTACTGGTCGTAGAAAGCTGAAATTTGGCAAGTGGGTTCCTTGGGGAGTGTAGGGGAGCATTAATAAAGCATTTCCCGAAATTCTTACGGGAACGAGAAAAAACGGGATTTTGCGTTTTCCTGGTTGTAGAAAGGTAAAATTTCAAAATTCAAAAGTTTATACTGTAAGTAGGCCACAAAGAGCTCTTTAACCGACTTCAAAAAAAGGAGGAGGTTATGCATTCCACTTTATGTATTTTTTTATGTAGGTATGTTCACCGATTTTTCGGTCAATTGTAAACCGATTTTAAAAATTCTTTTTTTATTCGAAAGAAGAGGTCCCACTGTCACCAAATCAGGATCTGATGACGGGATCTCAGGGAAATCGAGGGCAACTTTCAAATTTTGTAGGCACGCATTACATTTTTCATATAATTTTCTCAAGCTATTTAAGTGTTTGCGTCTGGGTAGACATCATCTCATGTTGATGAGCTAATGATGGAAGGTAAAACTCCTTAACGGTTAGGAGTTAAGGATATTTTTTCAAATATTATAGGTAGGTACGTATAGACCGATAGTTGTATTTTTTCAGGTTATCTAGGTGAGCTGATGATGGAAGGTTAAACTCCTTAACGGTTAGGAGTTATAGGAAGTTTCTTCAAATATCATATGCATGTATAGACCTTTAGTTGTATTCTTTCTGGTTATTCAGATTTTTAGTGCTCGCTTCCGAATTAGTGAAAAACATTGTATACAAAGAAATACTGTAAAGGACCGTATCTACCTGAAGTTTATTCGAGCTTGCTTGCACGCTTGCTTGCTTGCGTGCATGCATGCTTACTTGCATCTTGCTTGCATGCTTGCTTGCATGCTTGCATGCTTTCTTGCTTGCCTGTATGCTTGCTTGCTTGATACCTTGGTTCTTTGGAATACTCATGGTACACGCGAGCGAAGCCGCGGGCAAAAGCTAGTAATAAACTAAATAAAGAAACGATAGAAAAGAGACAAGAAGAGCGTGACTGTCATTGATTTCTACGGTGCCATAATATGGCTATAAAATTTTAATGCCACGACTAAGTAATTAGGACCATAATTATAAGCATGTAAGAATTCGTGGTAGCCTAGTGATGCAATCTATGGCTTCTCAAACAGAGGGTCGTGGGTTCAATTCGGGTTCGTACCTTTTAATTTTTTGGGATTTATGTACGAAATCAAATCAGATTTGAAATTTACCACGAACTTTAAACATACCGTACCTACATACACCTGTGAATCAATTCAATGGTGTATGTAAAGTTGCCAATACATTATAGGGCCTGGGTGGAAACTATGGCTTAAGCTCTTACGTTCTGAAAGGAGGCATGTGCCCACCAGGTACATATATTCATATACCGAGATGATAACAATGATGAACAAGTAATCATTTTGATGAAAATGAACACGACCATGAAACGATATTGTAGTTCAATTTTTAATATGAAAATAATGTTATCTGAGATTCCATTCTCATTATTGATTTCTATTTATCTTAAACATACTCAAAAATAAAAGTTATCACATCTGATATGGCCCTGGACGTCAATACAAGTAAATCGCATGTTTATACAATGATTATTAATGTATACCTTTGTACTTACCAGCTTTTGAAAATGTCTAATCTGATTTTAGACATTTGGCATCGATTCTAATAAAACTTCATTAGTAATTTTACTTGCTTGAATATCGTATTGCCGTCCGTTATTGATTTCAAATTAAATAAAATCAATAGGTTCAAAGATACGAGTACAATAGTTAAAATGAAAATATTGTTTTTGATACAAGCTTGTCTTTTTTCTAGCCATCAGCTCCCTGTCCAAAGTTTGAAGACACCTTTGAAGCATTTGACGATTCTGCAATCTGCCCTCAAATATCAGAGTTTAACGAGACCAAAATAGTCGGTAACCTCGACTGTCTGCACCTCAACGTTTATGTACCGATCGCTGCTTCCTCCAGCAATTCTTTTCCTGTGCTTGTCTGGATTCATGGTGGCAAATTCAAATCGGGATCAGCGGGAAGAATTGTCTACGGACCCAAGTTTTTAGTTCGACACGACGTCATCTTAGTTACGCTAAACTACAGACTAGGCCCGTACGGTTTCATGTGCCTGGATACGCCAGCAGCACCCGGCAATCAGGGCCTAAAAGATCAAAGAATTGCCTTGGAATGGGTAAGGGACAACATAGAAGCATTCTGTGGTGATGTTAACAAAATAACAATATTTGGCGAAAGTGCTGGCGCAGTTGCTGTAGATTTCCACATTCGTTTAAATCAAGATGATCTTTTTAATCAAGCTATTTTGCTGAGTGGAACAACTCAGAATCCTAGAAGGTATAAAAAAGTTAGTAACGACACTGCGTTACAATTAAGTGAACATCTCGGTTTTGTAACCAGAGATGTTCTTGAAGCCTTGTCATTCTTAGCTTCAGTTGACACGAACGTTTTAATTTCCAGTGTAAAAGAATTAGAATTGTCATTCGGACCATGCGTAGAAAACACGTTTGATGGTGTAGAATCATTTTTGACTGATTATCCGATTAATTTGCCAGCTAAAAAAATACCACTTTTATTTGGTTTCAACAACGATGAATGTGTAATTTCTTACAATGACTTTAATGCTGACTATTTTGCTAAACATGATTATCTCCGTGAAAATATAAACAATGATTTCACTGTTGATAACCAAACCTGTGAGGAAATGTCACAGAAGCTTAGAATTTTTTATTTTGGTGGCAAAGCATTAAGTGTAGAAACAAAGCGACAAGTTCTAGACTTCTGCTTAGATTTTCAATATGTATATCCAGCGCTAAGAAACCTCAGAAAATTCATTGATAGTAGAGCTACGGAGATTTTTTCATACATGTTTTCTTACGTCGGACAAAGAAATTATATCAAATATTTAAAGAATATCACGTACGGTGGTGCCTCTCATGGCGACGGACTGAGCTACTTATACGATGTCTCTTTCTTGAATACTATCACGCCGTATGAGGATCAAGTTATCATCGACAGAATCACTACTATGTGGACCAACTTCGCTACAAACGGGTACGTATTTTTGAAAAACACATCAATACAAACACTTCTCGTATTAATTATTTTATGTCGATTAAATAAAAGGGTCATACACATTTTTTTGTTCGTGTCTCTCCTGTAGACATGAAAAAGTTTTAAAGGTCTATATAATAGCCAATATTTTTTTGTGAACTGGACCAATTTCAGTTCATTAATATGGACCATCGCAAAGTAACGCCTCATTCAATAAATATTTTTTAGTCAACTATACATCGGCATGTACCTACCTATAGATAAATTACCGAGTGCGTGAAGTTGCATATAGGCATTCCACTTTAGTGAGAGGGAGACAACAATATAGAGATCTCTCCCTCTAATGCCTATAAACACTATACCACTACATATGCAATTCCACACTCTCGGTAATTTATCTATAGGACCCCTGGCTAATTTTGGTCCATATAAATAAATGTTAAATTTGCTGACTCAGAGTCCCTAATTTTAATCAGGCGGCTTCGCGGGGCTCCTATTTCTGGGCGGTTTGTCCTTCGGGCAGAAGAAACTACCTAACTAACCTAACCTACTTTCTTTCTGAACTGAATTATGGTCGGGGGGTGCATTGGTATGACCAGGGGTCGGGTAAAATAAACGGTAGTCACACCTGTGTGACTACGGATAAATAAAATGAACCGTGAGACGGCCGAATAGCCCAGTTGTTAGAGAACCTGACTACGAAGCTTGAGGTCCCGAGTTCGATTCCCGGTCGGGGCAGATACTTGTGTGAAAAATACGAATGTTTGTGCTCGAGTCTTGGATGTTTAATATGTATTTAAGTATGTATTTATCTATATAATGTTTATCCGTTGTCTAGTACTCATAGTACAAGCTTTGCTTAGTTTGGGACTAGGTCAATTGGTGTAAATTGTCCCGTGATATTTTTTTTTTAACCATAGTCACACCAGTGTAGTATAGGTGTGACTACGGATCGGTCGCTTGTTTACTGATCGATTAATTGGCTATAACTTTTTAGAGATCCAACTCCTGAAGCTTCGAAGCTGCTACCGGTGACGTGGGTACCAGCCACCAGAGATCGGTGGAACTACCTGAACATAGACTCGCAGCTGACCGGGGAAACCAATCCCTTCCACGACAGGATGGATTTCCTAGACCGATTCTACAAGGTCTACGGCAAATATCTAACTGGATATCGCAAATATGATTGCAATGATTCAGTTTTTTAGAGCTTCAATAATTATAACTCTTGGCGATCCCATTTGCGAAGATTTCGTTTATATCCTGCGGGAACTATAGTTTCCGCAGTTATAAACGACTACATAAAGGAAATATGCAATTTTCCGGAATATAAACTATCCTATCTTTGTGAATCTCAGCTTACTTTTTAAAAAACAAATCAATTGTAAGAATAACTGCCGAATATGCTATATAAAGAACAAATTACACAAAATATTTCAATTGAAAACTCGAGCATTAAACCCATTTACCCTCGACGTGTCTATCCACCCTCGCCGTACCGGCTCGAGTGGCTATATAAACGTCTCGGGTAAAAGCTCGTTTTATGCTCTTGTTGTACAATCAACTACATATTTTTATCCAATTTTACCGCCCTTCCTCCTCAAAAAAAAAACAAAAGTAACCAAAGCAAATACAACTAAAAGCACAAACAAAAAAAACACAATCACCATAAAATAAATAAAAATCCGGACACGTATTTCGCTTCTATCCGAAGCATCAGTGGCGGTCAATTCTTCCACGACGAGAATGAGCTCGCTGAGAACGATTATTATCCGTCAAAAACCCGGCTTTAATAGTGTCAATCCCTATAGTAAAAAATATGGATAACTCACGTCTTTAACTGAGTTTAGCCCGACACGTTTTGGGCTAATCCGTAGCCCTTCCTCTTGGCGCACACACCACGGTGGCTGCTGCCAAACCAAACGCGCACTACGCCACCGCTCTCCTCAACACAACATGTTTTCTCCGCCGACACTCTCCGCTCTGTTTATCTTACGTCGGGCTAAACTCGATTAAAAACGTGAGTTATCCGTATTTTTACAAGCTTTTTAGCTAACTTGCGATGTACACATGTGTAGGTACGGGTCAAATTGTGGCTGTCGAATTTGACCCATTTCCAATGATCGTATTTAGGCCGTTCGTACGCTACGCAAATCTTCTCTACCCGACGTTTAGTTAGTCTCCATGCGACTACCGCAGTAAGCACAAACTATCGTCGTCGACACGCTTGCCTGTGTACTGTGATACCTGATTTACACTCTCGCCTCGTCACCTCGCCTCGCGCCTCGCCTCGTCGTCTCGCTCCGGACGTGAGCCTCAAAATCAAGGCAAATCACGAGACGAGGCGCGAGGCGCGCCTGTTCACACTCTCGTCTCGTGGCTCGTCCCGCAGTTCGTCTCGCCACTCGTACGCGAGTGTAAACCAGGTATGAGAGGGCGTAGGGGAGGGTGAAATGAACTAACTTTAACTATTTACTTCTTGATGAATTCGCTATTATACTTAAAACGTACCCTAACTTAATTAAAAGATGGACTTTAGGAATTGGTATTTAATAATACTGCCGTCGTAATTATAAAAGGCACAACTGCAAAATTGCTCAAAAAAGAAACAGCGTAAGTTTACAAAGAACAAGTGTGCACTTAGGCCTTTTCTGTTTCACAAAAAATTCTAGTTGTGCCCCTTTTTCTTACGACGGCAGAATAAGCATCACTGTAAATTACAACCACTCATTGTCCAAGCCTAAGGAAGAATGGCTCCCTAGACCGTTTGCTGTCGGCTATAATTCGTTTCTTGATTGAAATTCTAGAAGACACAAATTCAAATTTACGAAACACCGACACGGTCTCAAGTGGCCAATGTCTACAGCACGAATTTCTATAAGTTTGTACTGCGTTAGGTACTGAAATCATCTAGCCTAGCAGGCATCGAAGATTTGCGTAGCGTAATGAATGTATACGAACGACCTTACTTGAAATTTTGTATACATGTAAGTTGGATGACAATGAAGTACTGAAGTAATGAAGTACTGTAAACGTAATGCATAGACTGCTAAAATCATTACCCTTCCTTTTGGCTTTGCCGTATTCGGGTAACACAAATTTTTAACAATAACTTATTTCACTAAATATGAGTGAGCGTCACGGTAGCTTCATGTTCAAGGCGTCAACCCCTATTCTAAGCCGTATGGGTACGTAGAATCGTAGATGTATCATTAGACGATTTGCTAGTTCGATACACCCCGTGCCCCACTAGGCTCAGCAAACAGTTGTATTTGGTAAAGGCTCGGCTACTATCATGGAAATGCGAGTCAATCAGAGCCATTCAGAGCCGGCCTTGCTGCTCGGCTTTAATTGACCTGGCCGTTTAGAGAGCTGAGCTAAGGAATACTTGGTCTATTGTGTACCTACAAAGTGAATCTGTACATAAAATATCAATATGCCAATCTCTTGGTAGGTCTAGGCATAACGCGAAATTGGCAGACTGTGTTTTAGGTAAGTACTTAGCGACTAAAGTTTCCATAGTTATTTTGTAATATTGCACAATATATTAGTGCTTCAGAAAATACATATCAATATTTTTATTTCAGTAAATAACATAGCCAAAAATGCAACAACTTGGCCCGCCATATATTTCGTTAGTATAATTGGCACGCGAAGTAAAAAGTTTCCCCATCCCTGACCTAGGTTATTGCTGCAAACGCACAGACAGCGGAGGCGTGGCGGTGCGGTGGCGGTAACAGTTGTAATATTCTAACTTGTATGAACGGTTGTGCGGTACCGTACCACGAACTCGTTCATAAAAGTTAGAATTTTACAACCGTTACCACCACCTCACCGCCACCGCACCGCCACCGCACCGCCACGCCTCCGCTGTCTGTGCGTTTGGAGCTTAAAGGCTGGAATGATGATGATGCCTAGAGACCGGATTATATGCAACATAAAAGGCTTGAAATATGCATGTGTTAGATTTTGCTCTATTCATATTAGATATTCTATATACCTAACGATAACCTCTTGCTTAGAAATGAAGTTTTACAGTCACATGTTTTATATTAAACAAAAGAAACCTTCTCATCTTGTAGTAAATTATCAAAGTCTAACTTACTCTGTTATTTATCGGGACCAGGAAGTTAACGGAGTATAGAATAATAAGTTTATGATGGGTTAAGATATTATATTTGGTAAGTAAAACAAACAGATCAAATCATATTTCGAGAAATCGCTTAAATTGAAACAAATATTATCTTCCAATGAAATAGCAGCTTTTAATGATCACAAATAACAACCACACAAGATTTTCGACATATATAAATATTATTCAGTTACCAACATAATTCAAGTATTCATTGATTTATAGCTTTACACGTTAATATGTAAGCTATACGATAATTATTATTGTATTTACATATGAAAGATATAGAAACAAATTATAGCCATTTATTAATTAAACAAACAAGTAAGTACTTAACTGTCAAGTGACCACGGCGACGGCTCGTAACAAAGTGCCTCTACCTGGCCTAAGAAGGCCTTTTATAAGTTTGCCTTGCCGTCTGGGTGAGTCGCAAACAACTGACGTCACCAGAGTAAGACAATCGGAAAGTATCTTAATTATTATTTCGCTTGTCTTTAGAGCCAAGCATTACCTAAATTATCAATTCCATTATTATATTTCATTTACTTACTTATTTTAACAATATATTTTATCACCTTACATATCTAATAATGTTATAACAGTTTCTATTACTTAGTATATCTAACACATGCAAATATGCAAGAAAATGTAATAAATATGCACGAAAACTGTCAAAATATGCAACATAGAGTTATCAAGATTATCAAGAATAGTAAGATATCAAGAGTAAATTAAGAATCAGGTATTTATCATTTGTATTCTTGTAGTGTAGACGATAACAATGAGGTACTTTTCCAAACATTCTACTTTACATAAACTAAAATCGTGCCTTTAATCACACAAAATATTTTTTCAAGTGGAAAACGACCATTCTACTTACACTGAGGCAACCAGGCAATATTTAAATTTAGGTGCTATGTTACATATAGCAATGAATCATTAATTATATTACCCGGAAATATTGCACTTTATCTAGCGAAAATATGCATCATGACAAGATTTTAGGTAAAATAATGCAATGATATACAGGGTTACTTTTAATTCACTAGCATCCTTTTAACCCTAAACTCCTACCACTTAAACAAATGTTTTTTGTTTTACGACTTTTGTCATAACTTAATATTTTTGTTGTAATAACGTTTTGAAAATTGGAGATTACTTCTTATTTTTACGATACTCTGTGTATTTGTATGGGAAAAAAGTGCTTCATTTTAAAAAGTCGTAAAACAACAAACATTTGTTTGAGTGATAGGAATTCAGGGTTAAGAGGATGTCAGTGAATTACAAATAACCCTGTATGAAAATGGGCTAAATATGCAATTGCATAAGCAAATATGCATTTGCATATAATCCGGTCTCTAATGATGACCCCAGTCCTCTGATTGAGAGGCCATAAGACAAACCATTAGGCTACCACGGCTTTTTAAGCATAACTTATCATCATGCATCGTCAAAGCCCAGAAGATCACTGTAATTGTGCCCCGATCCCGCGACCGCAGCGATTTCGGCCATGATTAGTGCTCGGCCGATTCATACCACGTGTCGATAATCAAGAAAGTTGGCCGACGACGCCGGCACGTGATATCCATTCTGCCAATAAGGCACGTGACAAAGAGTTATGACCGTTGGAGTCAGAATTTTAGAAGCGACACTGCTTTTGTTGCCGTTGTGTGGCCGTTGGGGCCGAAAAGTTTTTGAATGGAGACCACGGACTGACAAGCGCCAAGATAGTGCTTTACCATTTTTAGGATTCCGTGCCCAAAGGGTAAAAACGGGACCCTATTACTGAGGCTCCGCTGTCCGTCCGTCTGTCCGTCTCCGTCTGTCCGTCCGTCTGTCACCAAGCTGTATCTCACGAACCGTGATAGCTAGACAGTTGAAATTTTCACAGATATTTCGGTTGCCACTATATCAACAAATACTAAAAAGCAAAATAAAATAAATATTTAAGAGGCTCCCATACAACAAACGTGATTTTTTTCGCTCGTTTTTTCTCGATATTTATAATAGCAACAGGTAGACGCTTGAAATATTCACAGAATATTTAGTTATGTATTCACTTTAAAAATAAATAATGAAATTAAAATAAAACAAATATTTAAGGGGGGCTCCCATACAAAAAACGTGATTTTTTTGCCGTTTTATAGATTATGGTACGGAACCCTTTGCACTTGGCCGGTTTTTTCTTTTCTTGGAGGTGTCGATTGCTGGTGCGTGGGCGGTGGGTAGTTGGTTTACCCTAGTTTTAATTTTAATGTAAGGTTTCTATATTTTTTCTTTAGGAACAGATTTTCAAAGTCAATTTTTTTCTAAAAATGTAATTGTAATACAGATAAGAGACTGTTTGTTTCTAAATTAATAAATTATTTTTCTGGCAGGATTAAACTGGGCTTAAGACGTGAAACAGGCAATTTTATGTTGGTACCGCCTCACTGCTGTTGTAAGTTATGGGCTATTAAGTATTCAATTTGGAAACCAAGAACTTTAGCCGTTCTGAGGTGTACAAAAAGCTTCGCAGTTGTCAGTTAGTCGGCATCTGCAAGAGACGCTAATTTACATTTCAAACGGCCCGACTATGACTACGCGCATACGGCGGACAAGGAGCATTTTCTGTGTTCATTGCGCGACTGAGACGTTCCCTGCGCAGTGGTTACCTAGCAGTACACGCAATGGATAGAGATAATGATTATCGCGTCGCTGGTCGCCCTTATTCGTGGAAGAGGCGTAAACAAGAACCGGGAGCTGTGTTTCACACTACTTCTTTAGTCACTTGATGGTGAGCCGCTTACAATTTATACGAGGTGTCGCAAAATTAATTCTGAATATTTCATCAGGTCCCGTGCCACCAACATCCAACGCGTTCCCGAAACCTTAACCAGGTCGTCGCTCCATGAAGCCTACTTACACTGCGTCTTCCGGTCCGTGTACGCCACTCGACACCTTTTTGCCCCGTCGGCCATCAGTTCTACGAGCAATGTGCCATGCCCACTGCCACTAGCTAGCCAGCGTTGGATGCTGATGGCACGGGATCTGTTTGGCGAGCCTTGGGGGAGGCCTATGTTCAGCATACTAAACGTTCTTACTATGTTCATACGTAAAACGACATCACATCACAGGCGAGCGAGCAGATAGTCAGTGCATTCGCTCGCTGTTGTACATGCTCGGTGGGTCTCCAATCTTTTACCTGAACATTTTAAATTGTTTCCTATATAATGGAATGGAATCAAGAAAAAATGTTGCAACTGATTGAAAATTATTGGATTCAGCCCTGCTTATGGGATCAGAAAAGCAGAGATTAGACCAAACTTGAATATTTAAGAATCCCTAGTAGCAAGTTAGCGAAGAGTAACGGCCAATTTTATAGGTGGAGGTATTTCTTTGCGGAAACGTGTAGGTATCTTGTTTTTTTATAGCATTTTCGAATAATCTCAACAATTCTTGGAATTCTTGCTCATTCATTCTGCAGAAATTATAAAAACGTCCATCTTCGAAATTACGTCCCAGCTCGGTTAATAAATTGACATTTTCTTGTTACTCTCTGTTTTAAAAAATTTAAAACGACACCTTCCTTATCGTTTCTGTTTTTATTTAGTGAAATTGCGATTTTTACAAACGCTGCACTAGCCAAAAGTAAATCACCACTGTCCATGATCACCGTGAAAACGCAACTCCGACAGCGAACTGTTCACTACGATTTTTTGTTCTAAACAATGGTTTGTTTCCTCATTGAATGAAAACAGGTTCTCTGTTTCAAGCGAGCATCGACCGAACAACAAACATTTGCTCAGAGCAAAATGTTCGCTCTGAGCACTATGCTGGCACTTCACTTGGCGTATTTCACGAAATAGTTGCGTGTGCGAGAGAGGTGCACTATGCCGATTCTAGCGTGAAAGACGGAGATGGCAATAGCACAACGCGAACACGCAACGTCAAGTGAAGTGCCACCACTAGATGTAAACGCGGCTTTATGATTTCGTCGCGAGCGCGCAGCGAATTCGTTGCGTCCTTAAAGCTGGGACGCCATGATGTATACTCACGTATAGATGAATTACAGAGAGCGTGGAATGGCATATTTAGTGGTATTGTGGTTTATAGGCATTCCACTTTAGTGAGAGAGAGACAATGCAATTCCACGCTCTCGGTAATTTATCTATACGACAGTTAACATCAATTTTACACACTTCAGTTTCTGTACGTCTTGCGCGTCCCAGCCCTGTAGACGCGAAGAAATCGCTGATCGCTCGTAACGCATTCGCGGCGATATAGTGTGATAAGGCTCTGAGACACAAAAAGGCATCCCGAGGGCAATTTACTTAATAAAGTTCAGTCTATTAAAACAGCGCGTAAAACACGTAGATTTAGTGTCACAGCCAGCCGCATATTAATAAAGTCAGCAGTGATCATCATCGCTGGCGAACGCCTCATTTACATTACGCCCCGTTTACATTATGGCAGCAATTACGCCAGCACTTTACAGTTCTGTTGTTGATATTTGCGCTCGTTTGCAGAAGTTATTATAATTGTATGGATGGAATTTTGAGGTTTGCGAGAAAACTCATACTTAACGTGATGTTTTGACGAATGTTAAAGTTGGTCTCTCCCGCAGCTTTCTTTTATGGGGAATAAAATTACAAAACAATACAAAATACATTGATTAAAAAATTAGAAGGTAGACTAATAACACTTAACAATTAAATATAAACTCAGTTTGTCTTCCGTCCTACCAATCGTGGCACCTACCTACGAGTTTATTTTATCACTGTAGCAATTACAGGAAAAAACAGAGAGCAAGGCCGACATAACTGACCCGTGGTCAATGACCTCTATCTCACCGGCCATTCTCACAATTTGGTGGTCTCAACCTACTTAATTACCGAAACAATTTTCTCACTTGTTGTACCCAGTAGCAAAAATAGGAACAGGAGCAATCTAAGTTATTGACAATGACATTAGACAAGGCAATATAGTTTTCCAGTTATGAAGGCTTAAAGTTGATTTTTTTTTTCATTAAAAACGTCATTTATATATAAGAAAACGGAAATTAGTAATTTTAACAACCAAAACTACTGTAATTAGATATTTACGTAAATCATTTGCGAACACGCCGACACTGTCACGTCCACAGTATTAGAGTGCCGCGGCACGACTCGTAGCTCGCGATTCATGCAATAGTGACGTCCAAATATTTAGTACTTTAGGAACCCGCTCTACGAAAAGGGGTGTCGATGATTATTAAAAAAATTAATAAATATAAATAAATGATCACTATACCTTCGCTTTGAACGTTACTTAGAAAAGATGAGGCGAGCCACTTCGGTTGAGTGTAATACTAACCACATAAGGATGAAGACGCTCCCTCCGCTTGGATGTTCGTTGGTAAAATGGAGATGAAGGATCTTTTGTAAATAGCGTGGGTTAGTAAGAAGCAAAAAACATGTGATGCAGAAGCAGAAGTTCGATTTGGATTACATAATCTTAGACCAACATTAAGCTGGTAAACATTAAATTGCAGTAATAAAATATTAATTCAGAACCGTCAAGATAAAGAATTGCCCCCACTGTATGTGCTATACTATAATCTAATCTAATTATGCTAATAATAAAAAGATAATTGAAAAATACAAATCAACCAATTTTATGCGTCATTTGAAAGAAGCATGACGTACAAGAGTGTTTTAGCCACTTACGTTATTTTAGTAGTAGTTCAAAATGCAGGAGCAATTCCAAGAGTGGTTTCATTTGAAGATAGTGTTTCAGGGCCTGTAGTGGATACTAACGTTGGATCCATACGAGGACTTAGAGCTGACGATGGGGATTATTCTATGTTCATGGGAATACCATATGCAGAAGTAGACAGAGAAAATGTTTTTGGGGTAAGTTCTTTAAGACTTCTTCTTTGGCTTTGCTAAGTACTACTTATCTAGTCTAGTCTAGTTTCTTACAGAAACAAGAACTAAGTAATATTTTCATTTTATTTTGGATGAAAGGAACCATAACCTTGAATTTCTTAGAGTGTTTTTGGTGTTGTATACGACATCGCCTAACTCACCTACTCACTTTTTGTTTTCATTTTTACTTTTGTTTAATTAAATTTCAAAACATTTACTGCCAATGTTAAAAATACAAACGCACCATTACTACTGCTGCTAACTACGTATACTTATTTATATCAAAACAGACTCTTCTGAGTCTCAAATTTTCACTTCTTATTTCAGCCTGCCCTGCCGTATCCAAGATTTGAAAGCACATTTGACGCATTTGACGACTCGGCAATATGCCCTCAAACCGAAGAATTCAACCACACCATAGTCGGTACATTAGATTGCTTGCATCTCAACATATATGTGCCAGATAGTGCTAGAGCCCAAAATCCTTTGCCTGTCTTTGTCTGGATATACGGAGGTATGTTCAGTATTGGATTTGCAGGTAGATTCCTGTACGGGCCCAGTTTTTTGGTAAGGCATGATGTCATCGTTGTCACTTTAAACTACAGAATTGGTGCATATGGTTTCATGTGTCTCGATATTCCTGAAGTACCCGGTAATGAAGGTCTCAAAGATCAAATCTTAGCATTAAGATGGATAAAGGAGAATATTGGAGCTTTTGGCGGAGATCCTACTAGAACTACAATAAGCGGGAACAGCGCAGGTGGGATATCTGCTGATTTTCATTTACACTACGGAAAAGAAGATCTTTTCAAAAGAATCGTACCTCAGAGTGGTGTACTTGCAGCAATCACAATAGGAGAAAGCGATCCTACAGCACCTTTGAGAATAGCTGATCAATTAAATTACACACCAACTGACGTTAAAGATGCGCTTTCTTATCTGAGTACAGTTGATCCACATGTTGTCATCGCTGCCGCTGTGGAAGCAGGTGTGACTTTTTACCCTTGCATTGAAAAAGAATTTGCTGATGCCAATAATTACGTAACCGAACACCCGCTCAATTTGGACATACCAAGAGTAAAAGATATTGACGTTTTAATCGGTTTTAATAATGACGAAATGTATGCCGCTTATTTATCTATACCCGATGCTGCTTTTGGTGTGACAGATTTTGCACTAAGCTTTATAAATGGCAGATTTGATTTCAGAGACGATAATGAACGATTAACTCAAATGAGAGACATTGTTACCCACTTCTATTTCGGTGACGAAGATATTACTAGAGAACACAGACAGAAAGTAACAGATATGGCTTCTGATTTCGGCTTTAATCATGGTACTTTAAGAACTGTCAAGAAATATTTGGACAATGGAGTTGAAAACATGTATCTATACGTCCTTTCATACTCTGGTGGAAGGAATTTTGTCAAACACAGAGTCAATGTGACAGGTGGTGGAGCAGCTCACGCAGATGAAATTGGTTATTTGTTTGACATTTCGTACATGGAAAAACCACTGAATCCTGACGATCAGCTCATTGTCGACAGAATGACTTACCTATGGGCTAATTTTGTCAAATTTGGGTATGTTCAGCATTTAATTTCTTTGCATAAAGCAACCACTCAGAATTAATAATAAATCATGTCTTTGGCATTAAATTATCATAGCAATTTCAATTAAGTATAAGTAATAGTTTTAATGTAATAGTGAGTCATACATAGCGTAAGAAACCAAAGTTGTCTCTCCTGTGGACGCCGATGTAGATTTGAAAAAAAAATTTTGGCTATAGACTCTTATGAGCGTTTATACCTGCTGAGCTGGCAACGTTGCATTTTTGTTAGTTTTCTCGATTATTCCATAAAAATTGAATGAAAATTAAAAATGTGGTGTACACGAATTGTTCTAATATATAAGTTAATAATGTGTCTACTGCAATAATTATTCGCGATAGACTTTTATTTTCTTTAAAAACGAACAAATTATTACCTAACGGTTTTTAACGAAAATAAAAGTCTTATCACGAATAATTATTGCAGTAGACACATTAACTTGTATATCAGAACAATTCGTGTACACCACATTTTTAATTTTCATTAATTTTTTATGGAATAATCGAAAAAACTAACAAAAATGCAACGTTGCCAGCTCAGCAGGTATAAACGCTCTTAAGTTTTGCCATGTCTACAGGAGAGTCGAAAACAATAAATCTGTATGACCCTAATATGAAATATTAATAATAAATGACAGTAGATAATAAAATTTAGTTCGTGTACTTCAATTATAGTAACTTCTTTGCCATTTTTCCAGGAACCCGACGCCAGAGTTATCAGAACTGGTACCAATCGAGTGGCCGCGAGTGACAAAGGAGAAATGGCACTACATGAATATAGACACAGACATGCAAGCTCCCACCAGGCCCTATCACGACCGTATGGCCTTCCTTGATCTCTTCTATAAGAAGAACGAGCAGTTCCAGCGAGGTTACCAACCACAACAAGAGCCATCCGCCGCTCCAAACATCGTTTTAAATATAAGCTTGCCTTTGTTGTTTGCCTTAAAATATTTACTATGATTAATTTTCTTAAATAAAAATAAGAAAACCGGTAGTTTTATTACACTATTTATTATATGCATGTCACTCAACTGAAATATTATTAATATTTCAGTTGAGTGACATGCATTTTTTTTTTCCATAACTTGACCTCTCATCCAGCAGTGTAATTGTGCAACTTTTTTGATAGGTACTCGGCATCGGATTGAAATGACAGATTTTTATGGCTGTGAAAGCTGGCTGTTTCCGATACCAATTGTCAGCCCATACAAGAACTGTCAAAAAGAACGCGTTGGTGATTGCGAGGAAGTATACAATTAGCCTTAGTAAGTTATTATTGGGTTATTGTTGAGTCTTGAGACACTCTGTATACAAGTTGATTATAATGTTATACTTCTTACACTAGGTGCAGTAAATATCGAACAGTGAGTAACATTAAAAAGAGTATAATTCAACTTGACGTACCTAACTATCTTGCTGACGACGGTGCGAGTTTGTAGCCTTTTTGGTTTGGTTGTTCGTTCTTCTTATAGAAGAGGTTAAGTAAGGCCATGCGGTCATGGAATGGTCTAGTGGAGACTTGTAGCATCGTGTCCAGTTTTAAATAGTGCCACCTGTCCCGAGTTACAGGGGGCCAATACACTGGAACTAGAGGCTTTACTGTGGGTGTTGGATTCCTGGAACGCATTAATGAGATAATTAACAATACAAATGAAAATCAAAGGCAAGAACAGAGTAAAAATACCGTTATTAGAATTATGAAGTCTTAGTAGATAACTAAATGGTCTAAACTTGTATTAAAGTATTTATTTAATGTTTTTTCTAGTGAACAGCTAATACTATCGTACGTAGTTGACTTCATTTTGTTGAAGACTAACTCCTAGAATACTTCATCAATTCTGATTATTAACTAGTGTTCACAATAGGTATATGCAGGGTTGTATGTCTACAATAGTTATAGTATTAAATTTAATAAAAACAATAGCTTCATCTACGTACCCGTATTTAACAAAGTTAGCCCATAGCTCAGTCATTCTATCCACCATAAGCTCGTCCTTAATACTCAGAGATGTTTCCATATAAGAAATATCAAACAAATATCCAAGTTCGTCTGTATGAGCAGCACCGCCACTCGTTATATTAACTCTCTGCTTAGCTAAATTCCTATCGCCAGAGTATTAAAATAAATACAAATATAATGTTTCAATCCCATTTTCCAAATATTTATTGACAGTTCGTAGTGTCCCAAAGTTAAAAGCAAAGTCAGAAACCATATCTGTAACTTGCTGTCTTAGATTTGAAGTTATTTTTTTATCTCCAAAGTAAAAGTGTGTTACAATTTCTTTCATTTCATTAAAAATTTAATTGTTGTCTTCAAAACAAAAACCACTGTTAATAGCGTTTTCTACCTGGAAAGCTATATCAGGCATTGAAATAAAAACATCGATGTCTTTTATCCTTGGAATCTCCATATGAATAGGGTGCTTAGTAATGTAATTATCTGCTAAATTTATTTATTTTTCAACGCAAGGTCCAAATATTTATGACACCAATTTCATTTGCAACGGCAATTAAATCATATGCATTTGCAGCATTTAGATACGTAAGTGCATGTCTTAGGTCAGTTGTTGTGTACTTCAAATATTGTGCAAGTTTGAAAGGGACTCTCAGATCGACATCCCAAATTAAACTAGTAGATAGAGCCACACCGCTTTGAGAAATAATTTTACTAAAGAGATCTTCCTTTCCATAATGCATATGAACATCTGCGGATATTCCACTGGCACTTTTTCCAGTTATAGTAATGTTGGTATCGTCCCCACCAATGGCAGCTATATTTTCTTCGATCCATCTCAGCGCTAAGTCTTGATCATTTAGACCTTGATTGCCTATCACGTCAGGGATGTCTAGACACATGAAACCATATGGACCGACTCTGTAGTTGACAGTTACAAGAATAACATCATGTCTTACCAAATATTTTGGCCCGCAGAGAAACCTTCCAGCAAATCCTGTGTAGAAACCTCCCCCACATAATCCAGACTAAAACTGGAACCGGACAGTCAACACTGGCGCTATTCGGTACATAAATGTGGGTGCGCCAAAGTTGAACTAATTTTTTAACGTCGATTATCGGAAGTCCGAAAATGTTGTTCCTAAAAATTTACATCCTAATAATCACTACTCATAACTACTCTGTTCCTAACGTTCTGAATCCCTAATCATTCAACTTCATAATGTCCGTTGCAATAAACATCTATCATACTACTATTTGTTTTCCTATATTTTCTCAACATAACCATCTTTTACACTATTATTCATCATCATATCTGTTTTATGTAGATTTGTTTTTATTCATAAAATTTAACATTATATACATTAAACTTCATAATGTCCGTTGCAATAAACATCTATCATACTACTATTTCTTTTCCGATATTTTCTCAACATAACCATCTTTTACACTAATATTTATCATCATATCTTTTTTATGGATATTTGTTTTTATTCATAAAATTGAACATTATTATACATTTAACTTCATAATGTTCGTTGCAATAAACATATCATACTACTATTTGTTTTCATGTATTTCCTCAACATATCCATCTTTTACACTATTATTCATCATCATATCATTTTTTACACCCTTTCGTATACCCTAATCGGTACCTTGCTGGCAAGCGAGCGAGCGAAGCGAGCGAGCAAGACCTTTTAGGGCAGAAGCGACTCGGATAGGTTAGGTTCAGAAGGCTAAGGCGGGAGCGAAGCGTAGCGTAGCTCCCGCTTTAGCCTTCGGTGTTAGGTATTTTTTTTTGTAACAGCACAGAAAATGATTATTTCCATTAGGTAATCCATACAGTTGAAGTGCCGAAAATCATAAAATATAATGCATCAAAATATATAAAGTACCGTACCGGTACCGTAAGTAGGCATACCCTCAAATAAGAATCATAAATATCACAGATTGAATAACATTGAATGATTTTTAAAACGGCACTACCTACCTATTAATAACAGGAGTAATAATATTATAAAAAAAATACTTTATGATTAAGAATGTTATGAAAAAAAAATTGTAGGAGTAATACATAAAGTTTCAACAGTGAAGTTATTACTTAAAATTTTCGGAAACTGAGTGTTATGGACTACGTTAATAGTAAAATAAATTGTAGGAACGAAAACTTTAGGAAACAAAATTTTAGTAACAGTGATCATTATGAAAGTAAATTTTCGGAAAACTGAGTGTTATAGACTACGTTAATAGTAAAATAAATTGTAGGAACGAAAACTTTAGGAATCAAAACATTAGGAACAGTGATCATTAGGAGTACAAATCGATAGGAAAATTATGTTTCGGAAAACTGAGTGTTATAGACTACGTTAATAGTAAAATAAATTGTAGGAAACAAAATTTAAGGAAACAAAACTTTAGGAACAGTGATCATTAGGAGTACAAATCGTTAGGAAAATCAATTTCGGGTGATGAACTTTAGCGAACCCAATATGGACCCCATAAATGTTGAGGTGTAAGTAGTCTAATGACCCAAAGAACTACGTTCTGGCTTAATTCGTCTATTTGAGGGCAAACTGCAGAATCGTCGTATGCATTTGCAAATATTGGCTGCGGTATAGCAGGCTGAAACGTTTAATTGATAATGAATTTAAAAAACATAATTTGTACTTGAATAAATTTAAATGCCAAATCACACTGAAAACGTTGTCTATGTCAACTTCAGCGTACCGTATGCCCATAAACATTGAGTAATCTCCGTCATCTGCTTTTAATCCTCTAATGGATCCGACTTTAGTATCTTCTGTGGGGCCTGATATAATATCCTTCTGACTATTTACTTTTGCAACTACTCTCCAATGCTGATTTGTGGAAATCATGAGAATTAAAATTAACAAGACACTGCACGAAACCATGCTGTTAGTGATTTGTTTACGACGCCATATTCCAGTGGTCAATGATAATTATTATCAACTTATTAAAATATTAGCATGATTACAATGATTTGGGTAGATGGTACGATAAGATTGAGTAGCTTTAATTTTTTGGTCCTTTATTTTTATGAACTAAAACAATTACTTTGCTCACCCGCGACCTTACAATAGTTACGTTTATGCAAGAAATGTGCGTTCATGCAGTTCCTCCACCTCCACACTGTACGAACACACACAAATCACATAAACCCAACCATCACCACCACCAAGCTACACTGACGCGTTTCGAACTCAACCAGAGCTCATCTTCAGAGTTACCACAACCGTATGCTATGCTACCAAACGTTAAACTAACAAACCAAAACAAATGTTTTAACTTGTCACTGTAACTTCTCAAGTACCCACTTTATTTTTCTTATTCTCAAACTACCCCACAAAAATTAACTTTTATTGACATATTTATATATTAACGTTTGGTAGCATAGCATACGGTTGTGGTAACTCTGAAGATGAGCTCTGGTTGAGTTCGAAACGCGTCAGTGTAGCTTGGTGGTGGTGATGGTTGGGTTTATGTGATTTGTGTGTGTTCGTACAGTGTGGAGGTGGAGGAACTGCATGAACGCACATTTCTTGCATAAACGTAACTATTGTAAGGTCGCGGGTGAGCAAAGTAATTGTTTTAGTTCATTAATATGGACCTCCGCAAAGTAACGCCTGATTCAATAAATTATAAATTCTTTATTTTTATTTATTTCATTTTCTTTATTGAGGAAAACAAACAGCAACAATCGTACATAAAGGTAATTCAAGCAGGTGGAACATAATCCAGCAATGTTTTCACTTATATATCGATACTTATAAGAAAAAATGTAATGCACAAAGTAAAAACAACAAAATTGATAAAGAATAGTAAATTTGATTCTTTAGTGCTTCTATTACTTAATATAAGTTACTTCTTGTTCAATATCGTTGGTCAAGGAGAATAAAATCTTCTGCTGCCGCTGCCTACGTGTGTCAATTTTTTGCTGAGTATGAATTTAGAGAATTTTGGTAACAAAAACTATTTCAAAAATAAACACACATAAAGTGTGATTCTGGTGTGTTTTTTTTCTTCTCTTATACTTTCTTTTGCATGACTTGCCAATCAATAGCGACAAATATTATATTCTCAAACTGATATCAAAAATGTCGTAGGTACTGTAACGACTCTGTTTATCACTGTTGATATTACGTTTATCAATAAGAATGGAGTCAACAGTTTAAGAAACATTGCCTAACTTTCTTATTATTTTATTGCTTTTCTTATTAGCATCTTGTATGCCTCTGATATTTCGTCTTACTCTAGGCAGTTCTGCACATTATTTTATGCCCTTTTTTATCCCAGTTATGCGGAATCTTCAAAATAAATAAATTGGCAAGTTACTTGATTGTATCCTTGTCACCTAAGTTAACAAAAACGGCAAATGAAGTGCTTTTCTCTGGAGTATTTCTAGGAAATCAATTAGCGATACTTCAACTTCATCCAATCGCGATAAGAGTAATCTAATCTTGAGCTGATTCGTAACCGAAACTATAATTTTATCAGATTCTAATTAATTTGGTCACTGTTATTCTTCATCTTATTCAAAATGGTACTTCGTTGGACAATCGCTTTCAGTATTTTTATTTTTTTCAATGTTGGGGCTATTCCAAGAGTTCATCGAGTAGAAGATGATGGACCCGACCTTGTAGTGGATACTAATGTTGGGAGCATACGAGGATTGAGGGCAGAAGATGGAGATTATACAATGTTTTTGGGAATTCCATATGCGGATGTTGACCAAAATAACCCTTTTGGTGTAAGTGTTGAGAGATATATTGTTTATATTGTTGTAAATATAATTGTAAAAGCCGCGGTAGGCTAGCGGCTTGACCAATGGCCTCTCAGGCATAGGGTCATGGGTTCAAACCCGGGCTTGCACCGTCGAGTTTCTTCGAATCCATGAGCGAAATTACATTTGAACTTTGCCACAAGCTTTACGGCAGTGGAAAACATCATGAAAAAACCTTCATAATATAATACTTGATGTGGCAACTATTTTACCCCAAGCTCTTTGTGTGATTTTGGGATTGGGCTTAGGCTCAGCAGTTGGAAGTATATGGGCCGAGTTGTTGAAAGTTTTATAATTATGCATTTACGAATCAACTTCTTCAATGCGTATCATAAAGTAAATACTGAATCTTTCCTTTTCAGCCTGCTTCTCCTCACCCAGATTTTGAAAATACATTTGATGCTTATGATGACTCAGCAATGTGCCCTCACATCGAAGAGCACAATAGAACAATAGTTGGATCACTGGATTGCTTGAACCTTCACATTTATGTCCCAAACTCAGTTAATGTACAAAACTCTCGTCCTGTAATGGTGTGGATTCACGGTGGTGGTTTCACCACAGGTTATGCCAATAGATTCCTGTATGGTCCTAGTTACTTGGTCAGACACGACGTCATTTTAGTATCCGTCAGCTACCGATTAGGAGTTTACGGGTTCATGTGTCTTGATACACCCGAGGTGCCTGGTAATCAGGGGTTGAAAGATCAAGTATTAGCGCTGAATTGGATCAAAAACAACATTGCAGCGTTCGGTGGAGATGACACCAAAATAACACTAACAGGAACCAGTGCAGGTGCAATGTCTATAGACTATCACTTGCACTTTGGCCATCGGGAACTATTTCATCAAGTAATATTACAAAGTGGTGTGACTTCGGTAGCGAGTTCAATAACAAATTCAGATTCAACAGTGCCTTTAAGATTAGCAGAGCATTTAAACTTTTCTCCAAACGACCTAACAGAAGCTTTATCATATCTTGCGACAATAGACACAGATCAAGTCATTGAAGCAACTAATGCATTGGGTATACGTTTCAGACCTTGTGTCGAAAAAGCATTTGATGATACTTATGTTACAGAACATCCAGTCAACGTGGACATTGCTGGATTGAATGACATAAAAATATTAATTGGCTTCAATAACGATGAATTGTACTTTTCTTATGCTACTTCACCCGACGACGTGTTTGAAAACACAGATTATGTGACGAATTTGATAACTTCTAACTTCAATTTCGAAGACGAAGATGAACTGTTTAATGATATGAGAGACATTGTAAGACATTTTTATTTATCAGACGAAAAAAATAATGCTGAAGAAAGGAGACCAGTAATAGATATGGCTTCAGATTTTAGTTTCAATCATCCAACTATAAGAAACGTTAAAAAATACTTGAAACATGATGTAGAAACGATGTATTTGTATTTATTCTCCTATTCTGGTAATAGAAATTTTCTTAAGCAACGATTAAATTTAACTGGTGATGGAGCCACTCATGCAGATGAATTGGGATATCTCTTCGATATTTCGTACATGGAGAAGCCTTTGGATCCTAACGACCAACTCATCGTGGACAGGATGACCAGTCTTTGGACTAACTTTGTTAAATACGGGTACGTTCAACACAACAAAGACAAATGGACAAGATTTTCAAATACCTGTTTTTTAACGCATAGTGATTATAGTTTTAACCGAATAAAATTGAAAAAGCCGTGGTGGCCTAGTGGTTTGACCTATGGTTTGGCCTAGGGTCGTGGGCTCAAATCCCGGCTCGCACCTCTGTGTTTTTCGGAATTTTTGTGCGATATTACATTTGTAATTTACCATGAGCTTTACGGTAAAGGAAAGCATCATGAGGAAACCTGCATACACTTGCAAATAAAATCAATGGTGTGGGTGAAGTTCCCAATCCGCACTGGGCCCGCATGGGAACTACGGCCCAAGCCCTCTCATTCTGAGAGGAGGCCTGTGCCCTGCAGTGGGACGTATATAGGCTGGGATGATGGTGACGAAATTTAAAACTGCGGCATTACTTATTTAAAAAAATATCCAAATAATAATATTAGTTCATGATAATATTTATACGTAAGTCACATAATATTTAGTGCTTATTTCTTATATATCTTTCGACGTAATAATTATGTACGTCAAAGACAAAGATGTGATTATTTTAATTCCTTATTGTATCTAATAGTGTGCCAATTTTTGTGCATACACTTGGCTATACTCTGATATGAGCTGAATTGCATGCTCATGTCAGAAGCGACTACACCATCCCATACAATCAAAGTCTCAATATATCTTCTTCAATAATTGCAAATGATATATTTTTTACAGAAATCCAACTCCAGATGTGACAGAGCTGATTCCTCTGGTATGGCCGCCTGTAACCAATGATAAATGGCATTACTTAGAGCTGAACACAGACCTGCGAGTCTCCTCTCGACCGCTCCACGGTCGAATGGCATTTCTCGACCTCTTCTACAAGAAAAACGAGCAGTACCAGATAGGCATCGACCGGGAAGAAGTGGCATCATCTGCAAGAAACGTCGTACTCGGTGTTAGCTTACCGCTGTTATGTGCTATTAATTTTATTTTGTAGCCAGAACAGAAAATCTAAAATTTAAAACAGTTACCCTACAATACTCCGCTAGGAATTAAACAAACAGCAACAATTTGTAAAGCATTTTTTATCATCATCAAATCAACATCGCCAGCTAAAAGACATCCACTGCTAGACAAAACCCACCCACAAAAATGCCACAATAGTGGTCCTGCACTGCTCGCATCGATGGGACTCCTGCGGCAATCACCAGGTCATCAGTTGACCTTGAGTAATCCTATTCACCTTGCCTACACAACCCACCCAATATTTTCAGGGACGTGATCGCTACCCAAGAACACAATAGATCCCAACACGACACGACAATGTGCCTCACCCATTGCCACTAAATTTGCAAATTCGTGAGCTATATCGCTTACCTACTTTGTTCATTCTGCTGATCTCCTCATTCCTCATTCCTGATTCGATCGAATACCAATAATCTACATTAATTTCCATCGTCAACTTGCCAACTTCGCTTGAGCCAACAGGTAGCAAGAGACGATGACAAGAGACCAAATGTAGACCTGGTGCACCTTCTGAACCAGCTAAAAAGGGAAAGCACTCAAATAAATCCAGGAATTGAATACGAATTGGTCCCGTTCGGTGTCGAGACCCTCGGTCCGTGGGGTCCTAGCGCTATGAAACTATATAGAGATATATCTAAGAGGTTAGTCGACGTCACGAGAGGCCGAAGAGCTGGCAGTTTCCTCGGACAAAAAATAATTAGCTTAGCTATTCAAAAGGGGACCGCTGCCAGGAGTATCTTCGGAACATTGCCTAAGTGGACCAGTTTTCATAACTTGTTTAACAATTAGATACATTTATTTTTATTCAATTTTTAATTATTATTCTTCTTAAGATTTTTAGTTTGAGGATAGTTGTATATATAAAAAAGTAAATAATAGCCCAAATTGTATAAATATATGAATAACAAAGTTTGAATTTGACCTTTTGGGGGTAGGCTGCATTAGAGAGATCTCTCTCCAGGCAGATGTTATGCCTGGGGACCGAAGTCCAATGAATGAAAGTTGGAAGTTGTATTTATGCAGCCGAGTTGAGAAACTTCGATAGCGTGATGTAGGATTGTAGCAATTAGTTCCTTATGTGACGACTAGATGGCGCTAGTAGTTGCTACATCAGCCCCCCCTTTTAGACCGGAGGTCGACACGAATTGCAGTGGAGTGCAGTCTGTGCGTCATGTGGGCGCTTGCAAGGGCCAGTCGCTCAGAGCCTCGTCGGCGAGCATTGTTGTTCCTCTGCTACTTGTTGATGCATGACGTCGCGTGATTGCTCGGAGCCTTGTTGGCGAGCGTTGGTTGATTGATTGGCAAGTGGAAGTAGTGGGAGGAGGATTTGCGAACTGTAGACACCAGGCAGATAATAGATACATGCTAATGGTGCACAGTGCGGTGAGTATGGCTTGCTCTGAGACTGCGTCATCGTCTCGTGTGTCTGAAGGTAGCGATTTTGTCCAATGTCGTGAGTCACCAATTTGGGGGTAGGCTGCATTAGAGAGATCTCTCTCCAGGCAGATGTTATGCCTGGGGACCGAAGTCCAATGGATGAAAGTTGGAAGTTGTATTTATGCAGCCGAGTTGAGAAACTTCGATAGCGTGATGTAGGATTGTAGCAATTAGTTCCTTATGTGACGACTAGATGGCGCTAGTAGTCGCTACAACCTTTATTCAAATCGTAATTAATTTCACCAATGAAACTAATTAGTAGCAGTTTGGTTCGACATAAAATTAATCTTGATTAATGATTACCTACGATAATATCAAATTGTTAGAGAACACAATCGTTTGATATTATGTCGGCGAGATATGCAAAATTACACAAGAAAAAAATTGTCTTAAAATATTAAAGGAGGATAATTAATGCATGAAATGTAATATGATTGAAATGATGATATTTTATTGAATCAGGCGTTACTTTGCGGAGGTCCATATTAATGAACCGAAAAAAGTAGGTACTTTGCTCACCCGTGACCTTTAAAGTCACGGGTGAGCATAATAATTTTATTGTTTCAGTTCATTAATGATAATATTTTTCTACCGATTTCACGATACTAGAATTAACTACAATCACCTTTCAAGTAAAAAAGAATTTTCCAAAGTGGGCCAAAGTTGTTTAAATTAGGGCCTCTATAAAAAATCTGCAGTTTCATCAAAAATTAGACAACAAGCAGACTGCTCAAGGGGTTCATATGAAGTCGTGCAAACACTGCGTGATGCTATAGTTTCATTTATATTTTATACATATGCGTGCTGTATACCGTAATGGTGCTGGTCAATGGAGCAAATGAAACTACGGCCACGTGATTGACTTTCGTCGTGTATTCAGCACCAGAAGGCTACCTAACTAGATGAAATTAATTTTTTAGGTTTTATCGTTGATCGCTTCTGCAATTGGAAGCCACACGTTAAGAGCTTATGTAGCAGACTTGAAAAGTTCACTTACGCATTAAGGCGACTGAGACGTATAGCAGGAGAAAAGGCTGTACTTGCAGCTTACTATGGATACGTGGTTTCAATTATTGGCTATGGCGTTATTATATGGGGAAACTGCACTGATATAAATCAAGCGCTAATCAGTCAAAAGAAATGTGTTAGAGCACTTTGCGATGTTGGCCCTCTTGAACCATGTCGGCCTCTTTTCAAGAGGCTGCATTTGTTAACTTTGCCTAGCATTTACATCATGGAAGCATGTGTTTTTGTCGCTACTTATCCTGATTGGTTCAAGAAACCTATGACAAACCCAAAGTTGAGACCGAGAGATCCTACGAAAATGCTTCTACCGACATGCAGAAGCGCATTATATTCTAAGAATTGTCATATTATGACCATAAAAATATTTAATCATTTACCGCAACGCTTGAGACAAACCACTACCCCGATTTTTAGATTTAAACAAGAGTTGAAACAGTGGTTGATAAATATGTGTTTTCTGTAAAAGATTATTTTAACTATGACACAAAATTACTATTTTAATTATTGTTTTTTCACGTTGAAATATTTTAATCAGTTGACATGTTATTATTATATATTTGTTATTCTGTTTGACATATCACATAATATTGACATTATTTTCTGGATCTGCGTGTATGAAATTTAATTACTATAGTCTTATGGAATATTGTTGTTATTTGTATTTAGATTTTCTAGTATTTTCGTATGACATGTGTGTAATAATTATTAATTCTGAAATGTTAAATTTTGTATCTATTGCCTAATGTCTTTTCATATAAGTACTTACAATAATATTTTGCATGCCTGATATAGGTGAAATGTGTGAAACTATTTTTCTGTACACTGTGACCTACTGTACCACATTTTAAGCATAATAAAGATTGATTATTGATTAAAGATTAATTATTAACCTAAGCTGTAGTGTGTATGCACCATACACGGATAGCTTGTAGCAGTTTGCTCAGACTGTCCAGCTCTTTCTCTTTCCGCACCCGTATGTATGATGTTGCAACTGAATAAACCTCGGCATGTGGAGCACCTCTTAAAATTATTGTTTTTTTTTGCTCGTTTTTATAGATAATGGTACAGAACCCTTCGAACGCGAGTCGGACTCGCACTTGGGCGGTTTTTTACGTTAACTTGGAAGTTTATTTTCTCACAGCTTCAAGGGACTGTAGATCTGAGTAAGTATATGGTTTTCATTTCAAATCGATACCTCTACGCGTTACCGAGATAAAGGATCGTGACAGGCAGGAAGACGGACGGACGCACAACAAGGTGATCCTACAAAGCTTCCCTTTTTTCTTTTTGAGGTACAGAACCCTAAGAATGGAACCGACAATAAAAACTCCGTTTCGAAGTTGGTAAAAAGATATATCCAGTTATACAAAGTATTTAATAACGAACAACAATGGTAAGCTTATGTCTAACATGGCATTTCTTCCAGAGGATGGTGCTTGTTCTCTCTTGAAGCCAATTTGGTACTGCTCGTTCTTTTTGTAGAAGAGGTCAAGGAATGCCATGCGGTCATGGAAAGGTCTGGTGGAGACTTGTAGTTCTGTGTCGATCTCCAGGAAGTGCCATTTGTCCTGCGTCACTGAAGGCCATAGCATCGGAACCAGGTCTGTTACCTCCGGCGTAGGGTTCCTGTAAAATATCCTGTTTTAGATATCTTCTTCGTGGCATTAATATTTATTAAAATAGTTACTCAATTTCTGGTGCCTGTTTATGGCGGGCTGAATAAATGAACAGTGTTATAACGTTGAAGAAACAGTTATAATTATATTATACACTAGCTTTTGCCCGCGACTCCGTCCGCGTGGAATTAGTAATTTGGGCAGCTTATTTTTTTTATCCAACTTGCTTTTTCATCAATTATGGCTCTCCTTAGTTCCTCGATATAAAAAAATTACCCCCGCAACCAACTTAAGATGAACCCTATTTAATATAGTTTACTTACTATATTCAATTGTTTGTAACGATTGGAAAATTTGAAGGTTCAAAATACAGTGGCGCAGGTTTGAAGTACCGCAGAATTGTGTTCAGTTCTATAGGTAGAGTTTGGTGTTAGGGAAAATTGGACTTTGATGGTTGAATGTAAATTGAAAGTTGTTAATTGGGATTAAATAGTTTGATATTATGGAATATTTTAACAATAGTCTCTGTTTGACCATTTTCGACGATTTTTGGCTATATTATGTTATGACTTGTGTCTGGAAATAGTAAGTGTTACCCTATTAAATCTGCATTACTAAAATTATGAATTTACATTAGTTTCTTATTAGGTACTATAACAGTATTCCGTGGAAATTGGGTCGTGTGCTAGTGTGGGACGCTACTTGCTTAGACACACTAGCTCCTTCCCACGTCCGCGGAACAGCAAATCAAGCTGGTGCAGCAGCAGAGGCGGCGGAGAAGCTCAAGGCAAACAAATACAAAGGTCTCGGCTCTGAATACAACTTTCTTCCATTCGGAGTTGAGACCTTAGGTCCGTGGGGCCCCAGCGCAAAAATACTTTATAAAGACCTTTCAAAAAGGCTTTGTGATACCACAGGGGACCGAAGAGCTGGCAGCTTCCTCGCTCAACGTATCAGCATTGCTATACAGCGAGGTAATGCTGCCAGTATCTCTGGGTCCATGCCAAACTAAAAACTAAATAAAATTTATTAATTTTATTTAGTTTTTAGTTTAGTTAATTTTATTTTATTTTTAATTATAGTGTTAATTTATTATAAGTTAATTTTATTATGTCATGTATTTATTTCTATAGTTAATTTACCGTTATTGTTTGCTATATTGTTGTCAGCTCATTTTATGTTGGATTTTTTTTCTATGTACTATTCATGTTCAATAAATTCTTAAAATAGACGTATCTTTCTTATTTGTGAACCGATTCAAATGAAACAAACACTAAATATTATTCCAAGAAAATACCAACATATCAGTGAAAACCGAATCCTTCTAGGTTAAGCCGTTTCTGAGATTAGCGCGCACAAACGCAGCGACAAACAGACAATAATTCTAAAAATAATTGTTTTGGGTTCTATTGCGCTAATAAAATATAGCCCTAGTGACAGTTTTTCTCAAATATCTACAATGTACAGACACCGACTTGTTACAGATTTATTATATGTATAGATAATACAGCACTACCATATCCCTTTTAATTTCACTTCCGAATTGTAATTGTTTTGCGATGATTAATCCGAGCCCTGATTATAAGATTTATCACAGTTGATCAACTCACATAAATAGAGGTAAATCATCATTATTAATTCAGCTAAAAAACACCCACTGCTGAACATAGGCCTTCCCCAAGATTCGCCAAATAGGCCGGTCCTGCGCCATCCGCATCTAACGCGTTCCTGCAACCTAAACCAGGTCGTCGCTCCATCTTGTTGGAGGCATACCTACACCGCGTCTTCCGGTCCGTGGAAACCACTGAAAAACCTTTTAGCCCCATTGAACATCAGTTCTACCAGTGATGTGAACTACCCACTACCACTTGAGTCTGGTACTTCTTCGAGCTATGTCGGTGACTTTAGTTCTTGCGCGGCTTTCATCATTTCTGATTGCCTTCTGCGTGACCTTGAGCTTTCTTAGAAGTACACAAAATGTGTTTTCCCGCTCTATCAGACAACTTAGACTAGACAAATAGACCGCGAATACAAATTTACATCACTATTAGAAAAAAAAACATCTTACGTACCCGTATTTGACGAAGTTAGTCCAAAGACTTGTCATTCTATCCACAATGAGTTCATCTGCAGGGTCCATAGGCTTCTCCATGAACGAAACATCAAACAGATATCCCAGTTCATCTTGATGAACTGCACCGCCACCTACTACATTAGATGTAATTCTTCTTAAATTTCTTCCACCTGTGTACGAAAATACATACAAAAACATATTCTCCACACCGTTGTCTAAAAACTTTTTTACGCTTCTTATCGTTGGATGATTAAAACGCAAATCTGAAGCCATATCTATAACTGGTCTTCGATCTTCTGCATTGTTACCATCATCTGCTAAGTAGAAATGCGTTACGATACTTTTCATGCTGTTAAATAGTTCATTTTCGCCTTCAAAATTAAAATTGATATCCATCAAACTGGTTACATAGTCTGTATTTTCAAATGTCTCAGCGTTAGTATTCATCATTAAAAGAAACTGTTCATCGTTATTAAAACCAATTAAAACTTTTATATCTTTCACTCTAGATACATCTTTATTAACTGGATATTCAGTAATGTAGTGTTCAACGTTATCAAACTGTTTCTCAACGCAAGGTCTAAAGGTAATACGCAATGCGTTGGTAGCCTCAAGAACTTGGTGTACGTCTAACGTGGCGAGAAACGCTAAAGCATCCGATATGTCACTCGGGCTATAGTTGAAATACTCCGCTAATCTTAAAGGCACAGTGGGATCTGAATCCGCCATTGAAGTCTGTACGGAAGTCACACCACTTTGATGTATCGTTTGGTGAAACAGTTCCTCCTGGGTATAATGCAAGTGATAATCTGTTGACATTCCGCCAGCACTGTTTCCAGATAAAGTTATTTTTGTGTCGTCTCCTCCGAACGCTGCAATATTTTGTTTGATCCACTTTAGCGCTAACACTTGATCTTTTAGTCCCTGATTACCAGGCATCTCGGGTGTATCAAGACACATGAACCCGTAAACTCCTAGTCGGTAGCTGACGGATACTAAAATGACGTCGTGTCTAACGATGAAACTGGGTCCGAACTGGTATCGATTTGAACTTCCTGCAGTAAATGAGCCACCATGAATCCAGATCAACACTGGGAGAGGGTTTTGTATGCTGGCTGAGTCCGGGACGTAAATTTGAAGATGCAAGCAGTCTAGTGATGAGTATGAGGCTCTGTTGCCGGTTTGAGGACATATTACCGAGTCGTTGTATGCGTCAAATATGTTTTCAAATTGTGGATGTGGTGTTGCTGGCTGAAAAGATGTAAAATAAACTTTATAAGTTTAATCCAAGGATAAATAATTAAAATTATTTCTTGAATCAGACGTAATTTCACGGAGATTCAGATTCATTAACTTGACCCAATCTCGCTACTCCACGAGCAAATGTGCGGGTAGTTTTATCTTAAGTTCAAATTAAAATTAAATATACCCGCAAAGGTAACCTATCGATGTTTAGAAACTCATTTACTCGAATTTAATTTATCCGAAAACGGTTCACCGACTTTTTAAAAACCATATATTTTGTTTTTCCATAACTTCACAATGCCACAGATTCATTTAATCACAGTTTTATTTGCCAACAAAATCAAAATCCCGAATTACATTAATCCATTTTTTTATTTTCCAACCTAATCAGTTGCCATATTTTCATAATCTAAATGTAACGAAAAGCCAGTATGTTTTTATTATCTACCTAACCTAACATCAGAGTAAGACAACATTACTTAATTTTTAGCGAGCGAGGGAAGCGAGCGAGCAAGACGGTTCGGAGCGGAAGCGACTCGGATATATTAGGTTCAAAGGCTAATGCGGGAGCGTAGCGGAGCGAAGCTCCCGCATTAGCCTTTGATGTTAGTTATTTTTTTTATAACCACCTACAAAACCCCCTACCCACATGGCATACTCAATAAAATATTTGGGCAACATTAAACAACAAAATTAATATTACACTCCACACATAATTGTATGGTCGCCTTTTGTACCCCTGACCTTTGCGGAATAATAATTTTGCGGAATAAATATATATTTGGCAAATGATCCTACGGAATTTCATGCAGTTGGATTTTGAATCATTTGGCAAATAAAAACATGAATTTTAAATGGATTTTTTTTTTGCGAATAAGTCATGTAAACTAACACAATATGGACTTGTTCTGAATTAAATCATTATTGTTATTATTATTATTAAAACATTTGGCAAAAGAAAATATGGTAAATAAAATACCGGACAAACAATAATTTGGAAAATGAAAAAAAGGAGTTTCGTTTTCGGAATTTTAATATTCGGAAATGAGCTTTTCGAGAATATGATAGGTAACAAAAATAGCGAAATAGGTACTAAACATTTCTCGGGTAGCTTACGGGTCATTCTTCGGAGGGCCAAATTACAGCGTCCAGGCAGAAAAAGTACCCGCAATGTACAAATAATTGGCTAGAATATTTTTTATACATTACTTTAGCACTTAATCTAACTGGGGCACGATTCCTTTTTTGTTTAAAGTAAGTATAATTAACTGTAAATAATTATCAAACCTCTAAAACCTTATTCCCTTGGTGCGTCCATTGCCCATTTTGTGAACAAACTACCCCGAAAAGAACATGATTGTTATGTATTGAAATCAAGTATCGTATTTAGTTAAATAGTTACAATATAAGTCATTGGTTTAAAAGAAAAAATATGGTTCCTAAATTTATCGCAGTTTTTAAAAAAAAACGATCTTAAAGCTTTGTCCAGAGCTAAGCTATGATTCCCTTGGTACCTCATTCAACATCCTGCTGATCCCTACTTAAACGTCATATGACGCGTTGTGATCGCGGGGCTCGACAAACGTCAGTAACGCTTCCAGCATGGCCGGGAGAGGTCGTGACTCGACGCTGGAATTATTAGCTATGGAGGTAAATATATGATTACCTTGGCTTTGGTTCACTGTGATTCTGATTCTCTTGGACTTACATATAAAATTTTGTACATGCAATTGGTACATAGTGTTAAGTAAAAAGAAAACTACATTACTGCCTGCATATGTTGAATTAGTAGTAATTATTATAACAATAACAGTTTCGGCAGAATCGACAAGAAACATACATATTCTTATTCCCCTGGTTCTTATTCCCTTGGGTTTTGAACAAAGGAATCATAGTTTTCTTGCGTTTTCTTGTAAAGAAAAATAGTTTTCTTTTAATTCGCTGATTTATTCATTTAGAAATGTATTCAATTGATAGCAGGTCTCAAATATTACATTCTCTTCAATGTTCTACTTTTTTATTCCCCTGTCCTTTTGTATGATTCCCTTGACGTTTTCCTTATTCCCTTGGCGTTTTATCTTATTCACCTGTCATTTTTCTTATTCCCCTGGCACTGAAAACTTAAAGTAGTATATTTCAATACCAAACTGACCAAAATTAATGCCTATTCGATAAATCTGCTTATACAATTTCATATTTTATAGTAAATAGGTTGAAAAAAGTAAAAGTAAAAAATGCCAAGGGAATCAGACGGAGAATCCGATTCCGAAGAATGACCCTTACATTAATCAGGAAAAAATCCTATTGAATCCGAACTTTTAAAAGGTATGATCAGAATAGTCTTACGCCAAAAGGGTTATCTGCGTCAACATCAGCATACGGTACTCCGAGAAACATGGTGTAGTCTCCATCTTCTGCCCTCAGTCCGCGTATGGGTCCGACGTTAGCATTTACCACTAGACCATCATCTTCCAATGGAACACTTGGAACAGCTCCAACAATATAAAATATGGAAATCAAAATACTAAATACTGTCCAGCACTGCTCCATTTTGAATCGAGATGACGAACATCAGTGACCAATGGTTGAATAATATCATAAATTTATAATATATAATCACTGTGCTTGTTTTATCTTAAGATAAGATCACATTAATCACTGTTCGATTAGTCTTCAAATGACTTTGACGTATTATTATAATTTTATCTTGCGTCTTTTTTTAAAGAAATCAGAGATTGGTTACTTACTCTCTAAGACCTTTTTTAAGGAATCCGTACCCAAAGGTTAAAAACGGGACCCTATTTACTGAGACTTCACTGTCCGTCCGTCTGTCTGTCTGTCTGTCCGTCTATCACCAGGCTGTATCTCATGATCCGTGATAGCTAGACAGTTGAAATTTTCACAGATGATGTATTTTGGTTGCCGCTATAACAACAAATACTAAAAAACATAAAGATGAACTGTTTGATGATATAGACGTTGTATGACATTTTTATTTATCAGACAAAGAAAATAATGCTGAACAAAGGAGATTTGAGTTTCTATCGCCCAACTATAAGAAAAGTTAAAAAATACTTTAAACATGATGTAGAAACGATTTATTTGTATTTTTTCTCCTATTCTGGTAACAGAAATCCCACAAAAACATCTCATGTTAAATGTTGCCAAGACGAGACCATGTAGCTCGCACTGTCAAAAAGTAATCAGATCTCCTGTAGAGCCTAGTTTCTAACCCTACGTGCCCAGCTCTAAATCTATAAGCCCTAATTTTACACTAATTAATCTCGTAGGCGTGCAAACCGTGGACTAAACTGGCGAGTCGGCCGCACGAACCTTTTGCAATTCGGCATATGGGCTTGAACTTAAAAATCTATTCAATCTTTTAAACTCTTTCCGTGCGGCCAACTCGCCAGTTTAGTCCACGGTTTGCACGCCTACGAGATTAATTAGTGTAATATTAGGGCTTATAGATTTAGAGCTGGGCACGTAGGGTTAGAAACTTGGCTCTACAAGAGATCTGATTACTTTTTGACAGTGCGAGCTACATGGTCTCGTCTTGGCAACATTTAACATGAAATGTTTTTGTGGGATTTCATTTCTTTTTGGTAGGGGATGATTTACTAAAAATCCTGAAATACATATCTTATTATTTATAACAAGGATAACAAGGACCCTCTATATCAATTTTCAGACCTCTAGCATCAAAATTTGTGGAAGTCTCATACAAGTTTTCACCCCCTAGTTTAAGGGGTAGGGGGGGAGTAAAAGTTTCAAGTTTTAAGATTTTTTTCGTTGTTTGTATACTATTACTAGCTTACATACCAAATTTCAGCTTTCTAGGACTTCAGGAAGTACCTTAAGAATTTTGGATCAGTGACGAAATCGGGGGTTTTTAGACATTGATAAAATGTAAAGTATAATAGCTACGACATTCAAACTTTGTATGTTTCATGTTTGTACAGTCGAGTTCTCCAATATCTGTACAGCCAACCGTTCATAAATATATAAACATGAACCTTATGTTACGGTAATAAGGTCTATGTACAGATATTTATGAACGGTTGGCTGTACAGATATTGGAGAACTCGACTGTACTAGTGTCATTATATCTTGAAATTTTCAAGTATTTAACATCATCCAAAGCAAAGTTATAAGAATTCAAAAAAACGACGAAACGTTTCGAGAAAAGGTAGGTAGTGCCTCTGTGTACCTGTTTTCTGTATTGCTTACTATTCCTGGTGTACAATAAAGAGTCATTGTATTGTATTGTAGTGCCCTTGCGCTCCGCTTGGCTCGTCTTGGCGGGGGCACTCCCGTGCCCCCAGATGTTCTTAACCAATTATTAAATATAACTGGTGGCGGAGCCACTCATGCAGATGAATTGGAATATCTCTTCAGGATGACCAGCCTTTGGACTAACTTTGTTAAATACGGGTACGTTCAACATAACAAAGACAAACAGACACGATTTTCAAACACCTATTTTTTTACGCATAGTGATTATAGTTTTAACCGATTGAATTTAAAAAAGCCGTGGTGGCCTAGTGGTTTGACCTATGGCTTCCCAAGCAGAGGGTCGTGCTTATAAAATGACAAAAAATGACAAATTTAAGATTTCAGATTTTTCCCTATACTTTTGTAGTATAAAGCGGATACTTGCCAAATTGCATAGTTCTAGGTGAACGGAAAACCCATATGTACTTCCATCCATATCCATGCTAATAATAATGCGAAAGTGTGATTGTTTTGCGCTTCTTTCATGTCGAAACTGAGCAACTGGTTGCAGTGATTTTTTGTATGAACATAGTTGTAGGGCTGGAGAGTGACATAGGCTTCTTTTTACCACGGGAAAATGTCTCATTCCCACGGATTCCCGTTTATCTGCTTAAGTGGGTGCGAAGCCGCGGGCATCAGCTAGTACCCTATAAATTTTGATTCCCTTGAGAGTTTTTACGGGATAAGCGTCCGTATCTTTTTTTTACGTTAACTTAGAAGTTTATTTTCTCACAGCTTCAAGGAACTGTAGATCTGAGTATATGGTTTCAACTTCTCCACGCGTTACCAAGATAAAGAATTGTGACAGACAGGCAGACGGACGGACGAATAACAAGGTGATCCTACAAAGGCTCCGTATTTTTCTTCTTGAGGCATGGAACCCTAAGAATGAAACTGACAGTAAAACCACCGTTTCGAAGTTGGTAAAAAAGATATCCCGTTATACAAAGAGTTTAATAACGAACAACAATGGTAAGCTTATGTCTAACATGGCATTTCTTCCAGAGGATGGTGCTTGTTCTCTCTTGAAGCCAATTTGGTACTGCTCGTTCTTTTTGTAGAAGAGATCAAGGAATGCCATGCGGTCATGGAAAGGTCTGGTGGAGACTTGCAGTTCTGTGTCGATCTCCAGGAAGTGCCATTTGTCCTGCGTCACTGAAGGCCATAGCATCGGAACCAGGTCTGTTACCTCCGGCGTAGGGTTCCTGTAAAATGGATAATATATCTTTAAATATCTGCTTCATGGAATTAATACTTATTAAAATACTTAATTTATGGTGCCTATTTATGGCGGCCTAAATTAATGAACAGTAAAATTGTCTAAGAGCCATTCACACTGGCGATTTGCGAACGTATTAGAAGCATGCTCAGCATGTTCGCCGCGACCGCACGACGGATTTGCCGCGAACACGCAGCGAGTTCGCCGCGGCTATAAGGCTGGGACGCCATGATGTACAGTCAGCATCAAAAGTAGCTGGCCACTTTTGTACCTTGTCGCTCTACAGTTAGGCTGTGTTCAGACCAAACTGACTGTCAGCCGCCGAAAGTGAGCGAGCGTTACGCAGTTTATTGTATTTCCACACATATTCATTTTTTTGTTCACGCCTAACCGACAATACGCTATTACGTTTTTTCATACTAACACTGGGGCTCAGTGAGCCTGCTCACATTCGGCGGCTGTCTATACGTTTGGTTTGAACACGGCCTTAGGTGCAAAACGTCATACTTGATTGACAATTGTGTTATTACCACAAAGTACAAATGTGACCAGCTACTTTTGATGCTGACCGTACGCTCACGTACGTCAGTTAACATCTATTTTACCCGCTTCTGGTTTTGTACATCATGGCATCCCAGCTTTAGAGACGCAAAGTATTCGCTACGCGCTAGCGACGAATCCGTTATGAATTCGCGGCGAGTACGTTGCTCGATCACGGCGAATCTGTTGTGCGCTCGCGGCGAACGCGCTCCATGTTCGCTCCGCTTCTAATACGTTCCAAATCGCCAGTGTGATATTGCTCTATTCAGAGGCCGTAATCTTGCCATCGCTTTCGCCACCTCTTTCTGTCACCATCTTATACCGTTTGACAGAAAGAAATAGTGAATGCGAAAGCAAGTATCAGCGCGTTAGACAATAAGGGCGCTGTTCTACGGTAAATTACGGTTATTTATACACCGTGAAATTTTAGTGGTTGTTTTCCCGAAACGAGGTGATTTAGTTTCGATTGTACAATCGATTTATAATTACTATTTTGACTAGAGTCAAAAATCCAATTGTGAAAAACGAAAGTCGAAAATGACCGCAAACCAATAGTAACGCTTCGTTGGTACAAGTAGCGTACGATCGTACGATAGGTTAGGTACCAACGAAGCGTTACTATTGGTTTGCGGTCATTTTCGACCTTCGTTTTTCACAATTGGATTTTTGACTGTAGTCAAAATAGTAATTATAAATCGATTGTACAATCGATACTAAATCACCTCGTTTCGGGAAAACAACCACTAAAATTGCACGGTGTATAGATATAAGATTATTGTACATAATACAGCTCTACTATATCCCTTTTCACTTCAGAGTTGTAATTGTTTTGCGATGAATATAATTCGAGTTCTGATAGTAAAATTTGTCACAGTTGATCGAATCACATAAATAGACGTTGCATCATTACTATTTCAGGTAAAAGACGTCCAGTCCACTGCTGAACATAGGCCTCCCCCAAGGCTCGCCAAACAAAGAACCAAGGATCGGTCCTGCGCCATCCGCATTTACGTTCCCGCAACTTTAAACAGGTCATCGCTCCAACTTGTTAGAGGCCTACCTAACCGCGTCTTCTGGTCCGTGGAAGCCACTGAAAAATCTTTTGGCTCCAATGGCCATCAGTTCTACGAGTGATGTGAACTACCCACTGCCACTTGAGTCTAGCGACCCTTCACGCTATGTCGATGACCATTTGCCCTCTGCATGACCTTGAACTTTCTTAGAGGTACCTATGTATATTTGCTGAACAAAATGTGCTTTTCCGCTGTATCTGATAGATAACTAATACTAAACTAATCGATCGTGAATGCTAATTTACATCACCATTAGAAAGAAAAACATCTTACGTACCCGTATTTAACGAAGTTAGTCCAAAGACTTGTCATTCTATCCACAATGAGTTCATCTGCAGGATCCATTGGCTTCTCCATGAAAGAAACATCAAATAGATATCCCAGTTCATCTTGATGAACTGCGCCACCATCTACTACATTAGATGTAATTTTTCTTAAATTTCTTCCACCTGAGTACGAAAATACATATAAAAACATATTCTCAACACCATTATCTAAAAATTTTTTTGCGCTTCTTATCGCTGGATGATTGACACGGAAATCTGAAGCCAAATCTATAACTGGTCTTCGGTTCTCTGCATTGTTACCACCATCTGCTAAGTAGAAATGCGTTAAGATATTTTTCATGCTGTCAAATAGTTCATTTTCGCCTTCAAAATTAAAATTGATATCCATCAAACTGGTCACATAGTCTGTATTTTCAAATGTCTCAGCGTTAGTATTCATCATTGCAAGAAGCTGTTCATCGTTATTAAAACCAATTAAAACTTTTATATCTTTCACTCTAGGTACATCTTTATTAATTGGATATTCAGTAATGTAGTGTTCAACGTTATCAAACTCTTTCTCAACGCAAGGTCTAAAAGACATACTCAATATCCTGGTAGCTGCAAGTACTTGATGTACGTCTACCGTGGCGAGAAACGCTAAAGCATCCGATATGTCATTCGGACTATAGTTGAAATACTCCGCTAATCTTAAAGGCACAGTGGGATCCGAATCTGCCATTGAAGTCTGTACCGAAGTCACACCACTTTGGTGTATTGTTTGGTGAAATAGTTCCTCCTGGTTATAATGCAAGTGATAATCTGCTGACATTCCGCCAGCACTGTTTCCAGATACAGTTATTTTTGTGTCGTCTCCTCCGAACGCTGCAATATTTTGTTTGATCCACTTTAGCGCTAACACTTGATCTTTTAGTCCCTGATTACCAGGCATTTCGGGTGTATCAAGACACATGAACCCGTAAACTCCTAGTCGGTAGCTGATGGATACTAAAATGACGTCGTGTCTAACGATGAAACTGGGTCCGAACTGGTATCGATTTGAACTTCCTGAAGTAAATGTGCCACCATGAATCCAGATCAACACTGGGAGAGGGTTTTGTAGGCTGGCAGAGTTCGGGACGTAAATTTGAAGATGCAAGCAGTCGATTGATGAATATGAGGCTAAGTCGCTGGTTTGAGGACATACTACGGAGTCATTGTATGCGTCAAATATGTCTTCAAATTGTGGATGTGGTGTTGCTGGCTGGAAAGGTGTAAAATAAACTTTATAAGTTTAATCCAAGGATTAATTAATAAATTAATCATTGAATCAGACGTACTTTCATGGAGATTCGGACCCATAAACTTAACCCAATCTCGCTACTCCACGAGAAAATGTGCGTGTAGTTTTGTCTTAAGTTCAAATTAAAATCGACCAAAGGTTGTACTGTTAAATATACTAGCAAAATAGGTACTAGACATTTCTCGGGTAGTTTACATTAATCAAGAAAAAATAATATTGAGTCCGAACTTTTAAAAGGTATGATCAGAATAGTCTTACGCCAAAAGGGTTATCTGCGGCAACATCAGCATACGGTACTCCGAGAAACATGGTGTAGTCTCCATCTTCTGCCCTCAGTCCGCGTATGGGTCCGACGTTAGTATTTACCACTAGACCATCATCTTCCAATGGAACACTTGGAACAGCTCCAACAATATAAAATATGGAAATCAAAATGCTAAATACTGTCCAGCACTGCTCCATTTTGAATCGAGATGACGAACATTAGTGACCAATAGTTGAATAATATCATAAATTTATAATAGTTATAATATAATCACTGTGCTTATTTTATCTTAAGATAAGATCACATTAATCACTGTTCGATAAGTCTTGAAATAACTTGACGTGTTATTATAATTTTATCTTGCGCCTTTTCTTAGAGAAATCAGAGATTCAGAGGACTCATTTAAACGGTTTAACTATAAACTTATTTGAAAGGAGGACCAGTCACTAACTAGTGCTTGATAATAATCCACTGTACCACCTCTGGGCCACTATAATATTTGTATGTAATGTACCTAAATACATATTGTGTCCAATGCAGGTAGGTTATTTCAAATCATGCTAGTCGAAATTAATCGGACGACCGCATAGCCTAGTGGTTAGAGGACCTGACTACAAAGCTTGAGGTCCCGGTTTCGACCCCGGTCGGGCAGGCATTTGTGTGAATAACTATAAATTAAAAATTTTAATAACCCCCGACGCAATTTGGTCACACGTACTTTGAAAATAAAGTAAATGCCCATTGTGCGCCTAAGATCCCTTCCGCAGCTAAAAGAGCTGATAACTTTTAAACGGTTGAACTAATGTTTGTGCTCCAGTCTTGGGTGATTAATATGCATTTATCTATATACGTATGTTTGTCCGGTTACCTAGTACCCATAGAACAAGCTTTGCTTAGTTTAGGACTAGCTTAGTTTGTGTCAGTTAATAATAATAATAAATAATAAATATCACGCTACAATTCACACCAATTGACCTAGTCCCAAAGTAAGCTAATCAAAGCTTGTGTTATGGGTACTAAGCCACGGATAAACATACTTATTATACATAATAGACGGATATATTCTTAAATACGTATTTAAACACCCAAGACCTGAGAACAAACATTTATATTTTTCATAAAAATATCTGCCCCGACACGGGAATCGAACCCAGGACCTCAAGCTTCGTAGTCAGGATCTCTAACCACTAGGCCATCTGATCGTCTGGTCAATTGTCCGATGATTTATTAATCCGGTCTAATTGACTTGAAATTTGGCACGGATAGGTATATAAGATGACAATGACAGTACGTACAGTCAACAAAAAGGCTTGGATTAAAAACGAAATTTTCAACAATTGACAACACAAGAAAAGAAAAACCGGCCAAGTGCGAGTCGGACTCGCGCACGAAGGATTCCCGTACCGTCTAATATATAAAAATCTCGTGTCACGGTGTTTTTTATCGAACTCCTCCGAGACGGCTTGACCGATTTTTATCAATTTTTTTTCTTCATACTCGGTAGGTCTGAGAATAGGGGCCTGTTGCATAACAAAGTACAACTAATATTACAAGCGGAACTCTCGCTTCAGTTATATTAACTAGAAAGGGAGTTCCGCTTGTAATATAAGTTGTACTTTGTTATGCAACAGGCCCTAGGTCGTAGGCTATAAAAGTCTATAACTTATGGCAAAACAACGTTTGCGGGGTCAGCCAGTAGTTATCTATAAAAACGGCAAAAAAATCATGTTTGTTTTATGGGAGTCCCCCTTAAATATTTATTTATTTTAATTTAATTACTTATCTTTAAAATGAAATGAAATTAAATGAAATTAAATGAAATAATTTATTTGCATTGAACGGGTTACATGTCAAGGTCTTAAGTATTTATTTCATACAGTACAGCCGCTCAGCCTTTGGTGGCATACAAATATTAGTACTTATAACTATTTAAATTAAAATAATCGAATATAATTTGTCAAATGAATACACCTAATAATAATAAAGTCTAATAACAATAAATTAACGAATCAATTAATAATTATTTATTTTTATCGAAAAATTCATTCACTGAGTAAAAGCATTCTTCTTGTAACCATTGTCTAAGTTTGGAATAAAATATATTTGTGTAACTCACATATTCCTACCTTCGATAGCTAGAGCCACTATACATAAATATGTGTCCAAGCATGTCAGACCCCAATAAAAGACAATGTTAGGTACCTTTAGAAGCGCGCGATGTCTTGTAGGTGGCCTGCAGCCGCCGCCGGGTTTGGCCGATTTCTATCTCTTGCTGTTGCTTGATATAAATGGGAATCCTGAAGTGTTCTTGAATTCACAGTCACAGTAAAAGTTTGGATTATAACTATTATAACTAATATCACGGAGCGCGATGCGCCCCGTGCCGAACCGCCGAGAAGAAGAAGGCCTGTTCTTATTATTTCCACGGCGCCACTGTCGCGTCGTAAGCGCAGGAGGCAAGGCAATGTTGCCAACCTCAAGGCTGCCGTATTACCTCCTATTGTGGGAGTAACATGCTTGGACATACACTCCCCCCCTAACCAAGATGTAGCTTGGTTGACCTAATCATCAAGTGGAAGTTGGCTAAGTTTTGAAACTGGTCTGATTAAGGTACTCTTTTGAGTTCGCACCTTAACTACACGTACAATCCCGTGTTTACCAGGCAACAAACTTATTTTTCTACCCCGTTTCCATTCCAAAGGCGGACTATTGTCTTCTTTAATCAATACTAAATCATTAACCTTTGGAGATGTAGTATGATCATTCCACTTGTGCCGTAATTGCAAGGTGTGTAAATATTCGTTTCGCCATCTTGACCAAAAATGTTGCGATAGCCGTTGAAGTAATTGGAATCTATTGAGTCTACTAATTTTAACACCATCATAGTTATACTCGGGTAAGGAAACCAGTGGCTCAACAATCAAAAAATCCGCGATATAATTGCTGCGAATTCATTTGCACCAACATGAACATAACAATAAGTTTTATAAAAATGCTCAACGAGTACAATCCAACCCTACCCTTCCCCGGGAGCAAAATTGGGTGTTTAGCATTGTAAGGTAAGTCAGAATACTTGATTCTACCACCGACTCTTATCAAATTGTTTGAATCGAGAAACAAGTTTACACACAACTTCACCGAAGGTGGTTCTGCCGAAGCCCAAAAACGTTCCACTGTTTTTATTAGTGAACTTCCCGAAAAAATTGTAACATCCGTAACCGTAAGCCTGTCATCCGAAATGCGAGGTAAATCGGAAATATTTATAACCGAACTTCCATCTAATAAGTTTAAATCCGAAACCAATTTTTTGTCTAATACCGAAACCGAATTTTTATCAAATACCGAAACCGAATTTTTATCAGATACCGAAACCGAATGATTATCTGATACCGAAACCGAATTGTTATTAGATACCGAAACTGAAATTTTATCAGATACCGAAACCGAATTATTATCTGATACCGAAACCGAATTGTAATCAAACACCGAAACCGAATTGTTAATAGATACCGAAACCGAAATTTTATCAGATACCGAAACCGAATTATTATCTGATACCGAAACCGAATTGTAATCAAACACCGAAACTGAATTGTTATTACTATGCACCGGGCCAAAAAGGGCATAATCAAATATAGTGTCCAAAACGTATGGACCACCCGAGTCCGACCGTGAGTTTAAAATCTCGCCTAAAATGTCGCATCCGAATATTATATCTATCTTTGCCAAATGTGCAAAGTTCGCATCTGATAACTTGATTTCAGAAGATGAGGTAAACCGCCTAGCAATATAGGACGTAGGAGTCGTCATGACCGCCGCCGAAACCGTTAAAACCGAATTTGAGTCAGGTTTTGACTTAAAATTAACAATAACCATTTTGTCACTTAATTTTGTACTATTGCCGCCGACACCGACAATAGGTATAGAACAGTTATGCCGCTTCAAGCAAAGTGAGTTCGCAAAATCATTTCGTATGATAGTGATCTGCGAGCCGGAATCTAATAAAGCACGAGCGGGAACGTAATCACCGCACGTTGACCGAACATAAACAATCACCGTAGGTAACAAAACACTTTCTACAACTTTAGGTGTAGATAACGAAGCGGCATTACTATTGTTTATCTGTAATTGCTATTGGGCATGAGACGAGCGTCGCGACTCAAGTGGCGATGCTGAGCGATGGCGGCGATTCTTCTCACGCGAAACATCGCGGCTGGCTCTGGCGCCATGTTTGTCGCTATACGCGGCCGCCCGGTCGTTGCCATACGTTCGCTCGAAATGAGTGCACCGATTTTCGTTACCATTGACATTATTATCATAACCGTTATTAGTTTGTCGATCACAATCAGTATCGACCACACCGACCGAGACATGGTTTGATTTTTTATAATACGGCGATTTGACCTCGCCGGCACTCTTATCATGAGTGTGAGAGTTTTCATTGCGAGGAGTAGCAAATGTACATATCATTTTATTATGACCAGTATTGTTACAGTACATACATGGTACATTCCGTTTGCAAGAAATAGCCGAATGGCTACCGAAACATCTGAAGCACAAATTTTCAGATTTAATCAACCCGCACCTGTCATCACGTGACATATTCTGGAATTTATAACAATCCGTAATCTTATGAGATTGACCATTGCAAAACGCGCACACTATTTTGTCGAACGACCTATTCTGTTCGCGCGGTGTGAAGATCGTCTTACGAGGTTGATTGAAGTTTGCCGAAGTCGGCGTCGCAACAGCGACCGTCGCCGAATGATTGGTGGTATCAATAAAATGACATTCATTTTGTAAGAAAGTAATGAAATTTTCAAATGTTGGTAGGTCGTTTTTAACGCCACCATATCTTTGTTCGAAACGTGTTTTTAAATCGGTAGGCAATTTAGACATGCACATAAACACTACAAAATAGTCGTTAATTACGAGCCCTAAATTCTTAAGAGACCGTACTGATTCCAACAGTGGGTTTAACATACCTACCCGGAGGTTTTGGCTGTTTGACACATTAGGTAAATTAATCAAGCGCGAAAGGTGCCTATCAATAATCATTCTTTTATTCTCATACCGCGATTTTAATATCTCTAGTGCGATATCTAATGACTCATTTGTCATAGGCAAATGTTGTATTAGGGTGCGAGGTTCTTTGTGAACATGTGAAAATAGGTAGTGATACTTCTCAGTCTTAGATAAGTCCTTTCTTGAGAGCACTAAAGAATTATACAAGCTTATGAAGCTAAACCATTCAAACACGTTTCCCTCGAAGTTTTCGAGGTCTAATACAGGCAGACGAGAGTGTACTGCACTTTCCGTAGTCGAGTAAGAACCGTCCGAATTCGGGAATTTAGCCGATATTGCATCCAACTCATTATACTGAATAGTAGCAATTTTAAAACGAGCATCATAACTTGTCGTCAAATTTTCGTCTGAGACGATATTTAAGAGGTTCTCGTAAGCCGCCGATAATTTTTCATAATGATCCTCTAGTTTTCTGAGCCGAGCCGATAAAACACCTGATGCGTATTCACTTGATTTACTCAAAGTGTTATGTTCAAACCATTCGCATTCAATTTTGAAATTTACTTCGTTGGCCTTCGCCATTTTGTTATATTTAAAATTTGCAATTAGGTAACTACCTAAGTAAGCTAACCTAAATCCGCCGAATAAAACCGTATTACGTATCTACTTCAACAATCCACTTCAAAACACTTCTAAGCATAGAATATTTACACACAGCAACCGACACTTGTTGCTACGAAAACGTAACAAAGGTATAAACCGAAAAACCGAAAACCGAAAACCGAAAACCGAATAGTGATAGTAACCCGTGAAACCGAACCGAATTTAGCTAGATAAGTTAGATTATTATCTATTTATTAATTAGAATACAACCGACCGACCGACATTGAGTTGAGGTACAAGATTAAATAACCGACAAAAAACTAAATTCTTTCTAAGGTTCTTAACGTTAACCGTTTACGGTTCGATGGACCAAAAAATATGTTTAACTCACATATTCCTACCTTCGATAGCTAGAGCCACTATACATAAATATGTGTCCAAGCATGTCAGACCCCAATAAAAGACAATGTTAGGTACCTTTAGAAGCGCGCGATGTCTTGTAGGTGGCCTGCAGCCGCCGCCGGGTTTGGCCGATTTCTATCTCTTGCTGTTGCTTGATATAAATGGGAATCCTGAAGTGTTCTTGAATTCACAGTCACAGTAAAAGTTTGGATTATAACTATTATAACTAATATCACGGAGCGCGATGCGCCCCGTGCCGAACCGCCGAGAAGAAGAAGGCCTGTTCTTATTATTTCCACGGCGCCACTGTCGCGTCGTAAGCGCAGGAGGCAAGGCAATGTTGCCAACCTCAAGGCTGCCGTATTACCTCCTATTGTGGGAGTAACATGCTTGGACAATATTTCCAGTTAAATTTGTTATAGTTTTAGGTACAGTATTATAAATTTTACTTATCATGTAATATGAATTCTTTTTAAAAAGGCTCAGTTTGGTTAAAGGTAATTTTAATGGCTTTTGCGTAATAGTACGCTTTGCGTAGTAGTTTTGCGTAAAGTGAATATATAACTAAATATTCCATGAATATTTCAAGCGTCTACCTGTTGCTATTATAAATATCGAGGAAAAACGAGCGAAAAATAATCACGTTTGTTGTATGGGAGCCCCCCTAAATATTTATTTTGTTTTGTTTTTTAGTATTTGTTGTTATAGCGGCAACCGAAATATATCATCTGTGAAAATTTCAACTGTCTAGCTATCACGGTTCATGAGATACAACCTGGTGACAGACGGACGGACAGACGAACAGACGGATGGACAGCGAAGTCTCAGTAATAGGATCCCGTTTTTACCCTTTGGGTACGGAACCCTAAAAAATAGGTATTATATTAGTTTAATTTTCTGTAGCACGATAAAACTAAAATAATATATGTTGATTGATTATGAGTAACGACTGATGTATTTTGTTGATAATTGTGATTATAAAAATAACACGTAATCGACGTGACTTAATATGTATGTACAATTTTATAATGATTGATCCCAAAAGATTAATCGTCTAATCGCTGCTAATTATTTACTTTTAGGGTAAGTAATTGATTGCATTTTTATTTTAGGAGGCTAAGTAATATGAAAAAAAATGTTAATCAGTGCACTTTGATACGTGATTTTTTATCGTTAAAAATATGATTAAGTAAAATAGCTTTACAGGTATTTCGACGTTTTAATTTTCGGCCTTCCGTTCATAGGTTGTGTGAAATTCGGTTTTTCGTACTTCGGTATTATAACACATACCCATCCCCACAGATGCGTTGCCGGCCATTTGAGACAGCATCCGTATTTTCACGGTTTCGGGACGGACACAGTGCGAATCGCTCTTAGAAAGATAAATAATAATAAATGTCTGTCACCAGCGCAGTCAGTCAAAAGGCGTAGGGATATGACGACCTCATCGCCCGCTGGTGTTGTCGTGTCACCAGTGCAGTCAGTCATCGCAGGGCGGCTTGTGGCGAGCTGTTGGTGCGTAGCGACACCACGAACCCGAGACCTCCAGGGGTACACATACACACATGCGCTTATACACACACTCACACACAGTTACACACCCACCCCGCCTCTAGTTTGCCTTTGTTGGTCGCCTAGAGTGGAGCGCAAGAGCTAATGCGAGTTGGCATTCTGAAGTTTAAAGTCCAGGAACACCTCTCCATCCTTAGCCGTTTACACCAATGTTGCCGCCTCGTTGCCCCGAGTGGGCAATAGTTTGAGGGGCCCATTTAGTGAATGGCGAGTCACCGCCTACCAAAAGTTCAGTTTATGAGATATTGAAATGGTAGGTGTCCGTTATCTCACTCCATAGCCCGGTAATCCTGTCCACAACATCCCAACCCCATAGCCAATTCCATGTCGCTTCCTACCTGGCAATAGTTTGGCAACTGTGGGGGACTGTCCGCTAGCACATCCTCATGGTGTATTAGGGGATAGACCCCCATAGTTGCGCCCATCTCATTTATATTATATGGTACCAAAGGCCTCTTCATGTTGGCTTCGGCCCCATGTATGCCTTTCAAATGACCGGGTCCCCATGGGCCCGTGATCGGAAATCCGTACCAACATAATAATAAGACCGGAGCCTCCTAGAGTGGAGCGCAAGAGCTAAATGCTCGAAGGATGGATGTGTTTCCGTAAGTGGCGAGTTGGCATTTTGAAGTTTAAAGTCCAGGAACACCTCTCCATCCTTAGCCGTTCACACCAATGTTGCCGCCTCGTTGCCCCGAGTGGGCAATAGTTTGAGGGGCCCATTTAGTGAATGGCGAGTCACCGCCTACCAAAAGTTCAGTTTATGAGATATTGAAATGGTAGGTGTCCGTTATCTCACTCCATAGCCCGGTAATCCTGTCCACAACATCCCAACCCCATAGCCAATTCCATGTCGATTCCTACCTGGCAATAGATTGGCAACTGTGGAGGACTGTCCGCTAGCACATCCTCATGGTGTATTAGGGGATAGACCTCCATAGTTGCGCCCATCTCATTTATATTATATGGTACCAAAGGCCTCTTCATGTTGGCTTTGGCCCCATGAATGCCTTTCAAATGACCGGGTCCCCATGGGCCCGTGATCGGAAATCCGTACCAACATAATAATAATAATAATAAATATTAGGGGACAATTTTACACAAATCGACCTAGTCCCAAACTAAGCAAAGCTTGTACTATGGGTACTAGACGACGATAAACATACTTGTATAGATAAATAAATACTTAAATACATAGAAAACATCCATAACTCAGGTACAAATATTCGTGCTCATCACACAAATAAATGCCCTTACCGGGATTCGAACCCAGGACCTCTTGCTTCGTAGGCAGGGTCACTATCAACTAGGCTAAAGCGGTCGTTGCAATGATGATGATGATGATGAAATGAATGTATGAATAAACGAGTCGCACCCCTCGTCCGAACAAAGGCTTATATTACGAGTACTAAATTACCGGAAGCCAATCAAGGCAATCGAGTTAGCGCATACTTTCCTCAACTTATGAATTTCCGATGAGGCTGACGCGAATTGGATTCTGTAATCAGTGATCGGTTTAATTAAAATTCTTCCGAAGGAACTAGCGTTTGCACGCGGATTTTTGCACGTTAACCATTAGATATGAATTCAACAATTGAAATTGAGACTTTACTAACTACGGGAATTCCCAAAAATAAATATAATAAAATATAATAATTATTATTATTATTATTACATACTAAGAATAGCTTTATTATACACCAGAAAATACAGATAAAAATAAAACAATTAAGAATACAGTGAATAAAACTTAACTATAAACTAAATATCTAACTATTACAAACTAAATTAAATTAAAAACTAAACTAGATCTAAAAATGGCCCCTGCGGCATTGTGCCGAAGATGCTGGCAGCATTTCCTCGTTGAATCGCTAGGCTAATTCTTTGAGCGAGGTAGCTGCCAGCTCTTCGGTCACCGGTAGCATCTATAAGCCTCTTTGAAATCTCTTTGAAGAGGCTTAGTGCTCCTGGGCCCCACGGACCAAGGGTCTCGACACCGAAAGGGATGAAATTATATTCGGCGCCGAGACCACTATATTTGCCAATTTTAGCGGTTTCGGCCGCCTCTGCTGCGGCTGCTGCCCTTGTGGAGGTCCGGTGGATATGAGAAGGGGCTAGTGTGTCTACACAGGTTGCATCCCACACCAGAACCCTTCCCATACTCCACGGGATCAACGACATACCGTCTGGTCTCTTGCCGTCGGCTCTTGAAATACCTGATGGCTCCAGGAGAGCCGGCACGTTAGCCGACGCAAGAGACCGACGAATAATGTCGTTAAGGGCAGCATGTCTCACGAAGCGGCCCGCGCTCTTCTGGCAGGAGAGTCCGTGGTGCCCAAGCCGGTCTACATCGCTTCCGCAGGGGCAACGATGTGGAGCGCAGACCGGGACCCCAAGACGTAAACAAACTGCGAAACGGAGAGTATTGGGATCAATAAAAGTGCCAGTGGTTGTAGATGGGTGTGCGTGGAGCCAGAAACCAGCCTCTTTTGTTCTTACTGCTAGGAGTCTGGCTCGTTCTGCGGTACAACACTGGTCAAGAAGGGAGTCAGCGGTCAATTTGCAAATTATGTCGTCCCAGCACCTTTGAAAATTTGAAAGTGATAAGAAATATCCGCAACAAAAAAATCGGTATTTTATTTTTATTTAAATTCATTACTAACATAGTTTATAAATAGGTTTTAAATGTATACTAACAAAACTATGGATTCTTTGTGGTCTGAATTAAATGATTTTTATTTTTTTATTTATTTTTAACTAGCTTTTGCCCGCGGCTTCGCTCGCGTGTACCATGAGTATTCCAAAGAACCAAGATATCAAGCAAGCAAGCATACAGGCAAGCATGCAAGCATGCAAGTATACAAGCAAGCATGCAAGCAATATGCAAGCAAGCATGCATGCACGCAAGCAAGCAAGCGTGCAAGAAAGCGTGCAAGTAAGCGTGCAAGCAAGCGTGCAAGCAAGCACGACTAAACTTCAGGTAGATACGATCCTTTACAGTATTTCTTTGTATACAATGTTTTTCACTAATTCGGAAGCGAGCACTAAAAATCTGAATAACCAGAAAGAATACAACTAAAGGTCTATACATGCATATGATATATAAAGAAACTTCCTATAACTCCTAACCGTTAAGGAGTTTAACCTTCCATCATCAGCTCACCTGGATAACCTGCAAAAATACAACTATCGGTCTATACGTAACTATAATATTTGAAAAAATATCCTCAAATCCTAACCGTTAAGGAGTTTTACCTTCCATCATCAGCTCATCAAGGGATCCTATCGATGTTTAGAAAATTTTATTTCCGAAGGTTTAGAATCCCGAAAACTTCAATTGTCTGAAAGCATTTTTTCTGAAACTGTAAATATTTCAGGATTTATTTCAGGACCATCGTGTAGAACCCTTTAGGTTAGGTTAGGGTTGTTTTATAAAAATCCTGAAATATTTACAGTTTCAGAAAAAAATTCATTCGGATAAATGAAGCATTCGGGATTTTAAATATTCGGAAAAAAATAATTCTAAATTTTGATAGGTAACCGCTCATCAACATGAGATGATGTCTACCAGACGCAAACACTTATATAGCTTGAGAAAATATATGAAAAACCGGCCAAGAGCGTGTCGGACACGCACAAGGTAGGGTTCCGTAGCCATTACAAAAAAATCAAGTAATATTTTTCTAAGGATTTCGTATGTGTACGGAATCATCCAAGTTTAGGTATGTTTTATACCTTAGGCTACTATTTACTCTTAAACTACAAATAATTTCCAAGCAATCTTAGCCGCTATAATTTTCCTAGTAAATTTGATATATTTACTACCATTCTGAATTTTTTCAAATTTTTCCAGTTTTCAGTTTAGATTTTAGAGGGGGGGGACGCTCGATTTTAATGTAAATTTTCACTTTAAAGTTGAATATTTCGCAAACAGATCACTGAATAGAAAAATCATGTTAGCAACCCCGCAATGGTTTTAAAAGACCTATCAAACGATACCCCACACTATAGGATTAGTCGAGAAAAAAAAATCACCCCCCCTTTACGTATATGGAAGGTACCCTAAAATAAATTATTTTTTTATTTTTTATTTTACCACTTTGTTGGCATGACTGATATGTATATTCATGCCAAATTACAGCTTTCTAGTACTAACGATCTCTGAGCTTAGCCGCGGACAGACAGACAGACGGACAGACATGGCGAAACTATAAGGGTTCCTAGTTGACTACGGAACCCTAAAAACGTAATGCGTGCCTACAAAATTTGAAGGTTGCCCTCGATTTCCCTGAGATCCCGTCATCAGATCCTGATTTGGTGACAATGGGACCATCTCAGGAGTATATTATATTCTTTCGTATAAAAAAAGAATTTTTAAAATCGGTCCACAATTGACCGAAAAATCGGTGAACATACCTACATAAAAAAAATACATATAGTGGAATGCATAACCTTCACCTTTTTTGAAGTCGGTTAAAGAGCCCTTTGTGGCCTATTTACAGTATAAACTTTTGAATTTTTCAATTTTACCTTTCTACAACCAGTAAAACGCAAAATCCCATTTTTTCTCGTTCCCGTAAGAATTTCGGGAAATGCTTTATTAATGCTCCCCTACACTCCCCAAGGAATCCACTTGCCTAATTTCAGCTTTCTACGACCAGTAAAACGAAAAATCCCGTTTTTTCTCGTTCCCGTTGGAATTTCAGAAAGTCCTCTCTCAATGCTCCTCTACATTTCCCAAGCAATCTACATGCCGAATTTCAGCTTTCTACGACCATTAAAACGAAAAATCCCGTTTTTTCCTTATCCCGTGGGAATTTCCGAAAATCCTTAAAACTGTTTTTTACTATTATAATTACCTACTTCTATGCCAAATTTGAAGAGTCTAGTAATTATAGTTCATAGGATTCCGTTGAACTGAATATATTAATACCTACTTGTGTATCAAATTTGAAGAGTCTACTGAGATAGGGTCACTCGGAATCCAATATATAAATCCCGTTTTTTCCCGTTCCCGTGGGAATTCCCAAAAATCCTTCCTTAGTGGATACCTACATTGTATAAGGTATCTATGTGCAAAATTTCAAGTTTCTAGGTCCAGTGGTTTGGGCAAAACATTAAAAACGACACCCATATTGATATTTAGACATTTCAACCCCATCGCACCCCATCCAGGGAGATGGTATTTTACGTATGCCACATCGGATTTTAAAACCGTTGTTGTTTTCATAACCAGCGACCCGATAAACCATAGAAACAACACCCATGTTGATTTTCAGACTTTGTTACCCCTTACCCCCCTTTTAGGGGTTGAATTCTCAAAAAACCTGAAACACATGTTTACTCATTTATCATTAGGAGTATTTCTGTGAAGTTTCGAATAAAATAGTCGAACTAATCTTGTTTCCCCATACAAACTTTGAACCCCCTTTTTACCCCCTTAGGGAGTGAATTTTGAAAAATCCTTTCTTAGTGCTCCCCTAGACCTTATAAGGAACCTACATGCCAAATTTGGAATCTCTAGGCCCAGTGGTCTGGGCTGTGCGTTGATATGTCAGTCAGTCAGTCAGTCAGTTTCTTCTTTTATATATTAAGATAAATAATAACTAAAATATATTTTGAAAGGGAGCCCCTTTAGGCAAGGTTCCGAAGATACTGGCAGCGTACCCCCTTTGAATAGCTAAACTAATTCTTTGTCCGAGGTAGCTGCCAGCTCTTCGGTCTCCTGTGATGTCGACTATATATAGCTTATAGCGCTATAGGACCCCACGGACCAAGGGCTTCTACACCGAATGGGACAAAATCATATTCGGAGCCTAGACCCCTGTATCTGCACACTTTAGCTTTTTCAGCCGGTTCACAAGCTGCACCAGCTCTGTTGTTGGCTCCATGTAGATGGGAAGGGACCAGCGTGTCTGAACAGGTTGCATCCCGGCCCATCTTCCATGGAATCAAACTCATAACATCTGGTCTCTTGCCATCGTCCCTTGCAATACCTGTCGGCTCAAGTAAACGTGTATCCCAAAATATATATCGTGACTTATATTAAAATATCTCGGGACTTAAGGCTGGCGCAGACCAGACGCGTGTGTTTATCACGCACCAGTTGTTATAAATGAAACTGTAAGAGAGATGGCACACCATGTGCACCCATCTAGTGTGCCATCTCTCCAATCAAGGTGCGTGTGCATCCGGTCTGCACCCAGCCTTTAATTAGGAATTGCTAAATACCTCGATGTTTCTGCCGCATTGCAGCGGCGATTCACGAGTCGCGATCAATTCCCAAAAAATATTAGTTAGGAGTGAGAATCGGGAAAGATAAAAACATTAAATTTACAACATTTCATATTTCTAAGACTGTAATTTGATTCGTTCTCTGTATTCTGTTTGGAAAGAGAAAGACGCTGATAGTTTTAAATTTTCCCTAGGATTATTAATTAATTTGTTACAATTTTTTAAAGATGTGCTTATTCTAAAAGAGCGTATCGATAGAATAGATCCATTACCTTTGTCTAGTCTCTATTAAAAAAAAGTGATGACATAAATTTGACTTTAAGGTTGTTATTAAACAAATTAAATTTAAAATTATGACAGCTCTTTTTTCTAGTGAAAAGGGTAAAGGAAACATATCTATTCTGTGGCACTATTTGTAAGTACATATATGTTTTTAAATTTGTTGTATTTTTTAAATATGGAGGAATAAATTATAATAAATATTTTTCGTGTTTAGAAGACGAAACTCTTTCGATTCCTGCAGTAATTTTCAGGTGTTAAAAAAATGAAAGGTTGTCAATTATATCGTTGTCTTCATTTACGTTTGTATGACGAGCACCCGTGCATTTAAGTAATACATATCTCTAGACTTAGCGGTTAATATTTTGGGATCTGTACAGTCGAGTCCTCCAATATCTGTACATAGACCTTATTACCGTAACATAAGGTTCATGTTTATATATTTATGAACGGTTGGCTGTACAGATATTGGAGAACTCGACTGTACATACATTTCATGGAAATATCGGAATGAAAAGTAGCCTATTTATTACTCTAAGTAGCCTATAGATAAGAAAACATTATCGCTAATCAATTGAAATAAAGATAACTAAATTTAGATAAGACACCCGCGCCCAAAGCGTGAGCAAAATAATTGTTTCAGTTCATTAACATGGACCTCCGCAAAGTAACACCTGATTCAAAAAATTACTGATGGTATTTGTTAATTGCCATCTGAACTCTAAGCAAGATAGTGAAAAACAAAATATATATATATAGGATTTATACTTCCTTTAAAGGCTGGCAACATACTGGTTTTTGAGTTGTTGATATTTATGGGCGGTGGTGATCATTTCCCATCAAATGACCCGCTTGCTCGTTATCCTCCCTCTCATAGAAAAAAAAATACAGGTAAACTTACAGTGTCATCATTAATCTGTGTACCTACTACATCAATATGACAATCAGCCTTATTGTTTTTATTCCGTTACAGGAACTGTCAAAAAAATACTAAAGCTAAAATTTTACTCTTTACAACCTGGGATGCGTGCGACCCATTTATCTGTTTTTAATCAAACGCAAACAAAGCGGGCGCCAGGGGACTGATAGTGGCGCGTGCTGCGGTCCCGCGGGCGCCAAACCGGCAGCGGAGGTTTATCATTATCATCATTTCAGCGGTAGGACGTCCACTGCTGGACATAGGCCTCCCTCATTGACGCCCAATCATTATGATTGGAAGCGACTCGCATCTACCCTGAACCTGCGGCCTTTACCAAATCGTCCATCCGTCTCGTTGGTGGACGTTTCACGCTACGCTTGCCAGTCCGTGGTCTTCATTCCAGAACTTTTGGGCCCCAACGGCCATCTGTTCTGCGTGCAGCGGAGGTTATGAACCGAAAACTAAAGAGGAACTAGCTTTGAACCGTGCTGCCTTTACTAGAAATATTTACAACCATAGAATTTGATTTGCCCTGAAGAAAGGTTACACTATCACAAAATGTATGTTTAGTAGTGGTAGAGCCATGTTGTAGCTAGCCGCTGCATCACGAATGGGCCGGCTCGTCCGGGGCAGTACCACCCTCTCACAGAACACCGGCGTGAAGCAGCAATAATCCTGCTTGCGTTTCGTACGGTCAGTGAGAGTGCCGGGGGCCCAATACCTCACCCCTTCCCTCTTCCCCTCCCTCGCCCCCTTCCCCTGTTCCCTTTTCTTTAGGGCCGACAACGCACTGGCATCGCGTAAAGCGCTGCGGGTGTCTATGGACAGTGGTGATCATTTAACATCAGGTGACCCACTAGTTCGTTTGTCTGGCCTTTCTAACATAAAAAAAAAAAAAAAAAAAAATGTACACGTTAATGACAAGCCCGTTTATACAATCATGTACGAATACAGTTTTTTGGAAAAAGTGTACCTTCTGAGAAACTGTACAATCAAACAATTTGGGCTTTAATACTCTATCTGAGAAAATGCACTTTTTGAGATAGTGTACCATTATGAAAGTGATCCTTCAATAAGTGCACCTTTAAGGAAAGTACACATTTCGGGAAAATGGGTTTTACGAGCCTAATCACTTTATTCGAGTACGATTGCGGATTAAAGATAGTACTCTATTATATCGACGCAAAATTTTACTCTTTACAACCTGGGATGCGTGCGACAGACGGACAGACGGACAGACGGACAGACGGACAGACTGACAGACGGACAGACGGACGGACAGCGGAGCCTCAGTAATAGGGTCCCGTTTTTACCCTTTGGGTACGGAAGCCTAAAAACTAACAGAAGTAGGCTGGGATGTAACATTGTTACCGCTATAACCGTGGCTCCAACCGCACCGCATCCGTGCGTGCACTAATTTTGCACCACGAAGTTATTTGCAGTGGCGCTCGCGTTATCGCGATGTGCGCGTGAGTTTATAAGTAATTAGTAGGCATATTGTGTTCGATTTTAGAATAGGACGGTCCCATCTCATCCTAGATCGTCGTAAAAGGCAACTACGAGACCAAAGGGGGTACACCTCAGGAGTTACAGTTCTAGTTCCATGTGAAACAATCGGTACTTATGAATTGTCAAATAAATGATCCCAATAATTCCATATGGAACTAAATACTAAGTTTTACATTTAAATTATTTTTTATTATGTAAATTCACTATTTAATTTTTATTTGTCATAATATTTTTTAAGATAATTAATACATTCAATATAATAATCAATTTAACAGCATAAACCCTGGACCTCAAGCTTCGTAGGCAGGTTCTCTAACCACTTAGGCCATTTGGCCGTCTAATATTTTGACTTTGACCTTAACGTCTTTGGACTGTTGTTATCGATAATGATGGTGGTGGTACTAATTCGCAGCAACACTTATTTTAAATTAGTTCTCTCGCTTTTCAGGATTATAAATATTATATTGCATTTTATAGTTTAATGCTCGCGTCCAGTACAGCCTGGGGACATGCTGGGGACCGAAAATTTCGATACATCGACGATAGCACCAGTACATTTTTAATGAATCGAATTTTCGATAGTGCACGTTTTTGACACGGCGTAAAGTATAAACGGAGAGCTGTTTAATTTTTTTTTCTGACTTCAATCGAGTCTTTAATAAAAAAACCGGCCAAGAGCGTGTCGGACACGCACAAGGTAGGGTTCCGTAGCCATTACAAAAAAATCAAGTAATTAAGGATTTCGTATGTGTACGGAATCATCCAAGTTTAGGTATGTTTTATGCCTTAGGCTACTATTTACTCTTAAAGTACAAATAATTTCCAAGCAATCTTAGCCGCTATTATTTTCCTAGTAAATTTGATATATTTACTACCATTCTGAATTTTTTCAAATTTTTCCACCCAACAGTTTAGATTTTAGAGGGGGGGGGGACGCTCGATTTTAATGAAAAATTTCACTTTAAAGTTGAATATTTCGCAAACAGGTCACTGAATAGAAAAATCATGTTAGCAACCCCGCAATGGTTTTACCTATCCAACGATACCCCACACTATAGGATTAGTCGAGAAAAAAAAAATCACCCCCCCTTTACGTCTATGGGAGGTACCCTAAAAAAAAATATTTTTCTATTTTTTATTTTACCACTTTGTTGGCGTGACTGATATGTATATTCATGCCAAATTACAGCTTTCTAGTACTAACGATCTCTGAGCTTAGCCGCGGACAGACAGACAGACAGACAGACAGACGGACAGACATGGCGAAACTATAAGGGTTCCTAGTTGACTACGGAACCCTAAAAAGTAACAGGCAATTGAGGTAATCAAACCTTGTGGGCTTTTCACTTCATTACATTACCTTTAAAAGGCCAACATGGCATTGATACAAAAGAAAGAAATTGCATTACTATACACCGTGAAATTTTAGTGGTTGTTTTCCCGAAACGAGGTGATTTAGTATCGATTGTACAATCGATTTATAATTACTATTTTGACTAGAGTCAAAAATCCAATTGTGAAAAACGAAAGTAGAAAAAGACCGCAAACCAATAGTAACGCTTCGTTGGTACCTAACCTATCGTACGATCGTACGCTACTTGTACCAACGAAGCGTTACTATTGGTTTGCGGTCATTTTCGACATTCGTTTTTCACAATTGGATTTTTGACTCTAGTCAAAATAGTAATTATAAATCGATTGTACAATCGAAACTAAATCACCTCGTTTCGGGAAAACAACCACTAAAATTTCACGGTGTATTATAAAAAGTAACTAACTTTTTATAATAGGGATGTTTCCTAGGTAAAAAAAAAATAATTCTTATTAGTCCGTATTTTACATTATCAAAAAATATTAGACACGTAATTTTTCTTTTGACAATTAAACAAAAAATGACGAAGATATGGCGCGTTGAAGTTCCGCGTGACGAGGCGTGACGTCACTTGTTCCTAAAACGCTCCTACAAAGTGTAGGAACAAGTGACGTCACGCGAAACTTCAACGCGCCATATCTTCGTAATTTTTTGTTATATTTACAAAATAAAAAATACGTGTCCAATATTTTTTGATAATCTAAAAGACTGACTAGTTAGGAAAGTAGCCTATTACAAAGCTAATATCACTAACTAACGTATAATGTACGACGGTCAAGTGCAAAAATAAGTATCTATTCGAACCACTCAAAAATATGTTACTACGGCCTTATTGCGTCGGAATAAGAGTCTGTGGTACTTATTTTTGAAACTTTAAATAAGTTCATATTTTTACACTTGACTGTACAATTCTAGAAAAATATAAAATATATACTCAGAAGAGCTCACAACCCACTTGATGGTTAGTGGAACCGATGCCCCTGGATATGTAAGGCAACCAAGCACACTAATCTGAGAACTAAAGTGGAATTTCACCGGCAACCTTCTATCGGTTTCACCGGAACACAACATTGCATACATTGATTGCTATTTCTCGGCAAAAACACAGAATTGTAATAGTAAGCGCACTTGCCCGAACTTTTCTTTCACACATAATCAGACTCAGACATAAAAACTCCTGAAGCCTAATGAACTCGGGAGCTTAATGTACTCGGAATCACATTCACGTCCGCCATTTTTGGGTAAAACGCTCGAAGCGACTTAATCGCTGCCGCTCATGTATCGCTCCACACCCTACATAACAGTTGACACTATCTCCCGGTGGTATAGTAAGTTGCTGCAGACATTTACCTATACGAGATAAAACAGTGTACAATTTAAAATAGTTAAAATCGAATTAGTACTGAGGAAATTATTACCAGCTTTAACTATACATCATTTACTTAATTGAAATTGAAATTGAAATTATTTATTTCAGATTAGATTAGATTATTATTAAATAGGTTAGTAACAATAAAACTTAAAATTAAAATTAGTAAAAAATTAAATGTTTGTTAATAAAATCGATCGAGTTAGAAGATTAAAAAACGCTAATGCTTATAGTCCAACAATCTCGTGCGCGACCCTCCGCGGAACTCTGTCGCAATCAGCGTTTGCCGCACTAATTAAAATTACTACTTATTATTAGCAGAGGCTCCCTGCGACAGGGTTCCGCCGAGCGCCGCGCACGAGCTTGCGGACTATAGTTTTGCTATATTTTTAATAAGCTCTAGCTTTTGCCGCGGCTTCCAAACGCCAACTTGAACCCCAAAGAAACACGTGGGTAGATATCACTCTGCTCAACGTGACTCATATATGTGTCGTTGGCGTCGGAAAGGTTAAGGAACACGCTGGTACCGTACTGCTATAAATACTCTCTCTCTCTCTAACTCTCTTAAGAAGTACGCTGGTCGCGCCGCTGCCGCCCGTGCCTCGCGCCGTGCCGTCCGGCAGCTGACGCCGGCTCCCGGCGGTGCCGTTTGCTACCGCTGACGTTTATCCAATACCTACGCCACTAAAAAAATCTCTCCTCTATCTCTCTCTTAAGCTCTAACCGCACAGACAGCGAAGGCGTGCCGGTGCGGTGGCGGTGACGGTTGTAATATTCTAACTTGTACCGCGAACTCGTTCATACAAGTTAGAATATTACAACTGTCACCGCCACCGCACCGCCGCGCCTCCGCTGTCTGTGCGTTTGGAGCTTAAAGGTATAAGTTGGCAGCCGACTCCACGCAGCAGCAGCAGACGACGTGTCGCTAGCTACGGAGGGAATTTCATAGAAATAAGGTATAAGTTCGCGTAGCTAGCGACACGTCGTATGCTGCTGCTGCGTGGAGTCGTCCGCCAACTTATACCTTTAAGGAGCTCGCTGGTTGCGCCGCTGCCGCCCATGCCTCGCGCCGTGCCGTCCGGCAGCTGACGCCGGCTCCCGGCGGCGCCGTTTGCTGCCGCTGACATTTATCGCCGCACGCGTTAATATAATTTACAGCTCTCCAGACTGTTAAAAATTGCACATGCACTGATAAGATGGAGGAAGTGTATCCTTTTAACGCTTGGAGTATGCTGAGTTCCATGAATTGTAAAGTATTTCAATATGCTTTAGAGGCAATGAGAAAGAATGGTTAAATGCTAAGCTATGAGAGTATCGTTTCATCTCCGGCATTATGTGTCATCGACCAAGTAAGTTAAGTGCCACCACTTAACCTGCTGCTGCTGTTTGCTGTACCTACCATTTTTGTGACACTTCCTACAGCAGAATAAAAACAATAAAGAATGACTGTCACATGGACTTGTAAGTAAATTAAAAGACAAAAACTTTTTTAAAAACAAGCTCTTATTAAGTAGATGTCAATAAAAAGAACTAAAAAGCTGAAAATAATTTAATTCTGATAAAAAATAGACCATTTAAATCTTTGCGTTTTTATCAGTCCCAATTTTTTCAATAAAACCGTGTTACACCTTAATTATTTCTCTTGACGCTTTTATTGAAAAAAATGGGGACTGTGATAAGAACGCAAAGATTTAAATGGTCTATTTTTTATCAGAATTAAATTATAATATGACATATGTTGTTTTTATTTTATTTTCGTAATTAATAACAACTTCTGTAACACTTTAGTTCTGTTAATCAGTTAATAGCACTCGCAGGCTACCAAGATACAGGCTCAGCCTAGTTTGGAGTCTGATAGATGTACCGCATTTTTTGTAACAAGTGTTTTATGGTAAATAAACTATTTTTTTTTTAAATAAGACCTACGTACGAGTACATAAGACTGATTTAAATTTTGAATCGTATCTTCGGCTATCATCGGCTAGTTCGGTCGTGTCTGCGCGGCCGAAAATGCACGACGCGCCATATAAAGTGTGTACTACTGTACCGCCATACCAAATGTCATCCAAAGCCGTTGAGTTGTTTTGGCGTGAAGGAGTAACGAAACGAACGCGCACACGCGCACACTCACACGCTGGCACTCTCAAACCTTCACATTTATAATGTTAGTAAAATGCACAACAGGGGCTAAATTCAGGAACGGGCCTTGACGGGTTTGGTAGCAGTAATTCAATCGTTTGGGTTGGGTTCGGTTTGAACTGCTATTCAGGAACGCCAAAAATAACTGGTTTGCGAGAGGTTTGGGCTGAGTTTGGGATGAGCCTTATTTATTTGTTTATTTATATATTTACAAAGCGAATTAACAGGAAAATAAGGCTCATCCTAAGCTTAACCCATTCCTATCCTCTCCCAAACGATTGAATTACCGCTCGCAAACCGTGTTGGGCCGTTACTGAATTTAGCCCCAGGTGGAAATAACGACCTTCTGCAGTGAACGTGCCTGTCCAAAGATAATTGGACACTTTAATTTCCTTTTAATAAATAGGTACTAAAACTTCGAATTTAATTCGAAATCTTTACTTGATATCGCTGATAAGTGTCAAAGCAAGGCATACGTGACGGAAATTAGCTCTTGCCCCGGCCTGTTCTTACTTGTTGAGTTTATTTCGTGACGTGACATGTTGACGGCTGTTTGAGGGGCTAGGAAGATGTTATCTATAGTTTTATGTTTATTCTCAAGCAATTATTTATAACAAAACATTCAAAAAACAAAAATGAAACCAGGTGGTCACCCATCCAAGTACTGACCGCGCCCGACGTTGCTTAACCTCGGTGATCGGACGAGAACCGGTGTTTTGTCAAATATCTTGAAAACGGTGCATCCTACGGCAAAATCAATGAAATTTTCATCCCCCTTTTAAAACACCCGCACCCCTCTTCAACCCCCCATTAAATACATGCTGGCGTTCGCTACTCTCTTGTACATACTTGGCCTTCACTGCTCTGTAAATGTAACGTTACATGTACATTACATTGCGTCATCCTTTTTCGTGTATGAAGCCGGCGTTCATCGATTTATTAGACGTTGTCACGTTAAAAAAAAGTCAAAACATACAACACAATAAAAATTGGCCCATTGACGATATCAGAAAGTGGACGAGTTAGGGAGGTGACGATTTATGAATTGTAGGCTGACGACATGACCACATGAATAAATACGGAACAGAATAAAAAGTTCAAACAACGTCGCGCACGCATTACACTACTACACGCACAACATATGTGTGCGTGACCTGTCACAGACAGGACGGGGGGGGCGTGCACCGGCGCCCGCTCGGAGACAAACCGGTTTGAACTAGCTCAGTGAGTAGACAAAGTTCAGGTGTGTCGCCATTGACGACGCGACCGTTTAGCGTTTAGCTACATAGTTCGGGTATTCGGTTGTTTTTAAAGATGCCTACCTGTTGTAGTGTTTGTAGATATACAGATATTAGATACTTAGGTACTTGTTTGAATAAAATATTTTGATTTTTAATTTTTTTTTTTGCCGAGCGACAACCCTATGATAATAGGTAAGAATTTCGAGCTCTGTTCGGAAGCTTTTATTCTGCTCTGTATTTATTCATGTGACATGACACTGTGGATGGTTTAAGAATATGACCAAATGGGACTGTGAACAATGTCATCCAGAGCCCTCTGTACAGTCGAAAGCATAAATATGTATACTGTCATCGCGTCAAAATATGTGAACATCAACCTTATGGGTAATGGCACAGAGTTGTATACATAATTTTTGACACCTTGTTAATGTTTATATATTTTTGCACTTGACCGTACTTTCGCTTGACACTATTTCCTAGGATACCCAGTATAGGCTGGGCTGATGATTAGATGTCTCAAACAAATTTTGCACGGGTGTTCTTCATTATCGACGGCTATTTATCTATCTACAGCCATTGTCCGTCCACTGCTGGACGGTGGCCTTCATATTGCGCCAACACTCGCGATCCTGGGCTTCCCTCATCCAGCCGCTGCCAGCTGTCCTAAGGTCATCAGCCCAATGAGTCGCAGGGCGTCCCACACTGCGCTTTCCCAGACGTGGTCTCCACTCCAGGACACGTTTGCTTTTGTTCATAATCGACGTAAGTTTCAGGAATTCCTACGGGAATTTGGGATAATCCCGGACTTTCAATTTTACTGCCAAACCCAATGGTTGTAGAGTGAACGCGAATATTATTCAATAATATATCAATCGACTTTTTCACATCTATGTTTCCCTTTTTTTTATTTCCTCGGGGACTATATATTCTGTCGAGTTTGTTGAGTAAAACCAAGTAAAACTCACAAACTCCACAACCTAATATTATCTTGATGGCATTTTTTTACCTTTCCTCTTTTCCGGCTACATGTCATTATATCATCCTTATTAAGGTTCCTTAGGAATCGGAAAAGGACCCTGACCCACCTACTAGCTACCTAATGGTGCATTACAGTCACGTCTGTGAAACACGTCCTAACTAATATTATAAATGCGAAGGTAATTCTGTCTGTTTGTCTGTCTCGCTTTCACGCTAAAACTACTGAACCGATTTAAATGAAATTTGGTACACAGATTGTGTAGAGCCTGAGAAAGGACATAGGCTATATATCATTACGCTAACACCAATAGGAGCGGAGCGGAGCGGAAGAATGTTTCAAAATCGGGGGTTTTTGAAGTAAAACTTCTATAGGCACGCTTGGCTTGGGAGTACGGTGGTGAATGTGAATACGGGTGTGCGGGAGGGTTGCGGGGGGGTCTGTGGTGGGGGGGGGGGGTAATTTTTTTATATCGAGGATCCAAGGACCGTAAAAGTAATAAAAAAAATGTTGAAAAAAATAAATAGAAAAAGATACTTCATACTTAACTTGTAGAACTAAGGAGAGCCATAATTGATGAAAAAGCAAATTGGAAAAAAAATAAGCTGCCCAAATTACTCATTCCACGCGGACGGAGTCGTGGGCAAAAGCTAGTATAAAATATCTTTGCATGCAGAACCACCATTGTTCCACATAAAACAATAATCATCATTTGAGACGAAACACGTCCACTGCGAAACATAGGCCTCCCCCAAGGCTCACCAAACAGAATGGTCCTGTGCCATCCGCATCCAAACTTATCGCGCAACCTTAACCAGGTCGTCGTTTCCTCCAGGCCTACCTACACCGCGTCACAATACAAATAATATACATACAGTAACCCAACTCGCACGCACACAGCGGCGCGCGCGTGGGGACTTGCATTGTTTTGCCTGGCGAAGATTGGTTAGCGGCCGTGTAAAATGCTTGGCTGTGTGCGTGCGTTGTATGAAGTTGGAGTACTGTATGTATTATTTGTATTGTGACCGCGTCTTCCGGTCCGTGGACGCCACTCGAGAACCTTTTTGCCCCATCGGCTATCAGTTCTACGAGCGATGTGCCCTGCCTTCACTGCCACTTGAATCAAGCGATTCGTCGAGCTATGTCGGTACGTAAAACAATAATAATATATAATTATTATTATAATAGTATGTATACTTATATTGTAGGCCATTCTACTTTTAAGTAGCCATTAAATCTTTTGTAAAATAAAAGGAACCTGGTGATTTGTTCCAAATATAAATAACTTAAGTATATAAAAAACCGGCCAAGAGCGTGTCGGATACGCCCAAGGTAGGGTTCCGTAGCTATTACGAAAAAATCAAGTAATATTTTTCTAAGGATTTCGTATGTGTACGGAATCATCCAAGTTTAGGTATGTTTTATACCTTAGGCTACTATTTACTCTTAAACTACAAATAATTTCCAAGCAATCTTAGCCGCTATAATTTTCTTAGTAAATTTGATATATTTACTACCATTCTGAATTTTTTCAAATTTTTCCACCCAACAGTTAAGATTTTAGAGGGGGGGGGACGGCCGATTTTAATGAAAATTTTCACTTTAAAGTTGAATATTTCGCAAACAGATCACTGAATAGAAAAATCATGTTAGCAACCCCGAAATGGTTTTAAAAGACCTATCCAACGATACCCCACACTATAGGGTTAGCCGAGAAAAAAAAATCACCCCCACTTTACGTCTATGGGAGGTACCCTAAAAAAATTTTTTTTACTTTATTTTATTCAATCACTTTGTCGGCGTGACTGATATATATATTCATGCCAAATAACAGCTTTCTAGTACTAACAGTCTCTGAGCTTAGCCGCGGACAGACAGACAGACAGACAGACAGACAAACGGACAGACATGGCGAAACTATAAGGGTTCCTAGTTGACTACGGAACCCTAAAAACTGAAGAAGCTAAATTTAAAGGGGCTGAGAGAGGTGCGGGCGGCGAGCGCGCCTCGTGTGCCTGCCCCCCGCACCTCTCCCGGCCACCTTTTTGCACGCTTTATATTAGCTTCACCTGTATGTTTGTATGTTTGTTTGTAACCGACTCCTTAGGGCGCGATTTTGACCCACTTCCCGGTTTCCGATTGAGCTGAAATTTTGCACATATGTGTAAATTGGATGACAATGCAATATTATTGTAACATGGAGCTGATCTGATGATGGAGCTGGATGGTGGCCATAGGAACTATGTAATAAAACGACACAATCCCGTCGAGTTTGGGCTCGTTTGATTCGTCTTGACGAGCACTTTGATCCCAGATGGTAACCAGGGTCTGATGATGGAGCTGGAAGATGGCCAAAGGCACTCTACAATAAAACGACACAACCCCATCGAGTTTGGGCTCGTTTGATTCGTCTTGACGAGCACTTTGATCCCATATGGTAACCAGGGTCTGATGATGGAGCTGGAAGATGGCCAAAGGCACTCCACAATAAAACGACACATCCCCATCGAATTTGGGCTCGTTTGATTCGTCTTGACGAGCACTTTGATCCCATATGGTAACCAGGGTCTGATGATGGAGCTGGAAGATGGCCAAAGGCACTCCACAATAAAACGAAACAACCCCGTCGAGTTTGGGCTCGTTTGATTCGTTTTGACGAGTACTTTGGTCCTAGATGGTAACAAGGGTCTGATGATGGCGCTGGAAGGGGGGTAGGTGGTGGGGTGGGGGGGGGGGGCTTTAAAAAATAAAAAATAAATTTTAATAAATTTCAATTCACTATTCTTATAGTGCAGTAAAAAATCTTAATAAGCAATTATTATATTGTTATAACCAGATCAAAATTTGTAAACAATTCTAAATATTGATAAAATAAATAATAATAGTTTAAAATAAAATAAATATTTTATTGTAAAAAAAGCGTGGGGTGCTTTTTAAGATGTTATCAAAATGATAATCCTTGACAATTGACACCATGCCCCCACGCTTTTTTTACAATAAAATATTTTAAACTATTATTATTTATTTTATCAATATTTAGAATTGTTTACAAATTTTGATCTGGATATAACAATATAATAATTGCTTATTAAGATTTTTTACTGCACTATAAGAATAGTGAATTGAAATTTATTAAAATTTATTTTTTATTTTTTAAAGCGTGTTTTTTAGTTTTTTTAAACTATTATTTTTCGTCCTACCCCCCAGCCCCTGTACCGTGCGGGCGACAACTCATTTAAACGGTTTAGCTTAGCTTAGGTTTGGTTTAGCTGGGCTTTCCGTTCGGACGATGGGAGCGAAATCTATTACTTACATAGTACAATAGAGGGCATAACATAGATGCGCGCTTTATCACTGCATAAGGTGATTATAATTAACGACCGCTTCAGCCTAGTTGGTAGTGACCCTGCCTACGAAGCAAGAGGTCCTGGGTTCAAATCCTGGTAAGGGCATTTATTTGTGTGATGAGCACGAATATTTGTTCCTGAGTTATGGATGTTTTCTATGTATTTAAGTATTTATTTATCTATATAAGTATGTTTATCCGTTGCTTAGTACCCATAACACAAGCTTTGCTAAGCTTACTTTGGGACTAGGTCAATTGGTGTGAATTGTCCCATGATATTTATTTATTTTTATTTATTTATAATAACAGACTGAAAATGTATGATGTATGGGAAAGATTCGTCGCTAACCTCTAGACCAGTGATGGTGTAGAGGTAAGCACGCAGCACGGAATGCTGAGGACCTGGGTTCGATTCCCAGCATTGGTCTTTTTTCTGGGGTTTTTTCTGTGCATCTATATTTCAGTTTGTATTTAGTTTGAAATATAGGTACTAGTACAATACGTTTACTTTTAGTTTACCACTGACAGATGGCTTGCCTTCATTTAGTTTCCAACTTTAACACCATACGAATAAAGTAGCTATTACAAAATCTGCAAACGTGGGTAACAGTATACTAGAATTGGCTTTATTTGTAGGTCGTTAAAGTTGAATATGAAATGAAGGCAAACCATCTGTCAGTGGTAAACTTTATGTAATTTTACTGTAGTTGACTATACGGAACCCGCTCAGAAACTGCTCGCTCTTAGCTCTTTTTGTGCGGCGAGAGGAAAATTACCTGTCGCGGGCAAACGTCAACTCATGACGGTGGAATCTGCACATTCATACGCAGCGGTCTCGCTCACGCACACGCGCCCGCGCGCGCTAGAGCGAGACGAAGCACGTAGAGGCTTGGGGATGACACTCGAAATTAGTGAATGAGTAAACCTTTTTGTGTACCGAAGTTTTAACGAAAACTGCGAATATTATAATGAGTTAATCTCTTGTGTAGGTAATATTTGGGTTATTTTGACTAACTAGAAACTTAGATTATTTATGCACTTGATAGAGTGTCAATGACGCAAATGACATATAAGCCAACAGTTGGCTTATATTTTTTCGGGACGTTTTCATGCCGCCGAAGCTCTATCTAGTGCATAAATAATCTAAGACTAGGAAGTTAATAACTGTTATATATTTTTAATACAAGCTTTTTTCGCTTAATGTACTTTTTGCCCCTGGTTATCAATGTACTCGACAAGACTAGTCAAACGAGCCCAAACTCGATGCGGTCGTGTCGTTTTATTACAGAATTCCTATGGGCCACCTTCCAGCTCCATCATCAGATCAGCACCGTGTCATAATAATATTGCATTGTCATCCAATTTACACATGCATGCAAAATTTCAACTCAATCGGATACCAGGAACTGGGTTAAATTTAACTTGCTAGATTTGACCCGTACATACATAGTTATACATACATACATTCATCATCATCATCATTTCAGCCGAAAGACGTCCACTGCTGAACATAGGCCTCCCCCAAGGATCGCTAAACAGATCGGTCCCGTGCCATCCGCATCCAACGCGATCCCGCAACCTTAACCAGGTGGTCGCATACACACATTGCAAGTTAGTAAAAAGCTTGGTAAAAAAACGGTTAAGTACGAGTCGGACTCGTACATGAAGAGTTGTTATTTTTCTATTACAATAGTGGATATAGCAAATTTCAACAATGTATCTAGCCTGCTTAATTTGCTTTGTGCAACTGTCGTTTATAATTTACTAGCTGTTGCCCGCGACTCTGTCCGCGAAGAATAATAGCCCGCGATCTATTCTCAGACCTACTGTGGACCTACCGAGTACAGAGAAAACAGTTTCATAAGAATCGGTCGAGCCGTTTCGGAGGAGTTCGATAGCAAACACAGTGACACGAGTTTTTTATATATTAGATTTATTTATTTCAATCAACTCTATTCCTTAAGACAATGATGATTCGACATTGTTTGAAATAAAAATATATGGAAAAAGCTACTGAGTGGTTAGTTAATGCCATTATAAAAATAGAGTTAAAAACACTGCAAAAAAACACGTTTCTTGTATGACAACGACCTTTAATTTTTAGGTTAATCTTATTTTTATTATTTGCTGTTATAGCGGCTACAGTAACACATAACCCATGGAAATTTCAAGTGTTTAGCTATTACGATTCAAGAGATAGAGTCCTGTGTCGGACAGACAGGGAGTCTCAGTAATAGGGACAAAGTAATTGAGTTTTCAGATAAGTTAACTGAAACAATTACTTTGCTCACCCGCGACCCGCGCAAAGCAAACGTGAGCAAAGTAATTGTTTCAGTTCATTAATATGGACCTCCGCAAAGTAACGCCTGATTCAATTAATTTTCAGACAAATTTAGAGTTCCCATACATAGCTACAACGTCGAGACTTGGATAGTTTGTATTGGACATCACAAATGGTAGGTAGCCACCAAGCTGCTTGTTTGATAACGGAGTATAGTAAAAAGGTCCCGTTGGCTCCCTTTGGTAAGGAACCCTAAAAAGGAGTCCCATCTTAGGAATGGCTCCGAAGATAGTTTAGTTATGTATGATAAAAACTTCTTGAATAACAAAGTTAGAGTTGTAAACTTTAATCAGATTCCGGTAGAGAAGTAGTTAATGAGGGTAATTAAGTATTAAGTGCGCCTCGGCACGTACTCGTAACATAAGATAAAGATAACTTTTATCCTCCTCTAATATTATAACTGAGACTGGAAACACTGGAGAACTGCAATGTCTCAAGTCAAAAGTCTTTGACCAGTGCGTGTAGCCAGTGATGACTTATGGCCCTGAGACGTGGCCGCTAACGATGGGTCTTATAAGGAAGCTCAAAGTCACTCAGAGGGCGATGGAGAGGGCTATACTTGGAGTTGTCTCTGCGGGATCGCATTAGAAATGACGAAATCCGCGCAAGAACTAAAGTCAAGGGCATAGCTCGAAGAATCGCCAGACTCAAGTGGCAGTGGGCAGGGCACATCGCTCGTAGAACTGGATGGCCGATGACGCAAAAAGGTCTTCGAGTGGCGTCCACGGACCGGAAGACGCAGTGTAGGTAGGCCTCCAGCAATATGGAGCGATGACCTGGTTGAGGATGCGGGATCGCGTTGTGTGCGAATGACGCGGGGGAGACCTATGTTCAGCAGTGGACGTCTTTCGGCTGAAATGATGAATATTATAAAAAATTGGCCAAGTGCGAGTAAAACAGTTTAGTGAAGAATCGCCGGAATGTAACCATTAAAATCGCAAACTTATAGGTAGGTTGATTTTTGAAAACATCCAAACAATTTTTAACTTTTCGAAACTTAACTAACTCTTTTTAACTTTTTTTAATCAATTGGTCGATGAAAACACGAAGTACCGGCCGGTTTTATAAATAAAACATTTTACTTTTTTTACTGAGAGTGATTTCAAAAAGTGGGTAAACTATCCGGTTTTACCCTATATACATTTTATTATAGCTGGTGCTCGCGTTAGTCCTATAGCCTTCCTCGATAAATGGGCTATCTAACACTGAAAAAAAAATTTAAAATCAGACCAGTACTTCCTGAGATTAGCGCGTTCAAGCAAACAAACAAACAAACTCTTCAGCTTTATAATATTAGTATACCTAGACAAGAATTGCTCGTTTAAAGGTATTAGATAGATAGTTAGATATATATAATCTAGGCGGATTCCCTTACATAGGCCATCTTTTTTTCACTTCAACGATACGGAATCCTTCGCATCCAGTACTACTCGCACTTGGTCAGTTTTCTATAGCTCTCGAGTGTTACGTTCCTAACTATTCACAGCCCTACTCAAAGTGTTAATATTTGAATGACGTACGTTCCGGTACACGTTCTGTGCTGTAGCGGGGAGCCGGCAAACGGAATTCGTAATATTAGCCAATCCAACTGGCGCATAAAGGCAGGTTTAGACAAGGTCAGTAACTGACTTCGAATTCGAGACAAGTCAGCGCTGACCCGCGAAATACCCAATAAAAAATGAAAGTCAGCGCTGACCCCCACCACTGTACTGACTTCAAATCAATTTACATTGGATATTTCTCGGGTCACTGCTGACTTGTCTCGAATTCGAAGTCAGTTACTGACCCTGTATAAACCTGCCTTTACATTGGGTATTTCTCGGGTCAACGCTGACTTGTTTCGAATTCGAAGTCAGTTACTGACTTTGTCTAAATCTGCCTTAAAGTTGCTAGCTTTTAGGATTACCCCAGATTTAGGGGAAAATCAAAAGAACTAAATGAGTGAATCAACTTTTTTGTGTTGTTTACTCTGTCTCCGGTTGTCCAAGTGACATCTTCATACTGTTTCTAGAAAAATCCTTAGGTTATCCAGGAGACAACATTTGTGTAACCATAGCAACGGGTGGTAAGAAAAATTGGATGAGCCCAAATATGCAAAGTTAAGGTAAACCAAGGTAGCCTAAGCCATCATCATTCCAGCCTATATAAGTCCCACTGCAGCGCACCGGCCTCCTCTCAGAATGAGAAAGCTTGGGCCGTAGTTCCCACGCGTCATCATCATCATCATCATTTCAGCCACTGCTGAACATGCCTCCCCTAAGTCTCGCCGAACAGATCGGTCCTGCGATGGTCTCTCAAGGAGAGGGTCATGGGTTCGACTCCGGGCTTTCACCTCTGAGCTTTTCGGAATTTATTTGCGTAATTACATATATTTCAAACTGAATATCGAACCCAGGTCCTCAGCATTCCGTGCTGCGTGCTTACCCTACACCATCACTGGTCTAGAGGTTAGCGACGAATACAATTACATTTATAATTTACCATGAGCTTTACGGTGTACTACACCTGAGAAGAAATTCAATAGTGTATGTGAAGTTCCCAATTCACACTGGGCCCGCGTGGGAACTACGGCCCAAGCCCTCTCATTCTGAGAGGAGGCCTGTACCCTGCAGTGGGACGTATATAGGCTAGAATGATGACTATATTAGATCTTTAGGTCCATTGGGTCAAAGTAGCTCGACTGTACGCTAGCGATTCGGGACTGTCACTGGTGCATAGGACAAAATATTCAGCATTTTTTTTGCAGGGAAATAATTATTGGAGATAGCAACTCTGGGAAATATTTCAATTGACAACCTTTCATTTTTTTAACACCTGAAAATTACTGCAGGAATCGAAAAAGTTTCGCCTCCTGAACACGGAAAAATATTTATTATAATTTATTTCTCCATATTTAAAAAAATACAACAAATTTAAAAACATACATATGTACTTACAAATAGTGCCACAGAATAGATATGTTTCCTTTACCCTTTTCACTAGAAAAAAGAGCTGTCATAATTTTAAATTTGATAACACCTTAACGTCAAATTTACGTCATCACTTTTTTTAATAGAGACTAGACAAAAGTAATGGATCTATTCTATCGTAACGCTCTTTTAGAATAAGAACATCTTTAAACAATTGGAACAAATTAATTAATAATCCTAGTGAAAATTTTAAACTATCAGTGTCTTTCTCTTTCCAAACATAATACAAAGAACGAATCAAATTATAGTCTTAGAAATATGAAATGTTGTCAATTGCGTAGCCCTCGTTACGATGAATTTTAGTTCGAATACCTACACTTTGCTTTGATAGTTCTGATTTTCAGCAGGCTATACAAAGTGCAAATGTGTGTGTATAAAATAAATGTGTGTTTATATTTATGCCATAATTCAATTGTTTTTAATAATTATTGTCGTCGTACTATTAAGCCGTTGTCCGTTCACACAACCCCCTCCGACACGGCGACGACGCCGACAGTCTCATTTGTCGGCGCCGAGTGCTCGGCAAATGTTTGCCGTAGCTTAATTAAGCCGATATTGCGGCGCACTGCGAAAAATAACACCAAATCGCTGCCGGAACGAGTGCAGTGGAAACAGATATCGAGATCTTAGAACGATTGTGTTTTGTTTCTGTGCTGCTTTTCAATTTGGACTTCGTTTTTAGGATTCCGTTTCCGAAGGGTGACAAACGGAATAATATTACTGTTGGTACGCAGTCCGTCTGTCCGTCTATCTGTCGCACGCCTGGATACTTATTATAGAGCTTGTCCGGCACGCTCAGGATAGGGTTCCGCAGCCATTACGAAAAATCCTTGTATATCGTATTAAACAAGTAATATTTTGTACGGAATTTCCCAAGTAGGTAGGTATGTTTTATTTACCCGTAATAGTTTTCCTCATTAATTGGACTATATTTTACTCTCATCATGATTTTTTTCAAAATTTTAAAACATCTTTTTAACTTTTATAGGGAGGGACGCTCGATTTTAACAAAAAATTGCATATTAAAGTTGAATGTTTCGCAAACGAATCACTGTATTGAAAAATCGTCTTGACAAGCCTGTACCTAATGATTTTCAAAGTCCTATCCAACCATACCTACCGCACACTAAATTTAGATGAGAAAAAAATCACCCCCACTGTAAGTCTATGGGAGGTACCCAAAAAAAAATGTTTTTCCTATATTTTATTTTACCACTTTATCGGGGTAATTGCTAAATATATCTGTGCAAAATTATAGCCTTCTAGCACTAATAGTCTCTAAGCTAAACCGCGGACGGACGGACAGACGGTCAGACAGACATGGCGAAACTATAAGGGTTATTGTATAAACATATATAATTATACATCATATAGATGGAGCTGAAGAAGTTTTACTTCAGTCGTCTGGTCTAAAGCACAGTCGGTTTTTTCGTCTGCAATAATAAATTAAGTACCTAGTTTTAGTTCAAACGCTTCCAAAAAAAAAACAAAAATGAAACCAGGCGGTCACCCATCCAATTACTGACCGCGCCCGACGTTGCTTAACCTCGGTGATCGGACTAGAACCGGTGTTTTTGTCGAATATCATGAAAACGAACGGTGCATCCTACGGCAAAATCAATGAAATTTTCATCCCCCTTTAAAGCTCCCATAATAAGTTTTTATTAAAAATTCAATTCTTAATACAAGATTTTTTTGCTGACTGTACTTTTTGCCTCTGGTTACCAAGTACTCGTCAATACGAACCAAACGAGCCCAAATTTGATGCGGTTGTATCATTTTATTACAGAGTTTCTATGGCCACCTTCCAGGTCCATAATCAGATCAGCTCCATGTCATAATAATATTGTGTTGTCATCCGATTTACACATGCATGCAAAATTTCAGCTCAATCGGATACCGGGGAGTTGGTCAAATTTAGCTTGCAAGATTGACCCGTACATACATACATACATAGCAAGCAAATTATAAAGCTTGTAAAAATAACACGCCTTTGAAGCAATCCAGTTAATTAATACTTATCAAAAATTCGTACCCATTTGAAGGAAAAGTTTTAAAAGAGACTGCATTTTGTAACTGAATGCAATGTTGGCCGGCAGTGCCGACTCAAAGCATCAAATAAAACGTCCACCTGAGACGGACATTTTGAAAATTGCTCGCAGACTGGGAGCTGCATGATAAAAGTTACTTTAACCCAAAAATTGACATCTAAAAGTTTGTACCTAATTCAAACCCAGTCTTGAATTCAAACTCCTGAAAATTGTACATCTAAAAACAAATACCAAAATCATCATCATCTTCATCCCAGCCTATATACGTCCCACTGCAGGGCACAGGCCTCCTCTCAGAATGAAAGGGCTTGGACCGCAGTTCCAAAAAGGTGGTGTTAAAAAATAAAGTGTCTTAACGGATACATTTTCAAGTTAAGGGTAAGTGAAAATCCATAAAGTATATGAACAGAAATAAAGGATTTATTGAATCAGGCGTAACTTTGCGGAGGTCCATATTGTTACGAGCCGTAGGGTTCGTTAGATAGATAATACGCCTTTAACGTAAAAAAACTAATTTAATTGAACAAAAAGGAATCACTTTCAACACTAAACTTATTCGCTTAAATCACTTAGTAATCACTTTGATCTCTCTTCGATGTTTATCTCTCGGTATCTCTTCGAAAACTCACTTTGTCGCAACGTCGTCTGCCTTTATATAGGTCCAGCGAATCGGTCCACAAAGTTCGAGAACATTCCAGCTAGAACTCTCTGGCACATATGTCTAGAACATTCCGGAAACAGGATCATCTGTCTGTCTCTTTCACGAGTACGCTATGCTATCTCGCTCGCACACTTTCTTTCTTTCACACATATAGACTGTCCTTGTCACACACCATCTAGAATGTTCCGGAACAAGATCGTCTGTCTCTTTCACACATATAGGCTATCCTTGTCACACACCTTCTAGAATGTTCCGGAAACAAGATCGTCTGTCTCTCTCACACATATAGGCTATCCTTGTCACACACCTTCTAGAATGTTCCGGAAACAGGTGGACTGTAACTTGGCCTGACCCGGCCTGAAAACGGGTTTTCAGGAAATGGTGCCATGCGACAGTTAGTGTCCTGAAACGACCTGAGAACATGTTTCAGCCTGCTGAAAATGACTGCAAGTGGTACTAATTTTATAAAAATGTTTTTGCGGGTTTCCCGTTGACCCATCTCCGTAACACTATTATTATCAATGAACTGAAACAATTACTTTGCTCACCCGTTACCTTACGATAGTTACTTACGTTTATGTAAGTAATACGTGTTCATGCAGTCTAACATTTCAATTTTAAATGCGAAATAATATTGAATTCTTCGCCAGAACTACGGTGAACTACTTTCAACTATGATGAAGAATCTTTGTGTGAAACTTTTCTTTTGTTTGTGTAGTTAAGTTGTGTTCATAGTGAAAAAATACGGATAACTCACGTTTATGATCGAGTTTAGCTCAACGAGCTCGGCAAAACTTTGTGCGTGATTGGCAGCCGCCGTGGCGTGTTGCTCTATGAAGATGGGCTACGGATTAGCCCGAAACATGTCCAGCTAAACTCGATCCGATCATAGACGTGAGTTATCTGTATTTTCACTATGAGTGAGTTTCACGATAGTTTAATATTTAAGGCTTCTAAACTGTTTTGTTAAATGAATTTTCCATCGAATGTACTCTGAAATCAATAGCTGTTTTAAAGTGATTCCCCAGCGGCTCCCAGTCCACAGTTCTTAGGTGGCGATCCGGCATTTCCGACAAGGCGAGCTCATGTAATATTAATAGCGCTGCTTGAACTAGCAATATATATTTAAAAACCTCTCGGCTCCGAGTGAAACCGCTCAAATGCATGTTGTATTCAACGTGTAATTGTAAATTCTGAAATACAGCGCTGTAGCGGCATAGTGAATGGTAATGTGTTTGGTTTGGACGGCGGTTGTTCAGTCGTTTCTATAAGAAAACTAGCATTAGGTCGCGGGTGAGCAAAGTAATTGTTTTAGTTCATTAATATGGACCTCCGCAAAGTAACGTCTGATTCAATAAATTATTTAAAACTAGCATGTCTGAGGTTTTGCTCCCATGGAAAACGAAAAAAAATTGGTGTTATACCCCGTGGCAATTTTCGAAAAAATCCTTCGTACCACCTTTATGATCCTCAAAGATAACTGTTAGATTTCCAAATTCTAGCTACAGATGTTTAGGATATAATGCGTTGTCTATCAGTCGGTCAGTCACGTTACTTTTTCTACTTCTCTACTTTTTTTATCTGTTTTTAGGGTTTCGTACCCAAAGGGTAAAAAAACCGGCCAAGAGCGTGTCGGACACGCCCAAAGTAGGGTTCCGTAGCCATTACGAAAAAGTCAAGTAATATTTTTCTAAGGATTTCGTATGTGTACGGAATCATCTAACTTTAGGTATGTTTTATACCTACCTTAGGCTACTATTTACTCTTAAACTACAAATAATTCCCAAGTAATTTTAGCCGCTATAATTTTCCTTGTAAAAATAATATATTTACTACCATTCTGAATTTTTTCAAATTTTTCTACCCAACAGTTTAGATTTTAGAGGGGGGGGACGGTCGATTTTAATGAAAATTTTCACTTTAAAGTTGAATATTTCACAAACAGATCACTGAATAGAAAAATTATGCTAGCAACCCCCCAATGGTTTTAAAAGACCTATCCAAAGATACCCCACACTATAGGGTTAGTCGAGAAAAAAAAATCACCTCCACTTTACGTCTATGGGAGGTACCCTAAAAAAATTTATTTTAGTTTTTTTATTTAATCACTTTGTCGGCGTGACTGATATAAATATTCATGCCAAATTACAGCTTTCTAGTACTAACAGTCTCTGAGCTTAGCCGCGGACGGACAGACAGATAGACAGACAGACAGACAGACAGACAGACAGACGGACAGACATGGCGAAACTATAAGGGTTCCTAGTTGACTACGGAACCCTAAAAACGGGACACTATTACTGAGACTTCGCTGTCCGTCCGTCCGTCCGTCTGTCCGTCTGTCACCAGGCTATATCTCACATACCGTGATAGCTAGACAGTTGAAATTTTCACAGACGATGTATTTCGATTGCCACTATAACAACAAATACTAAAAAATAAAATGAATATTTAAGGGAACTCCCATATAACAAACGTGATTTTTTTGCTCGTTTTTGCTCGATATTGATAACGGCAACAGGTGCTTGAAATATCCACAGAATATTTAGTTAATACATTCACTTTAAAAATAAATAATCAAATTAAAATTAAATAAATATTTAAGGGAGGCTCCCATACAATAAACGTGATTTTTTTATAATAAAACTAGCTTATGTCTGAGGTTTCGCCCCCATGGAAAACTAAAAAAATTGGTGTTCTATCCCGTGGCAGTTTTGAAAAAATCCTTCTTACCTACCACCTTTATGATCCTCAAGGACAACTGCCACAAAACGGATTTATCTATTCGTTTCTTCCTATTAATAAGACTGAATGGTAGACCAAAACGGACTAAGTATATCATTTATTTTGCCCAGTCATGAAAAAGATATATAAAATTCGTTAAATTCGTAGAATCTAAGCTCATTTGATAGAGATTATTTTTCTAACAGAACAGCATGATTATTTGAAGAATTAAGTACGTTGGTTATAAATCCTCTCGTGGAACAATTCCAACGAAACACAATTTGAGTACCTTTGTAATGAAACTAAAACATACCGTGTTGGAGTTTGATAAGTACTGGAGTTTTGCTTGCTCTGATGTATTAACGCAGATCCAGTGAATTTCGTCATAATCATCATCCTCCCAACCCATAATACGACCCACTGGAGGGCACAGACCTCTCATGAGAGGGCTTGGGCCGTAGTTCCCATACGGCCCCAATGCGGATCGGGAACTTCACAAACTCTATTGAATTTCTTCGCATGTGTGTGCAGGTTTCCTCACGGTGTTTTCCTTAACCGAACCTAAAGCTCTTGATACAACTGAAGTTTTGCATATAAGCCTGAAAAAACTCGGAAGTGCGAGCCCGGACTCGAACCCACGACCCTCGGCTTGAGTGGCCACAGGTCAAACCACTTGGCTACCATTCCTTGCTTAGTCGACTTCTTAATAATAACAAAATAAAATAAAACTACTATGTACCGAGAAGAAATTCAATAGTGTGTGAAGTTCTTAATCAGCACTGGACCGGCATGGGAACTACGGCCCAAGCGCTCTCATTTTGAGAGGAGGTCTGTGCCCTGCAGTGGGACGTATACATACCTATAAGCAGAGATGATGATGATGAAAATTACTGTGCACCTAAATCAAGACTATATAAGAAACAGAAAGCTTTTTATTTGTTTTATTTACGGAAAAAACCTAGCGAGAAAATTGCCGCAACAAAAACAATAGAGTTGGATAATAATGAAAATAGTTGACGGACACTGTGCTAGTTAATCTTATTGGTAAAAGCAGCAAAACCCATTAACGGCTCATGATATTTAATAGCAAACAATACAATTTCGAGACAATATTTCCCCGTTCGACGGGAGCAATCTTCGCCTGATCCCCAGCGTCCCCAGGGGAGAGCTGAGCGGGGATTGATCCCAAACAGCTCCGATTGCCGCCCAGATTGATCTTGTTACGCTTTCGGTATTAAAAAGCAATTTTTACGCGATTACCTGAGATTCAGGCTCTATGTATTGGCATGGTCAACTTTGTTTCATCTGTCATCTTAATAATCAGCTGAAAAGCACTATTAAGTAAATAAATAAGTACCTACCCACATTTTTTATACGAAAGCCGACAAACGCTGTTATAATAACGATAATCGAATGTCAAGTTAGCCGTCGAATCTAAAGCCAAGTTTAGATTTACAAGAAATTGTTACGTTCGATTGACCACTACAAAGTCGTTGGCTTTACGGCCTCGCAGTGTAATGCAACTTGCCTTTGCCTTTAACCTTTCTTAATGTTTCTATAATTTTCATATTAGAAGATGAGCTCAGGGCCCAATTGCATAACAAAATACAAGCAAATAGTATAAGGCCGTGGTCGCTTTCACCCGCCGCACGCGGCCGACAGCGGCCCGCCGCCCGCGGCGTCTGAATGGTGTGTTCGGGAATGCTCGGGAGTGGTCGTTTTCGCCCGCCGCGTGCGACGTCCCGAACGCGGCGGGCGAAAACGACCACTCCCGAGCATTCCCGAACACACCATTCAGACGCCGCGGGCGGCGGGCCGCTGTCGGCCGCGTGCGGCGGGTGAAAGCGACCACGGCCTTAGTGAATTTCAATACAAAATAGCTAATACTATTAGCTTGTAATTTGTTATGCAATTGGGCCCTGGTTGAGTTCGAAAGCTGGATGCGTCTAGCCGAGGACAGAACCTCTACCATGAGTTTACACTAGTTTACGTGACCGAGAATTGTACAGCGCCTCTAGCGGTCACTTACGGAAGTACAATTTTCCATACAAATCATTTACGCCGTCGCTAGCGAGTACGGTCACTGTGAACTAGTGTAAACTCATGGTAGAGGTACAGGGCGCAATGGCAGCAGTGGACTGTTATAGGCTGATGATGATGATGAGTTCGAAAACGCGTCAGTGTAGTTTGGTGGTGGTGATATCTAGTTGGGTTTGTGTGATTTGCGTGCGTTCGTACAGTGTGGAGGTGGAGGAACTGCATGAACACGCATTTCTTACATAAGCGTAACTATCGTAAGGTCGCGGGTGAGCAAAGTAATTGTTTCAGTTCATTAATATATCTGTTTCCGTTTTTCTTTATTTATTTATTTACGGAGAACCAAAAGCTTAAAATACGATTTAAGTTAACGACATAGAAACACAAAGCCAATTACAGGAGCTCACAAATAATGATAAAATAAATTACAAAAGCTTAAGCTAAGTTTAAACAAGATGACACGCACTATGTCAAATAACACATTAATAAAAAAATAAAAAAAAACCTAATTATCTAGTGCAGCAACAGTGCGCTCAATCAAAACAACCCACCACGAAACCTCGTGTTATCTCACGAATAAATGTTTTTCGTTATTTTTCTTTCTAAAAACCAATGCTATTATTTTTATTTTATTTATTGTATTGTACAACGGGATAGTTTCTTACAAATTGTAACGACTTGTGTGGAGCTATTTCCAAATGCATTTGTTAAACTGTCAATTGTTCCACGAACATTCCAAATAGCTGGCCAGACTGGCACCAACTTCGGCCCGGAGTCTACAGACTACCCAAAATCGGTGTATTTTTGGCTTCCAAGCCATTACTTGCTTATCAAATATTTACAACACAGAGTGCTTCGGAGTGTGTGTCAAATAACTTTAGTTCGAACAATGAGCTGAAATTGTAAGCACTAAGCTAAAATTGTGAGAGCATATTTAACGACCGCTTTAGCCTAGTTGGTAGTGACCCTGCCTACGAAGCAAGAGGTCCTGGGTTCAAATCCCGGTAAGGGCACTTATTTGTGTGATGAGCACGAATATTTGTTCCTGAGTTATGGATGTTTTCTATGTATTTAAGTATTTATTTATCTATATAAGTATGTTTATCGTCGTCTAGTACCCATAGTACAAGCTTTGCTTAGTTTGGGACTAGGTCGATTTGTGTAAGATTGTCCCCTAATATTTATTTATTTATTTATTTATTTATATATTCCTATATAGGTGTAAACATCGTGAAGAAACGAAATTCAGTGGTGTGTAAGGTTCCCAATCCGCATGGGCCCGCGTGGGAGCTACGGTCCAAGCCCCCTCATTCTGAGTAGACGCCTGTGCCCTGCAGTGGGACGTATATAGGCTGCGATGATCATCATTAATCCTAGCGTACTTTATAAAATACAAATCTATTATAAGAACAACTGCTGAATGTTCCATTTGGTAGTAGCCGTCAGAGGTCGCTGAACACTTTAATACTTACTTTATTACTTGCACTAAAGTGTCATATTTCCAAATTCACGATATAACTGGTTATTGCGACAAAGTACTAGAGTGTTCAGCGACTTCTGACTTTGACTGTACAAACTCAATGAATGATGAACCTCAAAAACGTTGAACAAATTTCCAAAAACACAAATTTTTGAATTTTGGTCTTAGTCTGCACTACGAGGTTATCGATTCGAAATTTCTTATCGCCTTCGTTTCGCAGATTTTTAAATAGCAAAATTTAATTCGGCCTAATTTTATGCAGTATAATTTTAATTAGCACTAGGTCTTGCCAATTGCAAATCTTCGAAAAACACCAAATTATATCCGCCGCCAACCTTTAGCTAACTGCTTACGTACTTTCAGTTTCCAACAGCAGCGTGATGTAAGAACTTATCGTCAAATTCTATCAAAAAAGCCATTACTCGTCTTATTGCCCAAATAAAAAGGGAACTCTTCCACTTTAATTTACCTAAGACAATACCTGCCACGTTTATTTAACGCCTCTCTTAATGAGCGACGGGATGGCAAGCCATTAATTTTAAATTGCTCTATCTCCCTCCATCAGAATAGAAGGACACGGTACAAAATAATTAATTATTACCGGGGAATAACAATTCGGTTAATACTTTGTTAGGGAGGTCTTTTGTTTCTTTATTAACGTTGGAATTTAAACAATCTGTCGTAAACAATGAAGGTTTTCTGACAGGTAACACTAGTTTGTTTGACGTTAGTCCTTGCTTGCGATTGGCTCATTTAGTTGTAAACAAAAACAAATGTGACACACCTTTCAAAGTTGTCCAACGGACCGCAAAATACTAGGGCAAACAAGCCTGTTACTACAATAGGGATGTTGAAGCCCTTAAAAAATAATTCGAAGATACGATTCCAGTAAAAAAACGCTTTATTTTGGCCCTGAAAACCAGATTAATTTACGATTAACTGCAAAATTAGATTTTTTGTTGCTTTACAACAAATAAATAGTTAGTTGATTGAGTTGGCGAACAAGTGACATTATGAGTTGCTATTGCCATTCAAACTCTATGGGAGAATTGTGTTTTGGTAGCAGATACAAAGTACGTTAGTTGATTGGTGGTGTCAACAAATTTTCACAGATGATGTCTTTCGGTTGCCACTATAACAACAAATACTAAAAACCAGAATAAAATAAATATTTAAGGGAGCTCCCATACAATAAACTTGATTTTTTTGCTCGTTTTTGCTCAATATTGATAACAGCAACAGGTAGACGCTTGAAATACTCACAGAATATTTAGATTATATTCACTTTAATAATAAATTATCATCATCCCAGCCTATATACGTCCCACTGCAGGGCACAGGCCTCCTCTCAGAATGAGAGGGCTTGGGCCATAGTTCCCACGCGGGCCCAGTGCGGATTGGGAACTTCACACACACCACTGAAATTCTTAAAAATTAATAATTAAATTAAAATAAAACATGATTGAACGTGATTTTATTGCCGTTTTTATAGATAACGGTACGGAATCCTTCTTGCGCGAGTCCGACTCGCGCTTGGCCGGTTTTTATATACCAACTTTAAGTTTAATATAAGTTTATAAATAGTTTTCAGAAAGTCAAACTAGAATTTTATCGTCAGTTATTTTATTTGCTTTACTTATTACTCGATATCAAAGTAATGCTGCATAACATTTTAAGAGTATTGCACTGTTTCATATTGCTGTTTAGTATTGCACTCTTTCATATTGCTGTTTAGTATTGCACTGTTTCATATTGCTGTTTAGTATTTTGCGATAGCTTTAATGTGGAATATAATTAAACGTTTTACGTTTAACTGTGTTTTTATGTAGAATAATTACGAGTCTGTTGTTTCACGAAGGCCTTTATTAATTAATACAAGAATATATTACTAATTAATTTAAAGTACATGTCGTATTCTTTAATTTTCCGTTAACCTCAACGATGGCTTCTTCATGTCCAATATAACTGACTTCTCTAAGACACTACGTTGTTTAAAAAGCTTGTACAATTTAAAACGTAAAATCAATCATCACCCCACTCTATATACGTTCCACTGCAGGGCACAGGCCTCCTCTTAGAATGAGAGTACTTGAGCTGTAGTTTTTCAATCGGCTCCAGTGCAGATTGGAAATTTCTTCGCAGCAGCAGCTTTTCCTTCACCGTGAAGCTCATGGTAAATTTCAAATGTAATTCCGCACATAAATTCCGAAAAACTCAGAGGTACCTCGGCTTCGAACCCACGACCCTCTAAGGCGCAAGCCACACAGAAAGTACGTGGGACGGGGCCCCGTCTCTTCTGTCTGCTTTGGATCGCGACGCTTCTATACATTTAGTCAAATCACTAGGCTACCAACACTTTTTCAGGTTTTTTTTGCTCGATTATTTACCGCTAGATTTTCACAACGTTACTAGTACTCAACGCCTTAACGACTGCGTTAGCGATAATTTCACATCATTAGTGGGTTAAACCCGGTTTCCGCCGACGAACTTACGCGAAGGAGCTAATTGTATTAATTTAACTAGTGCCTGCCCAACCTTATCCCGCCTGCCATACAAATCACAGAGGTTTAGGCTCTTAAAACCCACTTTTCCGAATGTACTTTCTCTAAATTAGTGAGTTTCTCTGAGTTAGTATTAGTGTGCAGTTTATTTATCTATCTAAACAGCGATCCTGGTGCCACCAACGGTGCTGGCTGAAAATCAGTGCTGGGGTGCTATAAACGCCTCAGCATTATGCTGAGCCAGTGTCCGGTTTGCAACCGCAATGACACATTCTATCTTTAGCTTTTGTATTGTCTTTTGTTTTGTAAAATATTGATGATGTGTCTTGTGATGTTTTAATTACCTAAATGTATTTCTTTCTTTCTTTCTTTCTTTAAATGCGCTTCTTTGAAAGGATTTCTTTCTCAAAAATGCGGGATGCGGTCAATTTGACCTGACCGCGACCGCAGAAAGCATCCAGTGTGGCAAATCCTTAAACCTAAAATTACTAAATGTAGCTCCGATACCTAAATGTGGCATTTCGTGTGCTCTGCATACCCCCTTTGGGGATACTGGCGTGATGTGTGTTCTTTTTAAACTTTGTGTATTTTGACACATTCCCTAGACGGAGTGCACAAATCTGGAGAATGAACATCTAAATTAGCATGTATAAAAATGTCCAATGTCCATTTGTGCGTCAGCCTGCACAACAAGGGGCTCAAACCCACGTCCAGGTGTTCAAACAAGAACTTTCTCGAACAGCGATCTATTACGGGGGCTCTAATAAGGCTTATTGTGCCCAATAACTCATGACGGACTTCACTTTTTGTTTACTTCTTATTAGGTCTTAAAATTTACAGTTACGCCTAAACGATAATTTATGACTGTTAAGGATTTGCTTTAATTATGAGGGTATTGTTTATTTATTGCTTAGGATGGGAAAAGTTAACATTATTGGCGCTGTGCTTGAGACAGAGTTTATGTTTACAAGTAGACTCATCAAGACACTGCAGGGCACAAGCCTCCTCTAAGTATAAGAGAGCTTGAACCGTAGTTACCGCGCGGGTCCAGAGTAGATTTATTTGAGGGTGGTTGCAGATTTCTCGTAGCCATGTTTCTCTTGATCATTAGATTTAAAATGTAATTTTGCACATAAATACTTAAAACTCAGAGGTGCGAGCCAAGGCTAGAACCCACGATCCTCTGCTTGCGAGCCCAAAGATCAACAGAGTACAACAGCTTATTTTTGTAGAAGATAGATATGTATACATTTGTCCTGTTCTCGGTAACTATGGGAGACCAGGGATGAAAGTAACAATTTTTAGTTTTTTTATAAAATCTCACAGACTTTTTAGAAGTTAGCAACTTAAATTAGTACATATTTATGATAGATTGGTCTTTCTACCAATATAATTTAAGCACTAGCTTAAATGTGACTGTTATTTTTAGATTTTGACAAAAACGATCAAATAAAAAAAGTGGAATTTGTTGCAACCATCCCTACCCCTAGTGTTGGTTGCAACAGTGCAAGGGGATGATTGTAAATAAAAACAAAGTTAGTTCCATAAATATTATAAGTTAAAATTGACTTTCTGTGAAATGTGGTACTTATGACGGTTATAACGTATACCACACTTCAGTATAAGTATCAGAATTGATCTTTTTATCAGTCTCGTGGCATTTGCTATCATAACTCTCAAGATGAAGTACGTGGTTTGCTTCATTTTAATAATATTTATAAGTAAAATTCTTTGTATAGATCCTTTAGTTTTGACTGAGAACGGCTTAGTCCGTGGTTTTGAAGCTGACAATGGCAAATTTGCCAATTTTTTGGGGATACCGTACGCTGAGATCGACAAGGACAGTCCTTTTGGGGTGAGTACGATCAAAATTTTTGTCAAGATAGAGATAGGAAGGGAGGAACGATAGGGAAGAAGTAAGGAAAGCGGAAAGAGGAGGAATGAGGTTCTCGGGATGACGCAGTTTTGTTTCTTAATGGCTGGTCGGACACCGCGAACACTCCTCCAGGCTAAATAATTTAATGTCACGTGTCTCATAATTAAATCAGAATATCTTATAGTTTTAGCTAAACCAAAGTTATTTGATTGAATTGAACACTCCTGCAAATATTTTTAAGGAATACCTACGGTATCAAAATGGCGACTTTACCTTGAACCAAAAACAAAAACTCCGATGAAAAACCTTAACAGGGATAATCAGTGAAACTAACCAAACATCTGGTGAAACATCTGCGTCATCTGCGTCTGCGTCTGCGTTCCACCGTCACCACCTTGATGAATATACATCTACAACTGTGCGTTTCCGTCGGCATTTTCTGCCACGCACAGTTAAATTGTGGAATCAACTCCCGTCTACGGTGTTTCCAACTAACTATGACATCGGGTCCTTCAAGAAAAGAGTGTATTGTTCCCTTAAAGGCCGGCAACGAACTAGTGACCCTTCTGGGGTTTCTGGTTCTCATGGGTGGTGGTGATCGCTTACCAACAGGTGACCCACTTGCTCGTTTGCCTCCCTCTATCAATAATAAAAAATAAAAAATAAAAACATTCCGGATTAATTTTAAGATACCTTAGATAAGAACGGATGTGGAACGGCTTATATAATTAGGGCTTTGAATTGAATCCGGCCCGTGTTAATTGCCCTCGGATGTAGATAAAATCGACCGCAGAAGTCTTAATTTTACTTAGTCTGTAAGTGAAAATAAACGTTTTATGATTGAAGAAACAACGTAATGCGTTTTTTAGAAAAAAAAAACTTTGTGCCAATATTTTTACGCTGGTAGACTCAAAAAAAACAAGTAAATGAGTCCTTAAAGGCCTTATTACAGAAACAAATTTTTGATTTTGATTTTGGACCTCTAAGAATCACTTGCGCGGTCTAGAGTCTTTGTCAAAATGTACGCAACTGTCAAACTCAAACCAACCCTGACGAATAAATTTAGATTTATTTTTTTCCAGTAACTGTCTAAGCACTACTTAATTTTCTCTGCACCATACCATACCTAATATTACCTTTTTCTATTCTTAAAGCTCATTTTGTTTTATAGGACACATTAGAAGTACCACCCTTCGAGGAAACCTACGATGCTACAGACGATTCAGCGATATGCCCTCAGCAAGATGATCAAGACTTCACTATCGTCGGCACTCTGGACTGCCTGCGAATCAACGTATACGTCCCTGATGAAGCCACTTCGCACAATCGACTACCAGTCATGGTCTGGATCCATGGAGGTGGTTTCAGACGATGGAACTCAAACAGACACTCTTACGGACCCAAGTTCCTCGTGAGATTGGGGGTCATATTAGTCACTTTCAACTACAGACTCGGACCATACGGCTTCATGTCACTTAATACCACAGACATCCCAGGCAATGCAGGATTACGAGACCAGCTTAAAGCATTGCAGTGGGTAAAGGATAATATAGCTGCATTTGGTGGTGACGATAACAATATAACTCTATTTGGTGAGAGCGCTGGTGCGGCATCAGTTGAATTCCATTTACTATCAGGCTACTCTGAAGGTTTATTTCATAAAGCTATAATGCAGAGCGGCACCGTTCTTTGTGATTGGGTGATGAAAGAGCCAGATGTGTACTCACCAATCAAACTAGCTGGGTACATGGGTCTTGAGACCGATAACATTGACGAAGCTCTCAAATTTGTATCACAGTTAGATGCTCATGATCTGATCACAGCAACTATAGGGATTGGATATGGAGAATCTTTTAAGCCGGTAGTGGAATATGAGTTTGAAGGCGTAAGAGCTATGATTAAGGATAAACCCAGCAGCCTTTTAAAACAAACGAACTTCTCTATCCCAGTTATTATTGGTTTTAACAGTAAAGAGCAAATGCGAAACATGTACAACTATTTACAATCACCAGATGATTATTTTGAGAAAAGCAATAAAACGTTCAAAGCAAAGATTGGCGAATATTTTGATCTAGATGACGAAGAGTTGGTTATCGCTGAGAAAATGGTCAGGCATTTTTATATAGGAAGTGAAGAAATAGTAGAGGCTAATGTGGATAAAATGATAGAGTTTGATTCTGATTTCACCTTTGTATATCCCAGTATAAGGAACAGTAGATACTATTTACAGTCTGGTTCTGCTCCGGTATACTTATACATGTTCGATTATGCAGGAGAAAGAAATTACATGAAATATAGACTCAATATGACATCAACAACTGGTGCAACGCATGCAGATGAGATCGGCTATTTATTTCATCAGTCCTACTACAGTTCACCTACCACAAATATGGACAACATGATTATTTACCGGATGACAACTATGTGGACTGACTTTGCAAAGACCAGGTATAGTAACATTCTGTACATAACATACATAATACTAGGGGCGTTCAATAAAAAGTGAGAATGAGTATGTTATAAACAACTTTTACTAAATGTCATTTTATTTTTCGACATAGTCACCTTTTCGCATAATACACTTAGTATATCTTTTTTCTAAACTTAAAATTCCATTTTTAAAAAAGGTCTCATCTTGAGTACTTAAAAAATCTTGTACTGCAGCGACTACCGCGTCGTCGTCTTCAAATGTCTGGCCTCTCAGGTATTGTTTCAATCTCGGAAATAGGTAGAAATCACTGAGAGCGAGATCTGGTGAATACGGAGGATGCTTAAGGATATCGAACCCAGCATCACGAATTGCAGCCATTGCAACGGCGGACTTGTGTGCCGGGGCATTGTCCTGGTGGAACAGCACAACTTTCGAGAGTTTACCTCGCCGTTTTTCGCGGATCTCATTGCGCAATGTTGCTATTTGTTTGGCGTATAAAGTGCCCGTAATAGTGGCTCCATGCTCGAGATACTCAATCATTAATACCCCTTTACCATCCCAAAAAACAGAGCCCATGACCTTACCGGCAGATGGGCTCACCTTGAATTTCTTCGGAGTTGGAGATGATGGCCTTTTCCATGTCATAGACTGCAGTTTCGTTTCAGGGTCGTAATGATGGAGCCATGTTTCATCCGTTGTTATAAATCGCGCCAAAAAAAGTTCCCGGTCTTGCTGCATCAGGTTCAAAGCTTCTTGACAAATCTCTAGTCTAGTTTGTTTTTGCGTGTCTGTAAGCATTCTTGGTACCCAACGCGCAGATACCTTTTTCATACCCAAGCGTTCATGTAAAATATTATGCACGCTCCCCGTTGAAATCTTTACATTTTCAGCAATAAAACGAACTGTGACACGATGATCCGCCAAAACTGAGTTTTCGACTTTTTTCACAATTTCTTCAGTTACTGCTGTAGTATGGCGTCCGGCGCGGGGGTCGTCCATTGTCGATGTTCTTCCACGTCTAAATTCGTCGCACCAACGTGCGACTGTCGAATACGGAGGAGCATTAGACCCTAAAGTGTCCCGCAAATCCAAATTGACTTGGTCCGTAGAAAAAATTTTCAAACACAAGTATTTGATAACGGCGCGCAGTTCAATTTTCTCCATTTTCGCTAACGTACTCAATAGCATTGCAAAGAAATTACCGTATATTTTTTTAAACAAAAGACAGTTAGTTTTTTTTTTCATAGCAATCAGCTAGATAGATTAGCTTTACCGGCCAGTATTTAATTTCGTAATATTAAAAGAGTTTGCATCTCATTCTCACTTTATATTGAACGCCCCTCGTACCTAGGTATATTCTGAGTGCTAGAAGATATTTCAGTGTATTTATTAGAGGCAGTGTAACAACTTATACAATATAAGTGATAGTCAATATGATATGACTATCTATATAATAACCCGCGGTTTTGCCCGCATTAGAAATACCTTTACGAGAAATCTCTTACAAAAAAAAACCTGAAAAAAGGTTACAATAACATTTTTAATGCATAAAGTTCGCTCGGATAGCACCATCTTTTCGTAGATGCAGTTCAAAGACTTGTCCCTCTGGTTGACCCTCTGTTCTTATTTAAAGTAAAAATACTATCCAATGATATTCTCCAAATATTATCCAATGGTATTATCCAGATATTAATTATCTGGTTTCAATCTAAACCTTTGTATATCTGTACGTCAAGCTTCATCTTAATCCGTTGAGCTTTTATTAGCTGGATTGACTAACACACACCTAAACATCCAAACATCTTCGCAAACTTTCTAACTTATAATATTAGTAGAACATTATAGGATACAAAGAGACACAGCTCTGGCTGAAAGTTAATCCTCCATGATGCCTGCTACTATTCTTTCAAAATCAAAATCAAGACGTTTCTACAAGTAGGCCGCAAAGGGCTACTTAAGATGTCTTATTACTAACATCTTTATATTAATAGCGCTTTCGGAAAGACCATCACTACTAAAAAGAATTCCCCGCAAAAAACTTGGCAGGAATACACTTTTTCAGAACTAAAATCTTAATAATATTACAATTCATTTAGCTACTGATCTAAATTTCTATCGCTTATATAGATCCTACTTATTTATTATCAAAATAATTAACAAGTTCGGCCCCTTGTGGCCCCTACCACCCAAGTGGTTCCTGGTCTCTTTTAACTAAAATTCTTCTGTTCCAGTAACCCAACTCCTAAGGCAAGTGAACTGCTCCCCTTCACCTGGCAGTCGTCATCAGGGCATGCGGAACCCTCGTACGCCGTGCTCAATGAGTACGTGAGGATGCAACAGCTTCCCTACTTCCAAAGAATGGCTTTCTGGGACGCCTTTTTTACTGTTTATGGAAATAAAACTAGATGGTAGACCGATGTTTTAATCTTCATCATCGAAAATGTCCACTGATAAACAAAGACCTACCTAACCTCTATAAGAAGAAGAAGAAGAAGAAGGGTTCTTAACTTTTTTCGTTGGCGACCCAAAGTATAAAGTATATTTAAAGCCCGCTAATGGTTCATAAAATATTCATCATCATCATCATCATCATCCCAGCCTATATACGGCCCACTGCATGGCACGGGCCTCCTCTCAGAATAAAAGAGCTTGGCTTGGCTTGGGCCGTAATTCCTACGCGGGCCCAGAGCGGATGGGACCATTGAATTCTCAGGTGTGTGCAGGTTTCCTCCGCGCCCTTTAATATTGTCTAAAGTTAAAATATTATGTATCCAGGGATATTAAGTATCCTATGTGTCAATCCAGAATTTTGTCTATCTGCACGTCAAGTATCACCCAAATCTTTTCAAAAGTTCTTGCATGATTGACTAACAAACAATTATACATTCAAACATCTTTACAGACTTCCTTGTTTAATTATTATATTTTGGGACAGGAGAGGATATAGAATTCTCGAATAAAAATGTTTCATTTAGACTAATTTAGACGTTGCACGATTATATCGTGCCAGTATCGATACATTGCCGTCAATGACTGATCAGTTATAAATCTACCGCTGCGCAGCCACGCAATGTAACGAGAGGTGGTGGAAGAGAAAATGCTATCATATCGTAACCAAGGGGGGTCGCAATCTCAAAAGTACAACAACTCTACGTCACACGACTTATCCTTAAGATATCCGAATCCACATAATACTAAGCTGTGATCGTAATAGATAAGACAATAATAAAACCAGCCACAAATCGAGTTTGACCCACGGATCTAGGGTTCCGCATGTGAAGAAAGGAAGAATAACATTTATTCGTGACATCTTTCTAATATATAAAAATCTCGTGTTACGGTGTTTGCTATCCAACTTCTCCGAAACGGCAAGACCGATTTTTATGAATTTTTTCTCTGTACTTGGTAGGTCTGTGAATAGGTCGTAGGCTATTTTTTATACTCCTATTCTTTGCAGACGGAGTCGTTGGGTACAGCTAGTTTTTTATAATAACAAAGAAAAACGGAAATCGAGACAAATATTGGCACGAAATGGTCCCAACTCAGCATGATTTCAACCTTACAGCCGACGCTGGTCGGAACCATTTTACGTTTTGATGTATATAAACTCTTTATTGTGCATAAAAACAAAAAATACCACGGTTTTAAAAAATAGCAGCAACAGTGAACTCGACAGCTAAAATTTATTGTTAAAAAAAACTACATTTAGTCGTCATAAGCTCATTTATTAAGTAGGTAATTTTGTCACTTCAAAACTGAGTGTAAAATCGAAATTTACGCAAACAGTCATAAGATCATAATTTATACATTTTCTTGTAATACAGGCACCTATCAGTTGCCCCCAACTACGAGCACCTGCCTGATAATATAAATAATAATAATAATTGAGAAGTAAAAGAAAACCACTTCTTTCTAATTTAAAAGAAAGTTTTTAAATTTTAATTATTTAAACGAAATAAATATACATAACTTGTTGAGCAAATAATTATAGGCACATGGTAAAGCCATAACTACTGTATCTTTTTGCCAAATAAATAAATAAATAAATAACACCGCTTGAGGTTTTTCTGACATTCTAAGAATGTCTAAAATTTCTTGCCCGACATGGGTTTCATTTATAATTATTTTATCAATACCTTTGTAAGTAGGTATTATGCAGTTTTTGGTGCATTTTATTAGGTATATTAGCCAGATAAAAACAAAAAAAAAATACACATTCTTTATTATTTTTTGTCATCTATAGTATTTTCAGTATTTACATATATTGCCATAAAATGTAACTTTATTAAAACGTTTATTATTTATCGTACTTTAAAGCAAAATACTGCATGTATGGACTCAATGTGTCTTAGATGAATCTTATATGGGATCAAGGAACAAAATTAGGCAGTTGTGGTATTTTTTATATCTCGCATTTAAAAGTTAATTTTTGCGTAACTAAACACAGTTACATTCTACGGGAGCTGTCATCGAGAAAATAAATGATTGGAAATACTATAGTCGTCAATTGGGAAAGTCTAAAAAATTACCAATGGTTTTTACATTTTTTTGTATAGAAAAGTTAATTAATTATAAGAAACTAATTTCAATATTTTGTCATTTAGTTCAGTGTTTTTTTTCAAAATTAATTATTGAAACTATTTTGGTTGATGACGTCAGATTATAATTGAGGGCTCTCACACAGCCAAATTTCTAAATCTATCTAAATGCGTACGATAAGGCAACCCCTTACTATAACTATAACTAGTGTCACTTTACTGGTGCTGTCAAAGTGCTAGAAGTCAGACAGCGGGTCCAAATCAAACTCCGTAGTTTTCCACGTGTAAATTATGAAGAATTCTAAATAATGCTATTCAACACCGATTAAAGTTCAACTTGGACCGTCACCGACATTTACTTCAATGTCAGATGCATGTCATTGCTATTTTGATATGAAATAAACGCATTACATTATATTAAAATTAAATAACTACAGAAAACGATTTAAAAAGCATTTACCTCGAAATGGTTATTGATTCGCGCACCGAAGGTTCCGTACCAATTTATATATATATCTATAAACATCCAGTCTTAGCAGACCCCTGCTCCTAAGCAAAATGTGCGCGGTGTGATATAGACAGACAGACAAAAAATTAATGCTTTTCGCAATTTTTCCTTTATCTGTGCTATAAGACCTTGCTTCGTACCAAATTTCAAGATTCTGAGTTCACAGGAAGTACCCTGCAGGTTTTGATTCCCTTACGAGTGTCGAAAATTTGCGGCATAAATGGCTGTATCTTTTGATTGCGTTGGCTTAGAAATTTGATTTTTTCACAGCTCCAAGGGACAGTAGACCTGAGTATTTAAAAATAAAAATAAGAATAAGAAATCATTATTTCGCATAAGTAACATGTACATGCTAAGAAGAAAAATAAAAACAATAATTAAAAATAGAAATAAATATCAAAATTGATATAAATTTCAGCTTGATACCTCCACGCGTTTCTGAGAAAAAGGGTCTTGACAGACGGACGGATCCGATCCTATAAGGGTTCCGCTTTCTCCTTTCTAGGTACGGAACCCTAAAAAATAGACATCCCCAATTGGAGAAACCTCTAATTCTATTCATTACGATATAGGCTTGCGTTTGACTACAATCACGCCTAATGGAAAGCGAAGATGAGGCCTACGATGGCGCACGCTTGCCTAGATGCTCATTCACCTTAGACTTGAAAGCGGGCAAATTGTAGTGTTCAGGTAACACAGTCGCAGACTGAGAATTCCACTTCTTAGCTGTGCCTGCCTAAGTATACCACTTTGCACTTTGGAAGTTTCTCAAGCGCATAAATACAATTTAAAACATTCTTCCTTCGGACTTCGGTCCCCTGGGATAGCATCTGCCTGGAGAGAGATCTCTCTATTGAAGCCTATTCCTAGGCTACTATAAACTCAATCAGATCAATTCGATTTCGGACAAATTGGGGATGTCTATTTTTTTGCAAATCGAAAACTATTTCGAGATAAATACTTTTTAACTCGTTTTCTGTAGTTATTTAATTTTAATATTATTTAATGAATTTATTACATAACAAACAAGTAATGACCTTCATTTGGCATTGGTGTAAATTGCGTGACCGGTCCAAGTCGTACTTTATTCTGTGTGGTTAGAATGCTTCAGATTTTACGCGTGGATTATGCTACGGAGTTTGATTTGTACCCGCTGTCTGACATCTAGCACTTTGTCAGCGCCAGTAAAGTGACACTAGTTACAGTGTATGTACCACTACGCAAAAAATAATTAAAGGGGTTGCCTTACATACGCATTTAGATAGATTTAGAAATTTGGCAGTGTTGCCTTCAATTAGGTATAATCTGACGTCATCAATCAAAATAGTTTCAATATTTATTTTTGGTAAAAAGTAGTGAACTAAATGACAAAATATTCAAATTAAGTTTCTTATAATTGACTTTTCTATACAAAAAAAAATATAAAACCACTGGTATTTTTTTTAGACATTCCCAATTGGCTTCGACAGATACGGATCCTTAAAAATATTGACACTGCACTATTCAAATCGTATACAAATATACAGTATCGATCAACCACTTGTCGCAATAAAATGTCGTCGATAAAAATATTGTTTGTTATTATATTTTTAAAAAGTGTTTTTTGTGAGCTAAGGACCGATCCCTTAGTAAGTACTAATGTGGGACTTATTCGAGGATTGAGGGCATCGGATGGGGACTATTCTATGTTCTTGGGAATACCATATGCTACTGTGGATAAATCCAATCCCTTTAAGGTGAGTTGTGATGACAATCTATATATATAAAAGAAGAAACTGACTGACTGACTGACTGACTGACATATCAACGCACAGCCCAAACCACTGGGCCTAGAGATTCAAAATTTAGCATGTAGGTTCCTTATAAGGTCTAGGGGTGCACTAAGAAAGGATTTTTCAAAATTCACACCCTAAGGGGGTGAAACGGGGGTCCAAAGTTTGTATGGGGAAACAAGATTAGTTCGACTATTTTATTCGAAACTTCACAGAAGTACTCCTAATGATAAATGAGTAAACACGTGTTTCAGGTTTTTTGAGAATTCAACCCCTAAAAGGGGGGAAAGGGGTAACAAAGTCTGAAAATCAACATGGGTGTTGTTTCTATGGTTTATCGGGTCGCTGGTTACGAAAACAACAACGGTTTTAAAATCCGACGTGGTAGACGTAAAATACCATCTCCCTGGATGGGGTGCGATGGGGTTGAAATGTCTAAATAAACTAAATAACGGTTGATATATCAACGCACAGCCCAAACCACTAGACCTAGAGACTTGAAATTTTGCACATAGATACCTTATACAATGTAGGCATCCACTAAGGAAGGATTTTTGGGAGTTCCCTCGGGAACGGGAAAAAACGGGATTTATATATTCGATTCCGAGTGACCCTATCTCAGTAACTATAATAACTAGACTCTTCAAATTTGATACACAAGTAGGTATTACATTAGTTAAAACATTAATTTCAGGATTTTTCACAATTCCCACGGGATAAGAAAAAAACGGGATTTATATATTCAGTTCAACGGGATCCCATGAACTATAATTACTAGGCTCTTCAAATTTGGCATAGAAGTAGGTAATTATAATAGTAAAAAACAGTTTTAAGGATTTTCGGAAATTCCCACGGGATAAGGAAAAAACGGGATTTTTCGTTTTACTGGTCGTAGAAAGCTGAAATTCGGCATGTAGGTTGCTTGGGGAGTGTAGAGCTGGATTGAAAGAGAACTTTCCGAAATTCCCTCGGGAATAGGGTTACCATATGACAGGCGTTTGCCGCATTTGACAGGCATTTTAAGGTTTAGACAGGCGTGCGGCCGGCAATGGTCTGAGACAGGCATTTTTAAAAATCACATCCTTCTTCATTATTATCTGTTGGCTTTTACTTATTACTCACAGCGTTTTGCTTTAGACAGGCATTTTTCTGAAAAAATCAGGCATTTTAGGTACCATAGACAGGCATCCCTCTATTTACATATGGTAACCCTACTCGGGAACGGGAAAAAACAGGATTTTTCGTTTTACTGGTCGTAGAAAGCTGAAATTCGGCATGTAGGTTGCTTGGGGAGTGTAGAGGAGCATTGAGAGAGGACTTTCCCAAATTCTCACGGGAACGGGAAAAAACGGGATTTTTCGTTTTACTGGTCGTAGAAAGCTGAAATTCGGCATGTAGGTTGTTTGGGGAGTGTAGAGGAGCATTGAGAGAGGACTTTCCAAAATTCCCACGGGAACGGGAAAAACGGGATTTTTCGTTTTACTGGTCATAGAAAGCTGAAATTCGGCATGTAGGTTGTTTGGAGAGTGTAGAGGAGCATTGAGAGAGGACTTTCACAAATTCCCACGGGAACGGGAAAAAACGGGATTTTTCATTTTACTGGTCATAGAAAGCTGAAATTCGGCAAGTGGGTTCCTTGGGGAGTGTAGGGGAGCATTAAGAAAGCATTTCCCGAAATTCTTACGGGAACGGGAAAAAACGGGATTTTGCGTTTTACTGGTTGTAGAAAGCTAAAATTTCAAAATTCATAAGTTTATACTGTAAGTAGGCCGCAAAGGGCTCTTTAACCGACATCTAAAAAAGGAGGAGGATATGCATTCCACTTTTTTTATGTAGGTATGTCACCGATTTCTCGGTCAATTGTGGACCTGCTTGCTTGCTTGCCTGTATGCTTGCTTGCTTGATATCTTGGTTCTTTGTAATACTCATAGTACACGCGAGCGAAGCCGCGGGCAAAAGCTAGTTTTTAATAATTTACGATTAATCCGTTGCTCGCGAGCCGCATACAGCTACTAATATTATAAACCTACTACTAATTTTCTTTTAAAAAACACATTTTCTTTCATATGAACCTTCTATAAATAGTAAGTAACATAACAGAAAAGAATTAAGCAAATTTATAGATGCAGCTGTCTGAAGTAATACGCGTACATTTTACATTTTCTGCTATTTGTTACTTTCACCGTAAATTAAAAACACCGCATCCGTTCAGTTTAAAAAATATAACTGCTATTAGATTGAAAAAACGCAATTTTTAATTAATAATTTTGATTTTTTTTTGATCGGTTTATCTTAGAATTATAATTAGGAGGTATAACTAAGATTGAGATGTGTCAAGGTTATTTTTTTGTTTTATGTTTACTTAAATAAAGATAATGCTAAGATTGCTACAGAATTTTATTATTTAGTATTACACTAAGATTTTACTTTTATGACAATGAGATAGACTTTCTAAAAATAAAATATCCACTTTCTTAGTACCGTAGCCATCTACAATTCAATTTTGTAATTACCGTATCAGTAAAAAAAATTTCCTCGATAAATCAGAAACTATTTTATTTATTCTAACGCCGTTAAGAATCATTAATAGTTTAGCTTATAATTGTCCATATTGTAATGATGTTTGGTCGTAATAGGCTGATTCTAATAAAAGTGGCACGGCAGGCTAAAGTTAATTCAAAAAAATAAAAATGAGTTTTTTTACTTTGTTTGCATAAAAACAGCTTCTTGGTGTTTCATTTGTTACGAATATGTTAAAGGGAACAAAGTATTCATAAAAACTTAAGAGTTATGGGTTCTTGAAATATTGATGAAGCAGGCTAAAGTTAAATTAGACAGACTAGTAGTGAAAACTTACCAGGTTAAAGAGAATTGTATCAAAAATGAAAAGAAATAATATCATAAAGTAATCAATATATTTTTATTACGTCTTATAAAACAAAGGAATATTAAGAAGAAATAGTCAATTAACAAAGTTATTCCAAGAATGACATAATTATTGAAATATAGTATTTTTTAATAAAACAAAATGGGAATTCGAACTTTGTGAACAAGTTAACATGTCTCAAAAATAAGTACCTAGGTATGAAAAGAAATGTTGGAAAATAAAACTATCAAAATGCTTATGTCGTCATGTATTGTAATAAAAATGTACAAAAAAAAAAACAATACGTTTATAACTTAAGACTAGCCTAAGTGTAGTGGAAAAGTCTCCCACGAGTTGTCTCTGGCTCAAAGGTACCCATCACACTTGCCGCGTTACCACGTTGAATAGCGATGGACAAACTTTGCATCAGGTACGAACCCGCACGGGCATCAGATCTCCTTTCTCTAATGCGACGTCCTACTTCCCTAATAAAGGCAATAGCCTCCGACCCCTAGCACCCAGTAGTCTCAAAGGCAAGAGGTACAAAATAATATTACCGCCCAGGGCCGAATATTTTTTCCGCTTCCTATCAGCGGCAAAATCTGCAGCGGCCCCAGCTGTACGCACCGTTCGGCTGAGGTGTGAGGCGGCGAAAGTGCTGACGCATGTGGCGTCCCACAGCAGACACTTTCCCTTCTGCCACGGTACTGAAGTTAGGCCGTCTGGCCTTTTTCCATCGGTCCGGCAGAGGCCTGGCGGCTCCATAACGCAAGGGATGTTGGCGGATATCAAAGCCCTCCTTACAATGTCATTGAGAGCGTGGTGACGCGGATATCTTCCCGAATAACGATAACAACTCAATGCGTGATGACATTTGCTTCCACCATGGAGCCGCAGATGCTTTTATGAGGCACACAAATATCGCAGCCCAGGCGGAGAGCAACTGCCACCCGCAATGAGTCGTTGTCCAGGAGTGTTCCCAAATGAGGAGCAGGCAAAGCCTGCAACCACGCTCCCGCTTCGACTCTTGACACCGACTTTAGCCTGGCCAAATTCGCCCCCACGGCCACACCCATAAGCCGCGCAAGAGCGTACCCAGCCCCCACATCGTCCCAAGCACGCTGCACTTGTAGAGTCCCGGGCAGCGACGCAGCTGGGTAACAATAAGCCATCCACCTTGCCAATGCATCATGCCACCAACTCCATGCAACGACGCTAGGAAGGCTGGCAAGCCAACATCCCCTGCACACCGCAAACCGAGGCCACCGTGACATATCGGCAAAGACCCTTGGATCCACTGCTCATCCGAAAAAGACACATTTAAAATAGTTTCTGCCGCATCTTGCATCATCATTTTGGTAGTGACCCTGCCTACGAAGTAAGAGGTCCTGGGTTCAAATCCCGGTAAGGGCATTTATTTGTGTGATGAGCACGAATATTTGTTCCTGAGTTATGGATGTTTTCTATGTATTTAAGTATTTATTTATCTATATAAGTATGTTTATCCGTTGCTTAGTACCCATAACACAAGCTTTGCTAAGCTTACTTTGGGACTAGGTCAATTGGTGTGAATTGTCCCATGATATTTATTTATTTTATTTTATTTATCTCTCAGCTCCACTATTTTATGCGAATGAATTTTTACAAACTGTCGAGTCAATAGTTTAACTCTTAGAGGGGGGAGGGGGACGCCCGACTCCAACAGAAATTTGCAAAAGCTGATATTTTGCGAACTGATCACTAAAGCCACACTATGGGATACTTACCTGAGAAAAAAAATCATGCCTACTTTTTACGCATATGAGGCGGTATGCTAAAAACATATATTTTTTAAAATTTTACTTTACCCCTTTGTTGGCATAATTAAAAAATATATTTACGCAAAATTATAGCTTTCTAGTACTAACTAGTACATAAGCCTGACCACATTTCACTTCGTTCTGCCATGAGTCACTTTAGTCTGTGCTTCAGTTACAGATTAAAGTGAACTAAAACAATTACTTTGCTCACCCGCGACCTTACAATAGTTACGTTTATGCAAGAAATGTGCGTTCATGCAGTTCCTCCACCTCCACACTGTACGAACACACACAAATCACATAAACCCAACCATCACCACCACCAAGCTACACTGACGCGTTTCGAACTCAACCAGAGCTCATCTTCAGAGCTACCACAACCTTATGCTATGCTACCAAATGTTAAACTAACAAACCAAAACAAATGTTTTAACTTGTCACTGTAACTTCTCAAGTACCCACTTTATTTTTCTTATTCTCAAACTACCCCACAAAAATTAACTTTTATTGACATATTATAAAACTACCTTGAATTTTTTGTTTATTTATTTATAAGGCATATTTAATTAATACTAACTGTTCAAATTCGACCCAAGCCGCAGTAAAGGAGAAGATACTAAATTTACCTGTTCATTAATAATAGACCCCATAGTGTTGTACCTAATTATTTCCATGCATTCCAGAGCATCCAGACGCAACCCCTTGCCGCAATAATGTAACACTTCATAAGAATCTGAATCTAACAATGAATGATTTGATTCCAACAAATGTTTTGCAAAATTCGATCTATCTGGATGCTCATTCCTATATGCCGAAACATGCTCTTTAAATCTAGTATTAAAACTTCGGCCTGTCTGTCCTACGTATATCCCATTGCAGTCATTACAAGTAAGCTTGTATACCCCCGATCTAGTTCCCTTATCTACCTGTTCTTTGTGGTTACATAGCCTAGAGTACAAAGAGTTGTTAGTCTTAAAGGCAACATTAATATTGTTTGATTTTAAAATGCCATAAATCTTATCAGACAAACCCCCGACGTAAGAGATGCTAGATCTATATTTGTTAGTAGACTGAGAAGGTAACGCAGCGTAAAGCATGCTATTTACTAACCGTGCCTGCTTCTTTTGAACTAAACTATCTACCATTGATTTTGTATAACCATTTGAGATCGCTATCTGATAAATAGTACTCAACTCTAAATCAAAATGTTCTTTAGACTAAAGTGACACAGATTAAAGTGAAAAGTGGATTCAAAAGACATTTACTCTAAAACCGTCAAAAATATGAATGTGCCACTCTTAGTAACGTAAGTAAATACGTCATAATATCACATTAAAATGATTATCTAATAACGTCCCATATAAATAACATAAAATAATCGAGACAATGTAAAGTTAACATACCCGTTACAAACTCCAGTTTGTCGCCATCGATCACTAACCGCCACAAAACAGAAGCAGAAAGTCTCCAACCGTTCCGTACGGCGATGAGCCAGACCCTGGCCGAATGTTTACCAATGATTAAGGTGTGCCTATCATTCTCCGTTTGTGAGTGAGATGCAACAACGCGAACACACAGACTACAGTGAATAAATCGCTGGACAAACTTTGAGTGTGAATTTTGATGTATAAAAATGAGTACCTGGGCGACCGAGCTCTGCTCGGGCAGAAACTCGGTACCAAGCGTTTTCCCAGAGATAAGACCAAGCTAGATCAATTTTTCATCCCCGAAAACCCCCACATACCAAATTTCATCGAAATCGTTGGAGCCGTTTCCGAGATCCTGATTATATATTTGCGGGGGAGGGGGTTCGGGGGTTTCAAGGGGGGATGAAAATTTCATTGGTTTTGCCGTAGGATGCACAGTTTTCAAGATATTTGACAAAAACACCGGATGGGTTGGGGCACAGAAATAATTTATTATTATTTCTGTGGGTTGGGGGGTGAGAGGGGGGAGGGGGTGCGGGGGGGATGCGTGGGAGGGAGCGTGGGAGTATCAAAGGGGGGATGAAAATTTCATTGATTTTGCCGTAGGATGCACCGTTTTCAAGATATTTGACAAAAAAACCGGAGGGGGTGGGGGGGTGAGCCACGTTAAACTATCGTCCGTAAACCAACTTTACAGACAACCGGTTTTTCTTGTTCTTTGCTCCCAATAGGGAACGTGCACATAGACGGTGCTGCCAACTGGTGTCATAAGGGTGCCATCAATTTGAATGCTTTACCTTGATAAGTTTGTTTTACTGTCCGCATAGTGTCTCTTTTGTCGCATTAGTGCTGCCGCCTATAGTTACTGCACGTTCCCTATAATACTTTTTCTCACAAAAAAGTAACTTTTTCTCACAAAAGAAGAAACTTCGTTTTCTCATGAAAAATAAACTTAAAAAAAAAAACTAAAATCCTTAAAAAAAACGTGGAATCAAACCGAGGTCGGCTGGATCCGCGACCACCCGATTTCTACTGTGCTATTATGATCTGCTCGAAGCCGGCGAAATTTAGCTTTGTATTCTAATGCAAACAAAAATAGCCCGAAAACACGAGTAAAAGCGGTTTTCTGAAAATGAAACATAGCTAGATCAGTTTTTCATCCCCGAAAACCCCCACATACCAAATTTCATCGAAATCGTTGGAGCCGTTTCCGAGATCCTGATTATATATATACAAGAATTGCTCGTTTAAACGTATTAGATAGATTAGATAGATAGATAGATTAGATTAGATAGATAGATAGATAGATAGATAGATTTCTTTAAGACCGTATCATTATTAAATGAATATCATATTATTGTTTTCGCAATATATTATAAAATATATTTTGTAAAATAGTACACAAATAATTCACAGGCCTAAAACCGGGAGCACGTCCCTTTTGGACAAGACAGACTACAGTGAAAAGCGGTACTTACATTTATTTATTTTTTAAAGTAATAAGGTTGAATAAATAAAATGGCCTGGCCTCGATGTAAAAGGTCTATGTTTACATATGTTAATTTTTATTTTTTCTGAAAAACGTAAATTTAATGTACTTTGTATTCAAAAACTCATTGGCAGATTATGATGCCACTTTTATTAGAATCACCCAATAACGAAATAAAAATTACTACGGTAATTAGATGAAAATCGTCAAGAAGTGAGAATGGCCGGACTATATTCTTTAGATTAGTATTTTTCCTATAGACAAGTATTTTCGTCGAACTCATTAAGATATAATCGTTATTGGTGGTGCGTAATTTAATGTAACGTATCGATGTAATCCGACGGGTAAAATAAAATTCCATAAGTTCGATTCAGCTGTTAGATCTAGTGGTCTACACGAATGAAACCGCAGCTAAATGCTAGTACGTTATAATGAACTCCAGGTAGGTATGTGGTCTGCAGGTAGGACCGCATGGCCCATCCGGATCTCCACTAATCATACGGCCAAGCCGCAACAGCATCTAAATGATTTTTATGCTCGTTTCAGGCATCATTACCATACCCAAAATTTGAAGAAACTTTTGAGGCCTTCGACGACTCTGCTGTATGCCCTCAATTAGAAGATACCACCAACGCAATAACTGGAACTCTAGACTGCCTCCAACTCAACGTTTTCTCTCCTAACTCCGCCCATTCTGGCAACCTCCTCCCAGTAATGGTTTGGATACATGGAGGCTTCTTACAAAGAGGAAATTTTGGTAAACAGCTCTATGGGCCCAAGTTTCTTGTCAGACATGACATTATATTCGTAGCTATCAACTATCGCGTTAATATTTACGGGTTTATGTGTCTTGATACGCCAGAGATTCCTGGTAACCAAGGACTGAAAGACCAAATAGTAGCTTTGAAATGGATTCAAGATAATATCAAAGCATTCGGAGGAGACCCAACTCAAGTCACCTTAGCAGGGCAGAGTGCTGGAGGTGCAGCCATAGATTTCCATTTAATGTATCCTGGAACTAGACTCTTTAATAAAGTAATACTACAGAGCGGGGTAGCCATAACTCCTGCTAGACTAATTGAATCAGATAACACGAAGCCACTGAAGCTAGCTGCACATTTTGGATTTGTTACCAGCGATTTAGATGAAGCTTTGTCCTTTCTTGCTTCTGTCGATACTAATTCAGTCATAGCAGCAATGCTAGATCTAGGATTAGAGTTCAGATCGTGCGTTGAGAAGAAATTCGAAGGCGTGGAAACATTTATACCAGAACATCCTGCTACTGCCAACAGACCGCAAGTTTCTAACATTCCAGTATTGATAGGAAACGTTGACAAAGAACTATTGGCTAAACATGTTACCCAGTACTCCGAATATTTTCGAAACCTTAAGCTATTTGAACAGGAATTAGGCAAAACATTTGATTTCGCAGAAGATTTGGACGCCATGGTTGAGGTTGTAAGAAACTTTTACGTCGGCGATAAAGTGTTGTCTGAAGATGATAAATGGCGCGTAATTGACTTCGAATCAGATTTTACTTATGTTCATGCTACGCAGCGCGCTATAAGAAAATATATTAAAAGTGGGGCTGAGAATATTTTCTTCTACATATTTACCTATGAGGGTGGCAGAAATTTCGTAAAACATAGGAATGGTTTATTGAATGTGCCAGGAGTGGCCCATGCCGATGATCTGGGTTATATTTTTGATCCCGCATCAATCCCAGAGGAACCTACTCGAAGAGACCAGACTATTATTGACAGAATGACTACGATGTGGACTAACTTCGTCAAATACGGGTACGTACAACGCACATTTAACCTAATTCTGAGTGGCATCTACTTATATCTCAAAATAGGTTTCATTTTTAACTAAAACTTAAATATAAACTAAATATTTAAAACTTTACACTAAATTTAACATGAAAAGTCCTCCGTGGCATGGATCCCAACAGGCTGGTAGCAGTCCCTCCTTAAATAGCGATGGCAATTCGTTGACAGAGATAGTTGCTAGTTTTTGGGTCTCCAGTTGTATTAGCCAGGCACTTTTGCACTTTTTAATGAGTTTGTGTGCGCTGGGACTCCATGGACCCATGGCCTCAAAACCGACAGCAACGAAATTGTAAGGTGAACCGAAATCCTGGTATTTTTTTACTTTCTTGCTTTCGGATGCTTCCGCCGCTGCGCCAGCTTTTTTGTGATAGTCTGGAAGTGTGAAGGAGCTAGGGTATTAACATTCCAGTCAGATCTTTTGCTTGGTTCTAAAATTTTCGGCACATTGATGGTGGTGCGAGAGCGACGGATCAAATCATTCAACATAGCATGACGTGACAGATGACCAGCGCTCTTCTGTCAGGAAAAAAATATTAAACAACAGCATCTTTTCTTCTTCTCTCCATTTCTTACGTATTTTTGCTTTTGCAGGAACCCTACCGTCGAAACTTCAGAGCTATTGCCTGTCTCGTGGACGCCCATCACACCTGAGAAATGGCACTGCCTGAACATAAGCGCTGACTTCAACCTCCAAGGAAGACCTTTCCACGCGCGAATGGCCTTCTGGGATCTATTCTACAGCATGAACGGAAAATTTGAAAGAGGAGTACACATTGTAAAATAAGAAAAAAAATATATGAGAATGTGACTTTGATTGTTTGCCTTTCACGCTTAAATTACGCAATCGATCATGATCAAATTTGCTACTGAGATAGTTTAACACCTTGGAAAGGACATAGGATACTTTTTTATCCTGGAAAATTGCACAATTCACGCGGGTTAGCGACATACGAATTCATAGTAGATGAAAGCGCGGGCAGGCGTATTTTACTGAAGAAAGAATTTGCTAAAATTTATATAAACGTATTCAGTGTTTCGCTTGATTTTATTAACGTTAACGTTAAAGTTATTCGGAATCGTAACATCCCTGGTATGAACCTACCTTGCAAATAATTATGTCGCAGTCAAACTCTCACATTAAATTTGCATGGGAATTTCATCAGGCTTTTTAAATCTTCAAACTTTAAAACCACCTCCATGGCCCGCGCCACTCCGCAAGATGAGGGCTTGAATAATGAAAACTAATTATTTCCCCGACATTATGAATATGAATCGCCGTCGGCCATATTTTTCCGGCAAGATCCCAGACAACATTGCCGGATAATGAAAATAAATCTTTGCCTTGAAAGGAGCCATTTAATTACTTTTGTGCACTTGGACCGGAAAACGATTAGCCGTAACGTGTTTTGTTGAGTGTTATTTATCATTAAGAGTCGTTTCTTTGTTGCTAACCTTACAAAGATTTCCATTTAAAAAAAACGCAGTGTAGGCTTCTATGGGTACTAATATGTGACAAATATTCAATATAATGTTTTGAATTTGGTGGACTGTTACTCGTTAACTTTTAAAGCGTACTATAATAGTTTTCCTTTTAAAGTCGTTAAGTCTATTGTTATGTATGTTTTTTTTTCAGATTTTTCAAAGTAACTGTTAAACTTGTAGAGGGAGGGGGAATTATTTTTAGCAATAATTAGCACTGTTCAGTTAAATATTACAAAAGGATCCGTAAACCGAAAATGATCTTAGCAAACATATTTTGTTTTTGAAAGACCTAAAACAATGGCCCATACTATGCGTTGAGATTAGACACAGCTATGGCATAATTTTATTATGAAGTTTCTTTAATATTGACAATGTCAACTATTAGGAAAATAAATGCCATATACAACTTGTTCGCGTATTTTAAACACACGTTGAACCATTATCCACTTATTTGTACGTCTTCTCTTTGTTGTGAAATTCAATAGAAAATATAGGAGCAAGAAAAAAGAAATAAAATGAGGTCAATGTTTGTCTTTCCACTCAAAGTTTATTGGTTTGACTATCGGGCCATATTTTACTGGTTTTAGTTGTAATCTTTATCGTATCTTATCATTTCGATGTTCAATTTCCATGTCATCGGTCATCACTCTGCAGATACCACGAATTGATTGAGATTTCTAACATTTATTGTATTATCTTGAAAGCACTTGATACAATCTCAACCATGGATTTTACGGTTGCCGATTTTTTCATATCCGATGCCCTATATTACCCTCGCAACTGACAAGGAAAGGTAGGTACTGTGCTAAGCCTTAGGCTCCGATAATATTTTATTTGTTTTGGCGTGATCGTCTAATTTATATAATTCTCTACGTTGTGATTTCATTTTAAAATAATACTAGTGACCGGGGTTCACAACTAGGTGAACTATTAGACTTTACATACTCATGTAAATAGATAGATTATAGCGAATATATGTATAAATTCTTAAATATAAATCCACAGACAGAAATGGACAAAGGTTTAACAATTGGTATTATTTATTTGCTCTAGAAGACATTGTATAGCAATATGGTCTATGTTCGTATAGGAGGAGCCCTCTCCCCGCTCTCTCCAGTAGAGTTCGCCACCTTACTGGTCACTCTCCCTCGAACCTTCCATGACCATTGCAAGGGAATAACAAGCTATGTCGCCCTTCTATAGATCGTATGTATCAGTCACCAAATGAGTAAGAGGACAAACAAGAATGTAGTTACTCCTGTGGAAGGATTTCATTACTCCTAAAATTTACACGGAGTAACTACCCTACTCACTTGAGACTACTTCTATTCCCCCCTTTAGACTCTAGTATAAAGAAAAGTACTTCGATTAGTGTATGAGTAAGCTGAAGGACGCTCCATTACTTGGTCTACAACCCAGATCGAGTAATTGGCCTCCCCCCACGTACCTCCCTAAGACACCCAATTCTGCACGGATCGCCTCGAGGGACGTTTTATCCTTAGCCGCAACCTCACTAACGACACCTATTGCCGAGCGAGTAAGTAGACACCCCGTTGGATTACGCATAATCACTACGTGCCGATTGGTCAGACCGAACACTAGGGGGCAACCTTCAGCATGCCAGAGGCAGAATTGGCCCCTGGAGACCATACGTATATCGCCAATCCTCGCACCCAAAATAATAATTTTGATAATCTACAGACCGCATAATGAAAGCTTCGCATCAACCGTTGCTTAGCCTAGCCATCGCAACTGTATCGTCTGTACTATGGTACGTGATAGTGTAGCTGCGTGCTATCAGGACCATTTCACTTGGTCGGTCGTAACTATACTGGCATTTGTGCCTACCAGTATTGTCACTTCCCCACTCTCAGAGTAATAGTACGGATAGAAGTGTGGGAAATACTTTCTCTATACTGGTCTGACTAAATCCAAGGGTAATATTGAGGACTGGTAAGTATTAGTGATTTAATTTAGTCTCAAGTATTATGAAACCCCATTCTAGGTTCTAATACGTTAACAGATTTTATACCAAAATCAAGGGATGAATTTTGAAAATGATATTCTTTCACTAGAGCAAATAAAATAGATAATACAATACACCATAAGTCTAAATGGACTTGTATAACAGCACAACAAAGGTAATAAACAGTAATGATATGGCCGTTTATCCATTTCTATCAGTAATTGATCAATTACTTCCCAAAAATAAATTCATAATAAAACACGAGGTTAAATAGTAGTAACCCTATTAAAATTATACTAGGAGTTCTTACCTAGAAGGTACAACTGTTTCACTGTTTAAATACTCTGTGGTATTATCGAAGATAGGTTCCCCAGTAGGTTACAAGATCTCCGGTTGTTCAGATAATATTCAATTCAACTATTATTTCAAGACAAGGTCTTCAGTAGCTCAGTTAATATTCACTTCAAATATTACTTCAAGACGAAGGTATGACAACATAAACGCACAAGGTTCTCAGTCAGAATATTGTTCAGATCCACTGTCAATTATCGAAGATAATTCCTTTCGGATTTCAAAAAGATTTAAATTTTAAATAATAATTCCATCTCCTTAGCAAGAGTTCTGGAAACTCAGGCGAGACGCTGCTTGCAAATCTGACGGCTCTATGTAATTGTATGTTGGCGGGAAAAATCAATACAGACATAATTGCCATTTTATATGGTGCTAACTTATGTGCCCTTATTAAAAAGGACGGTGGGATCAGACCCATAGCGGTTGGTACAACTTACCGCCGCCTTGTTGCCAAAACCTGTTGCAGCGCATCTTCCGAATTGCTGAGTAAACATTTTCAGCCTACTCAGTTAGGTTTTGGTTCCAAAGGCGGATGCGAAGCAGCAGTTCACTCCCTTCGTTCTTTTATATTGCTACAACCAGGCGAAGTTGTTCTTAAGGTTGATGTTAAGAACGCATTCAATTCTGTCAACAGAGACGTGCTTTTGAAGGAAGTTCAAAAGCACGCTCCGCTTATTTACAACTTGGTTTGGCATTATTATAGTTCTCCATCCAAACTACTCTACAAAAACCACACAATTTCCTCTGCTGTTGGTTGCCAACAGGGTGATCCTCTCGGGCCAGCTCTCTTTAGCCTTGCCATTCATCCTATCATTCAAAGCTTAAATTCCAAATTCAATGTTTGGTATTTAGATGATGGTACCTTAGGTGGTAATGTAAGCGAAATCCTTGATGATCTACAGATTTTAACCGAAAAATTTCGAGACATCGGTTTAGATTTAAATTCTTCAAAATGCGAAATATTTTTCTGTGATTCTTATCAACAAAAAGACACAGCTATTCCCCTATTTCAGGCTATTGCCCCTAATATCAAGATTGTAAATAAAAGTTCGCTAAATCTCCTTGGATCTCCAATTCTTGAGGAGTCTTTCCCCGAATTCATTGATGATAAAATTAAAACATTTAATTCACAGTCTGATCGTCTTTTTAAAATTAACCTTCACGTAGCTTACACGATCATCCGCTATTGCCTTTTTGTACCTAAATTCACTTACGTCCTCCGCTGTTGCCATCTTTGGAAATATCCTCATCTTTTAAAAAATCTAGATTCTATCATTAAAAATACTTTCATATCCATTTTCAATATTAACATTTTAGATAAATCATGGTCTCAGTCATCATTGCCCATTCGCCACGGAGGCTTGGGCATCCGTCAAGTTTCTCATGTTTCCCTCCCTGCCTTTTTATCCTCTGTCCACTATACCCAAGATCTTGTCGCCAAGATACTTAAAACTCCTCCAGACAACCTAGATGTGCCTCACCTGAACGAGGCTATAACAGCATGGAAGTCAGCTTGCCCGTCTGCCGATTTACCCATTTTTCCTAGTTCGCAGCGGCAATGGGATGAGCCGCTCTGTAGACTGGTGCGGGATAACCTTTACCATACGTCTACCAGCCCTACAGAGCGCGCCCGCCTCCTTGCCGTTGCGAAATGGGAATCTGGTGCTTGGCTTCACGCCTTACCATCCACAAATACAGGCACTTTTCTGGACGACAACACATTCCGGCTCGCCGTGTGTCTCCGTTTGGGAGTGGCTTGTGTTGCCCCACATCGCTGCCATTGTGGTGTGCAGGTCGACTGCCTCGGCCACCATGGACTCTCCTGCCGCAGCAGTACGGGACGCATCCCGCGGCATGCAGCCCTTAACGACGTCATCCGCCGGGCCTTGGTCAGTGCCGGAGCACCAGCCGTTTTGGAGCCTTCGGGCTTGGTCCGCGACGACGGCAAAAGGCCCGACGGCATGACACTCATGCCATGGAAAATGGGACGGCCGTTGGTTTGGGACGCCACTTGCGTTGACACACTCGCGCCGTCCCACCTTCCATCTACAGCCATCAGGGCCGGTGCCGCTGCTGACTCTGCGGAATGCCTCAAGAAGCGCAAATATGTAGGCATCAGTAGTGCCTACATTTTTGAGCCGTTTGGGGTTGAAACCATGGGTCCTTGGGGTTTGAGTGCATCAAATATCTTTAAATCACTGTCGTCAAAATTGATTGCAGCTTCAGGTGACCAGAGGGCTGGCTTTTTCTTAGCACAAAGAATAAGCATTGCCATACAGCGTGGCAATGCTGCCAGCCTTCTAGGCACCTTACCACTTGGCAGTGATTTTGGACAACTTTTTTATTTATAAGTTTAGTTTGTATGTAGTTTTAGTTTATAGTTTTAGTTTTATTTTATGTACCTAGTATTGTGTAATAAATTACCTATCTTATTCCAAGAGAAAAGACAATAAAAATAAAATCAATTCAAAACATTGTATAGCTCAACTCAAAGTGGTTTCTCGATATCAAATGCCAATAGACATTCTAATTTATTTAAACAAAGATTCAATTGGCCTGTTCTAAAATTTGAATATTTAAACCTATTGTCATGTTTATTTGTTAGAAATGATATCAAAATAAATGTTATTTTATGTATCTTTCAGTTAACGCCATCTACTGTAACATTATAGTTGTTTATCTATGGTCTTGAAGGTATATGCTATCTGTGGAAATAAACACTTACTTTTTTTTACTTTGCAACGGATTTACTGAGTTTTATTAGGTTATGGGCCCAGCTCGTAATTTTCTTTAAAAAGTAATAGTTATTGTTAGTAGTTTTCGTGTTCAGTGTTTAAAGATGAGTTCTAACTATCTGGCGAATGTACCGAAGTTGAAAGGTCGTGAGAATTACGACGATTGGGCGTTCGCGGTAGAAAACTTGCTGATACTTGAAGGCGCGGACAAGTATCTGAAGCAAGAAACTCCTGCTGGTGCTACTGACGCTGCAGCCGCTGGTGCGGCAGCTGCGGTAGACGCAAAAACACGGGCGAAAGTGATTTTGACGATCGATTCATCATTATTTGTGCACATAAAGCATGCAAAGACCACGAAGGAATTATGGACGACGTTAAAGTGTTTGTTCGACGATTCAGGATTTTCGAGGAGGATTACTTTGCTTCGTCATTTGATCTCAATCAGATTAGAAAACTGCGAAAATATGACGAATTATGTGACACAAATTGTTGAAACCTCGCAGCGATTAACGGGCACGGGATTCGAAATCAACGATGAGTGGGTTGGTTCATTGATGCTTGCCGGTTTACCAGAACGATTCATGCCTATGCTTATGGCTATCGAACATTCTGGAATCCGAATAACGGCCGATTCAATCAAGACCAAACTGATGGATATGGAATCTGTTCAAATAAGTGAAACGGAATGTAATTCGGCATTAGTTGCTAAAGGTTGGCACAAGAAAAGTAAATGTGGCAACACTAGCAAACATAAACCACAGACATCGCATACGTCAAACTCAACTACGAAAACAATAACATGCTACAAGTGCAAGGAAACAGGCCATTATCGTAATCAATGTCCACTTTTAATTGAAAAACCAGAGAAGAAAAAACAGACTAACGCTTTTAGCGTTGTTTTTCTCAGTGGGAACTTCACAAAGCGGGATTTTTACATTGATAGCGGAGCAAGTATGCACTTAATTGCAAATGAAAACTGGTTGAAAAAACCGCAATATTCACCAAGTTTGTCGGAAATTATTGTTGCAAATAAAACAAAAGTTCCTGTTTTATGTTCGGGTGACATAGAAATCACAACAAGTCACGATTACGTAGTTACCGTGAAGAATGTTTTGTGCGTGCCGAGTCTTACGACAAATCTCTTGTCGGTCAGTGAACTGATTAAAAATGGTAACAGTGTCAATTTCGAGCCTAATAAGTGCCTCATATGGAACAAATCAGGTGATTTAGTAGCGGAGGCTGATCTTATTGATGGAGTTTACAAGTTGAACCTCAAATCAACACAAAGTTGTCTACTAACTCCGTCAGTGGCTGATGGTGACACATGGCACAGACGATTGGGACATCTGAACAGCAACGATATGAATAAAATGAAGCGTGGTTTAGTGGAAGGCATGGATTATCCAGATACATTCTCAACAAGTAAGTCAGAATGTGAGATATGCTGTGAAGGAAAACAATCAAGGTCACCCTTCCCCACTGGTACACGAGCCACAGAGATACTTCAAGTTGTAACCTCTGATATTTGCGGTCCCATGGAAATGAATTCCATTGGTGGTGCAAGATATTTTCTCCTGTTTATCGATGATTTCAGCAGAATGACTTTCATTTATTTCCTGAAGGCAAAAAGTGAAGCACTAAGTTATTTTAAGGAATTCAAGTCGATGGTGGAAAATTATCACAGCAAAAAAATTAAAGTCTTGCGGACTGACAATGGTCTTGAGTATTGCAGCCGAGAAATTGAAGACTTCTTAAAGTGTGAAGGCATAGTGCATCAAAAGACAAACCCCTACACCCCTGAACAGAACGGTCTTTGTGAAAGGGCAAATCGGACCATTGTCGAAAGGGCGAGGTGTCTTCTATTTGAAGCAGGTCTAGAGAAGAGATTTTGGGGTGAGGCAGCTAACTATGCCGTTTACCTAAAGAACAGGTCAGTCGCTTCAGGTGTAGAAAAAACCCCATATGAAATGTGGACTGGCAGGAAACCAAATTTACAAGACATACGCATTTTTGGTAGTCCAGTCATGGTCCATGTCAAGAGAAACGGAGCAAGTGGGATAAGAAGGCCAAGAAACACATACTTATGGGAATCAATGAAAACGTCAAGGGCTATAGGATTTATGATCCAGTGAAGAATGTAGTGACTACTAGTAGAGACGTAGTTATACTAGAGCAGAAAAAGGAGCGAGACACAGTCACTATCAGCATAGAAAACACAGATTCAGTGGGGGAGTCAATGGAGGAATCTGGTGTTAAGTTAGAATCTATGGAACAGTCAAATTCAAGTGAGTCTGAGTCAGAATACCTGGATGTTGTAGAAGAAATAGTGCAGTCCAGCAATAGTGGCAAGCAGCAACATGTACAAGATGTACCAGACAGACCGGAAGCAGGTGATTCCCAAGTGCCAGTTTTAGAAGAGAAACAGAAGCGACAGAGGAAGAAACCAGAGAGGTACGGTTTTGCCAACATATGTTCTAGCTATGGAGAGGAAGATGAGATGACATATGCAGAGGCGATCAGTGTTCCTGAGAAACAACAGTGGTTGCAGGCGATGGCAGAGGAGCTGCAGTCATTTGCTGACAACAAAGTATGGGAAGTTGTCGATACTCCAGTTAACGCGAGTGTTGTGCAGTGCAAGTGGGTACTAAAAAAGAAACTAGATTGTGACAATAAAGTGCGGTATCGTGCGCGATTAGTAGCAAAAGGCTTTACCCAAAAAGCCGGAGTGAACTATCGGGAAACTTTTTCACCTGTGATTCGACACTCAACCTTGCGGTTGTTATTTGCTCTGAGTGTACAGCTAGATATAGATATTACCCATTTAGATGTCACAACAGCCTTTCTTAATGGTTATTTAAAGGAGAGCATTTATATGCATTTGCCAGACGGCTTTCCTGTTACAGAAGTAGACTCGAGTAAAGTATTAAAATTAAAAAAGGCTGTTTATGGCTTAAAACAGTCATCACTTGCTTGGTACCAAAGAGTAGAGGAAACACTGTGTAATTTAGGATTTAGCAAGAGTAAACTGGAGCCATGTGTATTTGTTAAAAATCATGACAATGACAAGAAAACTATTGTTGGAATTTATGTCGATGATTTTTTAATATTTTCGAATTGTAAGACTGAAACTGATTGTCTGATAAAAGCTCTGAGTCAAAAATTTAAAATAAAGAATCTAGGTCAAGTTAAAAAATACTTAGGTATGAGAATTAACAGAAATTCTAATGAGATTAGAATAGACCAGGAGAATTATATTGAGCAGTTGTTAAAGAAATTTGATATGTTTAATTGTAACACATCTGAGACTGTGTAAATTAAATATTGAAAAAGCAAATGTTTGTGAGGAGCAATTACCATATCAAAAATTAATAGGTAGCTTGATGTACTTGGCTGTAATGACCAGACCAGATATAGCTTATTCAGTAAGTTATTTGAGTCAATTCAATAACTCTTATTCACATGTGCATTGGAATTATGCTAAAAGGATCTTGAAATATTTGTTAAAGACAAAAGACTATTGTTTAAAATATTCCAAAGGAAAAGCAGAACTAGTGGGATTTGTGGATGCAGATTGGGCAAGTGACACCATTGACAGACGGTCGTACACAGGATTTTGCTTTATGAAATCTGGCTCTGCTATTTCTTGGGAAAGCAAGAAGCAACGAACTGTAGCTTTAAGCAGTTGCGAAGCTGAATATATGGCTTTGTCTGAAGCTGGTCGCGAGGCCATATATTTGCAAAATTTAGAGTGTGAGTTGATTGGCTCTTGTAATAAGATTGTTTTATACTGTGATAGTCAGAGTGCATTGAAGCTGGCAAATAATCATCAGTCGCACAAACGTTCCAAACATATTGATGTGCGATATAATTTAATTCGGGATATTATAAGTAATGATGTAATAGAAACTAAGTATTTGCCAACTTCCAGTATGCCCGCTGACTTATTAACTAAGGGTTTATGTGGGGTAAAACATTACAAGTTTATGAAAACTCTTGGTATTGTTCATAAATAAATTTATTTTCTTGTTTCATACTCCACATGTTAGTTATTAATTTGTTATTTTGATATAGTGGGGGTGTTAGAAATGATATCAAAATAAATGTTATTTTATGTATCTTTCAGTTAAAGCCATCTACTGTAACATTATAGTTGTTTATCTATGGTCTTGAAGGTATATGCTATCTGTGGAAATAAACACTTACTTTTTTTTACTTTGCAACGGATTTACTGAGTTTTATTATTATTTGTATTAGCTAAATAGAACCCTATTACTCATCTTGACATTAACTGTCAGTCATCAAAATCTTGTTTAAAATTGAACCTTAAATTCCGTTGACCTAAACATCTATCTTACTATGTAGTTTTGTTCTATGTGTATGATTTCAATAAATGTTTAGCCGCGAGAGTCAACCCCGGTAGGTTTAAGTTAAGATCGCGTTTGATTAAAATATACTATAAGTTTACACTACCCCGTTGAATAAAATTATAAAGACACTTAGCTAAGATTATGATCCAAACGCATCGCGTTCCCAGCATACAGCCCCGAAGTCTGCATCTCCATACTCCAGCAGCTCTCCTCACAGCTTACTGCATCTCGCAGTTCTCAGCAGAACTCCAATCAGGAACCCGCCGTCATATCCAATGAACGGATATCCATGTCAAACAAATTATATATTAATATTGCATCAAAATCATTATTCAATCCTGATATGGTTCAGGAGGTTTCATAGATCATGTATTCCTGCGATGTCAATTATATTGGTCCAATAGCTCCAATGCCTGACGTATGATGGATATGATAATATACTGGAAATAAGTCCATTATGCTTTGGTTTAAGATATAAATTATTGTTGAATTTCCAGTCGTTACTTTAATCCCTGTCATATTTCTATGTAATTCATCACTACTCCATTATCTAAATTCCCCATAGTTCCCCAATAAGACATCAGTATTTTGACTTACACGTCAAATGATTCCTCTCGATCTCCACTCCATCAACCTTTGACGTAGACTCCTGACTTCTATTCTTCTACTCCACATGACAGCTGACGTCACGCGCCTCTAGGCTCCCGCTATTTCTGAAAATAGTTAAATTAGCCTGCGAAATATCATTTTGGACTCACGGCAGTACTTCACACTGATACACCATTTAATTCTCTACACAATTCTCATTATTAGAACACTCCCGATTCAATAGACACTGAGTTATAGTCATTTAATCCCAAACACAATATCACAAGTTTGTTATTATTATAACTTCACTCGTCTGTCCCGTAGATTAGACATCAAGTTGACAATTCTCGATGTTTCCTTCTTTGGAAACCAAATATAGCTATCTTTGATTAGGCGAAGCCTTCCCTCAGCTTTACACAGTCTCGCTATATGATGATTGGTAAATAAATCGACTGTTGTTTATAAAGCTTTCGTTGCTGTAACTCCCAACGTCGTAATTCATAGTAATTTCAAGTTGTCGCGTTTGTGGAGAGTATGAGGAAATAACCGTTGGAAAATACACACACACACCACACGACACTTCACTCGCACAATCGTGGATCAAATTATAAGGATTAATTTATTTTTAATTGATTTATTTTACTACGTTATCTCGTTTTTTATCCCTGACATCCCTCCTGTCAAACCACACATTTTTTCCTTTCTTTCTCTTTTTAGGTCTCATTAAACAAGGTTTGTTATTGAAACTTTTTCAAAAAAAATAATACCCATATAACGAGTTCAGTACAGTACCCAACTATCCGGCTCCGATTTGATCCATTTTCGATACATCTTAGAGAGTAGTCTAAAATACCAGACCAATATAACTAGCAATTTGCTTAAAAAAAAATCTATAGAAGTTAGAGGGCTTAGTCAATTGTCAGTAATTCGGAGGCCAATTTCTCCAAGTAGGTTGAGTTTGGGCAGCAAAAAAAAATAAGGGTCAGTTATGTCAAGGGGGGTGTGCGGGGGCTGTGGCATTGTAAAGTTATGGAAAACAAAATATATGGATGTTAGAGAGATAATAGCGTAGGGAAACGGAGCGTAGCGAATGTTGAGATCGACCTTCTAGCACCTTCTGGGCATTAAGGAATCAAACCACAGCAACTGATATCCAAATAATGTAAATGTAAAAATAAAATTGGGACGTTTACAATGCTCACAATGGTACGGCCATGGCAGGAAAGAGACAGAGACAAGAGAGTTATTCTCTACCATAGATAAACAAATAAGTGGTGTAGAGCATAGACATAGTAAATCCAACAATGGATTTTAAAACTTCGATGAACTGTTTTCGAATAAATGAAATTCGAGTAAAAGAGTTTCGAAACATTGATAGGCTACCCATATGAGTACATAAACCACTAGACAATTGGCGGCCGCTTCAGGCAAGTGGTTTATTAGCCGTCTCTCTTAATTGTTAAAAAAACCTTCAAGCAACGCCTTAATTAATGAAAATAACTCCATTTATAACACGCAGTCCCCGCCGAATGGGGGAATATAATAATTAGCCGGAATCCAGATCATTCCTCATTCGCCGGTTATTTATCAAGTGACTCCGGCGACCTTTTTGAGTTGCTCGAGATAAAAAGCGGGTGACACTCTATTCATCTTGGGGATGGAGTGACGTCATCGGGCTATGTTTTAAGGTGTCTTCCCACCAAAGATGTGCTATGCAGCTGTGTTACGAGGATATAAAAGCTACGCTACGGAGCTATTTGAGCATTTCCACTAATGCCAAACTATGTACGCTCCTATACAAAAAACGTGTTTTTTGCCGTTTTTACAAATAATGGTACGGAACCCTTCGTGCGCGAATCCGACTCGCACTTGGCCGGTTTTTTTTTCAAAAGTTCTGGAGCTCGATTTGCCATGCAAAGTCGCTTTCATGAAATCGCTGGAATATCCCGTATAAATCAATTAGATTTGCGTATCGGTGGTTCTGATTAGTTGGTACTGGAAATCGCCGCGGTTTTAAATCGGTCTTTCTATTTTGTGAATGCACCTTTAAACCTATAAATAAAATAAAAAAAATATTAGGGGACAATAATAAAAATAAAAATAATAAATATTAGGGGACAATCTTACACAAATCGACCTAGTCCCAAACTAAGCAAAGCTTGTACTATGGGTACTAGACGACGATAAACATACTTATATAGACAAATAAATACTTAAATACATAGAAAACGTCCATAACTCAGGAACAAATATTCGTGCTCATCACACAAATAAATGCCCTTACCGGGATTTGAACCCAGGACCTCTTGCTTCGTAGGCAGGGTCACTACCAACTAGGCTAGAGCGGTCGTTATAACCTTTAAGCACAAGCAAGATAAGCATACCGTAAGTTAGGCACAAGCCAACATAGAAGAAACGTGGGACGGGGCCGCGTCTCCGCCCCGTCTCTGCTTTGTATCGCGACGCTTCTATACATTTAGTCATCATCATCATCATTTCAGCCGAAAGACGTCCACTGCTGAACATGATATAGGCTATCATTATAATCATCATCATTAAAGGTTCCGTAGGAATTGGAAAAGGACCCTGACTCACCTACTAGCTACCTACGGTACATATATGTTTGCATGCAGAACCACCATTGTTCCACGTAAAACAATAATCATCTTGTTGGAGGCCTGCCTACACTCACACTCGAGAACCTTTCGGCCCCATCGGCCGTCAATTCTACGAGCGATGTGCCCTGCCCACTGCCGCCACTTAAGTCTTGCGATTCTTCGAGCTATGTCCGTGACTTTAGTTCTTGCGCGAATTTCAGAATTTAAAATGTGATCCTGTACCTCTACCATGAGTTTTACGTGACCGTACTCGCTAGCGACGGCGTAAATTATTTGTATGGAGAATTGTACAGCGCCTCTAGCGGTCACTTACGGAAGCACAATTCTCCATACAAACCATTTACGCCGTCGCTAGCGAGTACAGTCACTGTGAACTAGTGTAAACTCATGGTAGAGGTACTGCAGAGATACTCCCGGCATAGCCTCCATCGCCATTTCTTATGAGACCTATCAATAGTGGCCAAGTCTCAGTGCCAGAATACTATTAACATCTCTGTTAAGAGCGCGCGCAGACAGAGAGCGGTCTGGCGTTCCGCGTTCCGAGTTCCGAGTTCTGCGTTCTTTTGAATGTACTAGGTCCCTTACGATAACGCACACAGCAGGCGGTTGGAACTCTCCAGCGGTCAAAACACAGAACTCTGAACGCGGAACGCGGAACTCCAGACCGCTCTCTGTCTGCGCGCGCTCTAAAGGGGTCAATCAACTTTTTTTTGTAAATTTCTATTTACTCCTTTACAAGTAACTCTGTAATCTCTGGTTAGTGAAACGATGATTTTGCAGTAATTAGATAAACTGTTTATCATAGTGCGTAAGTGAAAACCAAAAAAAATAAGTATTTCTATGAAAAAATCCGGTCACCCAGGGGAAATACCACTATTTTCATACAAATTTCGGGGACAACATTGTCCCCTGGGTCACCCACGAAATAGAAGCGAAACAAAATAAAATAAATATGACAATTACACCATTATTGACTACAAAAATCTAGGGTTTTGAAAAGTATACTTTAAATAAGGAAAAATAATCAGTTTTTTAATTATTTCGGTTTTCATAGAAAGTAGCAGAAAATCGCTTACAAAAAAAAGTTGATTGACCCAAAGATGACGTCAAACCAAAACTATCTATGAAATTAACCATCTCACTAAACACCTAATCAACACTATTTGTATCGCAAATAAACGTCAACACAAGCATCTCAAATTGACGTGACCACAAAACATCTTCCCCACAAAACGTCACAACGAACCGACTTACCGTTCACAAACTAACCTTGTAGAGCGTACTAACAGGGTGGTGATTGGAATGTGGTGGTAGTAAGTGATTTGTTTGCTGTGTGGACGCGTAATGTCGTGACGTGACGCACCGGCGCGTCAGCGGGACGTGTGCTGCGTGCCGAACGTCATGAGGGGGATAATCAGTGACCCTGCTATAGGTCACGTAGCGGCACGCACTGGGGAGGAAATACGGCTTTTATAAATACAGTACAGCCGCCAACACGTTTAATTGACTATCATTATCCTAGCCTATAACACGTCCCACTATATGGTATAGGCCCCTCTCAAAATAAAAGGGCTTGTAGTTCCCACGCGGGCCCAGTGCAGATTGGGAATTTCACACACACTATTAAATTTCTTCACAGATATACTCACGATGTTTGCCTTCACCGTAAAGCTCATGGTAAATTACGCATTGCATTTCGCACATAAATTCCGAAAAACTCAGAGGTGCGAGCTCGGGCTCGAACCCACGACCCTTTGCTTGAGAGGCCAAAGGTCAAACCTTCTACCAAGACTACACTTTCGCCCAATGTTGCCGTCATAATTTTGCAGGCATATGAACGCACATGCGTTTGGAACTCCTAAAGATTATGTAGAGGGGTTTCTCACAGCCCAATTCCTTAACGCTTAAGTCTAAGTCTTAAGCCTTATTAATAAGGCCCTATTTAATGGAGCATACTACCACAGAATCAAAAACAGCTATCGAATACATACCTGACAAAGTAGTACTTTCAATAATTACAATGGATATTGTAACTTATCGCTAAATCAATAAGGTTGAATTTCCAAGTCAATGCATGTGGTCGGTAAGTCGCCTCGCCTCTACCTTATTAAGGGCCTACCGAGCTTTTCGCGCTAATCGATTTTAGGTGGGCGATTTCGGGCGTGGGGGAGGCACGATGGCTCAAGATAGGTTGGTTGGACTGCGCGTGTTTTTGGGTATTTTCATCTTATTACTAAAACAAATACATATTTTAAAAATGTAGCAACACTACGCCCTAGAAAACACCTTGTTTTATTGACATTCAAAAAGTCATGACCTGCCGAGCAGTATTAGCGCCGTACTACAAATTTATTTTTATTTTTAGAGACGACTTTGGATTTTTTTTGTTATCGAGCGAACTATAAGTAATCGTGTTTCGATAAACACTTGTCATTAGAGTGAATCCTCAAATATCTTACACATGAATTTCAAGACTATAGCTTTACTTGTAATGAATAATGATACAGCACGAGATTAAATGAATGCAACAAATTCGCCTAAAACACGGTAGGCCTTTACGAGTTAAAACGCACAAAAAAAACCGCAGCGTTTCCCAGCGCAGTGCGTGAGCACAATTGAGCAAGTTTTACGACAATTTGCTGGCTTTTATGCTAGAGTTAGTGCGCACTGCACGACTGGCACATTACCTTGTGACTGACTATTTGCGTCCCATTCTCCCATCACCTGTAAGAATGAGAAGCATTTAGCGACGTGAACATGTCATTTTAGAGCCGCCACGTGCTTAGTACTAATTAGTGCTTAATTAGTGTAATGCTTTCAGTAGTTAGTAAGCCAATTTTATTTATTACGTGCTGAAACTCGAGATGGCATGATACTTATTCCTTGTCTCGTTTCAAGAGTGCTTTACTGGAACTAAATACATCCATCCCAGCCTATATATGTCCCGCTGCAGGCCACAGGCCTCCTCTCAAAATGAGAGGGCTTGGGCCGTAGTTCCCACGCGGGCCCAGTGCGGATTGGGAACTTCACACAAACCATTGAATTTCTTCGCAGGTGTAGGTATGCAGGTTTCCTTACGATGTTTTCTTTCGTCGTAAAGCTCATGGTAAATTTCAAATACCTACTGTAAAACTCAGAGGTGCGAACCGGTGTTTGAACGCAGGCCAGTGCCATGCAGTGGGTCGTGCTTTACGTTGAAGGAAAACATCGTGAGGAAACCTTCATACACCTGCGAAGAAATTTAATTGTGTGTGTGAAGTTCCCAATCCGCACTGGGCCCGCGTGGGAACTACGGCCCAAGCCCTCTCATTCTGAGAGAAGGCCTGTGCCCTGCAATGGGACGTATATGTTTAGAGTGGGGTGATGATTGATTTTATATTTTAAATTGTAGAGCTTCATAAAATACCTACTAGTGTCTTGGAGAAGTTAGCTATACATATTGGACATGAAGAAGCCTTCGTTAAAGTTAACGGAATATTAAAGAACAAGATGTGTACAGTCAACGTCATAAATAAGTGATCACTTTTATACCTTTTAACGACCGCTTTAGCCTAGTTGGTAGTGACCCTGCCTACGAAGCAAGAGGTCCTGGGTTCAAATCCCGGTAAGGGCATTTATTTGTGTGATGAGCACGAATACTAGGGGCGTTCAATAAAAAGTGAGAATGAGTATGTTATAAACAACTTTTACTAAATGTAATTTTATTTTTCGACATAGTCACCTTTTAGCATAATACACTTAGTATATCTTTTTTCTAAAATTAAAATTCCATTTTTAAAAAAGGTCTCATCTTGAGTACTTAAAAAATCTTGTACTGCAGCGACTACCGCGTCGTCGTCTTCAAATTTCTGGCCTCTCAGGTATTGTTTCAATGTCGGAAATAGGTAGAAATCACTGGGAGCGAGATCTGGTGAATACAGAGGATGCTTAAGGATATCGAACCCAGCATCACGAATTGCAGCCATTGCAACGGCGGACTTGTGTGCCGGGGCATTGTCCTGGTGGAACAGCACAATTTTCGAGAGTTTACCTCGCCGTTTTTCGCGGATCTCATTGCGCAATGTTGCTATTTGTTTGGCGTATAAAGTGCCCGTAATAGTGGCTCCATGCTCGAGATACTCAATCATTAATACCCCTTTACCATCCCAAAAAACAGAGCCTATGACCTTACCGGCAGATGGGCTCACCTTGAATTTCTTCGGAGTTGGAGATGATGGCCTTTTCCATGTCATAGACTGCAGTTTCGTTTCAGGGTCGTAATGATGGAGCCATGTTTCGTCCATTGTTATAAATCGCGCCAAAAAAAGTTCCCGGTCTTGCTGCATCAGGTTCAAAGCTTCTTGACAAATCTCGACTCTAGTTTGTTTTTGCGTGTCAGTAAGCATTCTTGGTACCCAACGCGCAGGTACCTTTTTCATACCCAAGCGTTCATGTAAAATATTATGCACGCTCCCCGTTGAAATCTTTACATTTTCAGCAATAAAACGAACTGTGACACGACGATCCGCCAAAACTGAGTTTTCGACTTTTTTCACAATTTCTTCAGTTACTGCTGTAGTAGGGCGTCCGGAGCGGGGGTCGTCCATTGTCGATGTTCTTCCACGTCTAAATTCGGCGCACCAACGTGCGACTGTCGAATACGGAGGAGCATTAGACCCTAAAGTGTCCCGCAAATCCAAATTAACTTGGTCCGTAGAAAAAATTTTCAAATACAAGTATTTGATAACGGCGCGCAGTTCAATTTTCTCCATTTTCGCTAACGTACTCAATAGCATTGCAAAGAAATTACCGTATATTGTTTTAAACAAAAGACAGTTAGTTTTTTTTTCATAGCAATCAGCTAGATAGATTAGCTTTACCGGCCAGTATTTAATTTCGTAATATTAAAAGAGTTTGCATCTCATTCTCACTTTATATTGAACGCCCTCGTATTTGTTCCTGAGTTATGGATGTTTTCTATGTATTTAAGTATTTATTTATCTATATAAGTATGTTTATCCGTTGCTTAGTACCCATAACACAAGCTTTGCTTAGCTTACTTTGGGACTAGGTCAATTGGTGTGAATTGTCCCATGATATTTATTTATTTTATTTATTTTATTTTATACCTTGTCGCTTACTGTACAGTCGTTACATAATTTCGTTCGGCTTTTCAAACATGACGTTAAAGTGACAAGCACAAAAGTGACCACTTATTTATGACGTTGACCCTACCTACTTTAAATGAAGTCATGTCATATACTGGGATGATGATAATATTCTCACTAAGCCGTACCCACAATAGCGGCTGATCTATACTAATATTACAAAGAGGAAAGATTTGATTGTTTGTTTGTTTGTTTGTTTGCATTGAATAGGCTCCGAAACTACTGGACCGATTTCAAAAATTCTTTTGGCGTTAGAAAGCTACATTATCATTGAGTGACAGAGGCTACTTTTTACTGCGGGAAAATACCTTTTCCTACGGGAAAATTAATTTATCGCGGGCGAAGCTGCGGACGGAAGGCTAGTACTTACCCAATAAAGCACCAAAAATAAAGTGTTTCCATAATATAAAGTTTCCGCTCCCCCAATAATTGCGGGCCCTCACGTGGCCGCCGCGTCACCCAAAGATTACGTCTACACCTGTCCTCGGAATACTTTGGGTTTGACAGCTTTTTTATTGGATCCCGATTCCCTATTCAATAAGTTTTCGGTTTGCGTCACGTTAACTGGGCCGTGAGACACGCGTCGCGATTGCTTCGGGTAATAAGAACTGACCTGGTTTTAGTTGGGGATTTTTTTTATGTTAGAGAGGCCAGACAAACCAACTAGTGGGTCACCTGATGGTAAATGATCACCACTGTCCATAGACACCCGCAGCGCTTTACGCGATGCCAGTGCGTCGTCGGCCCTAAAAGGGAGAGGAAAAAGGAAAGGGAATAGAGGAGGGGAAGAGGTATTGGGCCCCCGGCGCTCTCACTGACCGTACGAAACGCAGCAGGATTACTGCTGCTTCACGCCGGTGTTCTGTGAGAGGGTGGTACTGCCCCGGACGAGCCGGCCCATTCGTGATGCAGCGGCTAGCTACAACATGGCTCTACCACTACAAAAATGGGCTTCGGAAAACGTTTTGAGTGGCTCGTATAAAATCTCGCCTTTTTGCTGACTGTACCTACTCCTTGCCCTTGGTTACCATCTAGGAGTAAAGTCCCCGTCATTCGTCAAGACTTTTTTTTATCCAATATAGGCTTGCGTTTGACCACAATCACGCCTGATGGAAAGCGAAGATGAGGCCTATGATGGAACACGCTTGCCTGGTAAATGCTCATTCAAATTGGGGATGTCTAAAAAAAAATACCCATGGTTTTTATATTTTTTTTGTATAGAAAAGTCAATTATAAGAAACTAATTTCAATATTTTGTCATTTAGTTCTCTACTTTTTTCAAAATTAATTATTTAAACTATTTTAGTTGATGACGTCAGATTATAATTGAGGGCTCCCACAATGCCAAATTTCTAAATCTATCTAAATGCGTACGATAAGGCAACCCCTTTAATTATTTTTTGCGTAGTGGTACACTATACACTGTGTCACTTTACTGGCACTGTCAAAGTGCTAGATGTCAGACAGCGGGTCCAAATCAAACTCCGTAGTATAATCCACTCGTAAATTGTGAAGAATTCGAACCACACAGAATAAAGTACGACTTGAACCGGTCACGCAATTTACACCAATGTCAAATGAAGGTCATTGCTTATTTGTTATATTATAAATTCATTACATAATATTAAAATTAAATAACTACAGAAAACGAGTTAAAAAGGATTTATCTCGAAATGGTTTTCGATTTACATTGCAAGAAAATAGACATCCCCAATTTGGCACACATAGCTTATAGCCTGAATACATACAGGATACTTTCTATCCCAAAAAAATGTCAAAGCATAGGGATAGCGATAAATAAATTCATCGCAAACGGAGTAGCGGCAACAGCTAGTGAAACAATATTTTTATAGTAAAAAAAATGCATTTATTTCGGACCCCTTACAGAGACAATAATATTTTATTATGTACTAGCTTTTGCCCGCGACTCCGTCCGCGTGGAATTAGTAATTTGGGCAGCTTATTTTTTTATCCAATTTGCTTTTTCATCAATTATGGCTCTCCTTAGATCCTTCCGGAAGAAGTGAAACTTCATAATAAACCAACCCGCTCCCAATCCGCCCCAAACCGCTCTCAACCCGCCCCCAACCCGCTCCTAACCCGCCCCCAACCCGCTCCCAACTCGCCCCCAACCCGCTCCCAACCCGCTCCTAACCCGCCCCAACCCACTCCCAACCCGCCCCCAACCCGCCTCCAACCCGCCCCAAACCCGCTCCCTACTCGCCCCCCACCCGCTCCCAACCCGCCCCCAACCCGCTCTCAAGCCGCCCCCAACCCGCTCTCAACCCGCCCCCCAACCGCTCCCAACCCGCCCTATCTAACTGGGCTATCTAACACTGAAAGAATTTTTCAAATCGGAGCAGCAGTTCCCGACATATAGACGTTTTACTTCCAAAACCCCCGATTTGGAAACATTCTTCCGCTCCGCTCCGCTCCTATTGGTGTTAGCGTGATAATATATAACCTATAGCCTTCCTCGATAAATGTGCTATCTAACACTGAAAGAATTATTCAAATCGGAGCAGTAGTTCCTGAGATTAGCGCGTTCAAACAAAAAACCTGTTCGATAAATTCTTAAAATAGACGTATCTTTCTTATTTGTGAACCGATTCAAATGAAACAAACACAAAATGTTAATCCAAGAAAATACCAACATATCAGTGAAAACCGCATCCTTCTAGGTTAAGCCGTTTCTGAGATTAGCGCGCACAAACGCACAGACAAACAGACAATAATTCTAAAAATCATTGTTTTGGGTTCTATTGCGCTAATAAATAGCCCTAGTGACAGTTTTTCTCAAATATCTTCAATGTACAGACACCGACTTGTTACAGATTTATTATATGTATAGATCGATGTATATCGACGCACGCTACTATGAGAAACATAAACCAATGTACTTGAGCTGCGTTCAGTTCAAAAGGTTATACTGATTAAGTACCTACTGCTCCCTAGGTAAACGGACCCCGGAAAACCCAAGAAATAGCGTTCCATAACCAAAACAATAACCGGCCAGTTTCTTTATAAAGCAGTGCCAATTCTCAAAGCCGTGATCCCGGTGATAACCGTAAATCGTAATTTTATCGCCGCGCGCGCGTCCTAAGTACACATCTCATGAAAAAAATATATTGCAATACAATGGGGCTAATGCTGGCCAGTGCGGGGCGTATTGCGGAAGCGGTAGACAATTTTATTTACTTATGCTTTTAGCACGTTCACGAACACAAGACCAATATCAATGGATATGGCACACAAATTTTCCATACAAAGTGACATTACATCTGGGAATGGATTATCATTGTTCCGTTTTGAAAGTAAATGTGGCGACAGTAACGGCTATAGACGAAGACTATTATAATATGTCACAATACTCACAATAAGAAGTCATTTTATGTATGTCCAATGGTCCAAGAGAAGGAGTCGCTGTGGGACTAGCTGTTTGTGATTCAGCCTAAATTATCCAGATTCTATGGAAAAAAATAGTGCGTGGAGTCCCTCCGCGCGGAAGAAGTGAAACTTCATAATAAAAAATAAAAAACCAGGCGGTCACCCATCCAAGTACTGACCGCGCCCGACGTTGCTTAACTTCGGTGATCGGACGAGAACCGGTGTTTTTGGCAAATATCTTGAAAACGGTGCATCCTACGGCTAAATCAATGAAATTTTCATCCCCCTTTGTAACCCCCACACCCCCTCATCCCCACTAAAGTGTTTTTGACAAATATCGTGAAAACGGTGCATCCTACGGCAAAATAAATGAAAAGGGATCCCCTTTGAAACCCCCGCGCCCCTCCCTCACCCCCCTCCCGCAACCCCCCTCACCACCTCAGCCCCTCCCCCCCCCTCCCTCACCCCTCTCGCAAACGCAACGCTTGTTGTTGTATGTAACGCAACGCATTTAACGCAACGCTTGTTGGAAGTCGCATTAGAAGTTTCACTTCAATAATCGGCCGTAGACGTAGTTCCACTTTTGGTGTAATTTCTGTAGCCGTGCCATATGACGAGAGTTATAATTTACGTCCCTTGGCGTAATGTCCTTGAACATGTTAAAGCCGTGGTAGCCAAAAATTTGGTGCCATGGTACTCTAATTCCCTATAGCTTCTCAAGCAGGGGGTCGTGAGTTCGAGCCTGTACGGGGGTTTACTAAGCAAGGGCTCCCAAATGCACATTTGCCTTGGTTCGAAAAGTTTATAGATCCGGTGCTCCTAGAAACGTACGATCACGGACTTTAAGTCATGAGTCACTTATCACTGCACTGTTCGTATCTTTTAGCCGTTAGTGCAAATCAGGATATACGAGTACAAGTAATAAAGTAATGGCTAAAAACATTTCTTAAAACGAATCGGCGGCGGTAATCCATGGCGAAGTCTTGCAACTACTAGGGGCGTTCAATAAAAAGTGAGAATGAGTATGTTATAAACAACTTTTACTAAATGTCATTTTATTTTTCGACATAGTCACCTTTTAGCATAATACACTTAGTATATCTTTTTTATAAACTTAAAATTCCATTTTTAAAAAAGGTCTCATGTTGAGTACTTAAAAAATCTTGTACTGCAGCGACTACCGCGTCGTCGTCTTCAAATTTCTGGCCTCTCAGGTATTGTTTCAATGTCGGAAATAGGTAGAAATCACTGGGAGCGAGATCTGGTGAATACAGAGGATGCTTAAGGATATCGAACCCAGCATCACGAATTGCAGCCATTGCAACGGCGGACTTGTGTGCCGGGGCATTGTCCTGGTGGAACAGCACAATTTTCGAGAGTTTACCTCGCCGTTTTTCGCGGATCTCATTGCGCAATGTTGCTATTTGTTTGGCGTATAAAGTGCCCGTAATAGTGGCTCCATGCTCGAGATACTCAATCATTAATACCCCTTTACCATCCCAAAAAACAGAGCCTATGACCTTACCGGCAGATGGGCTCACCTTGAATTTCTTCGGAGTTGGAGATGATGGCCTTTTCCATGTCATAGACTGCAGTTTCGTTTCAGGGTCGTAATGATGGAGCCATGTTTCGTCCATTGTTATAAATCGCGCCAAAAAAAGTTCCCGGTCTTGCTGCATCAGGTTCAAAGCTTCTTGACAAATCTCGACTCTAGTTTGTTTTTGCGTGTCAGTAAGCATTCTTGGTACCCAACGCGCAGGTACCTTTTTCATACCCAAGCGTTCATGTAAAATATTATGCACGCTCCCCGTTGAAATCTTTACATTTTCAGCAATAAAACGAACTGTGACACGACGATCCGCCAAAACTGAGTTTTCGACTTTTTTCACAATTTCTTCAGTTACTGCTGTAGTAGGGCGTCCGGAGCGGGGGTCGTCCATTGTCGATGTTCTTCCACGTCTAAATTCGGCGCACCAACGTGCGACTGTCGAATACGGAGGAGCATTAGACCCTAAAGTGTCCCGCAAATCCAAATTAACTTGGTCCGTAGAAAAAATTTTCAAATACAAGTATTTGATAACGGCGCGCAGTTCAATTTTCTCCATTTTCGCTAACGTACTCAATAGCATTGCAAAGAAATTACCGTATATTGTTTTAAACAAAAGACAGTTAGTTTTTTTTTCATAGCAATCAGCTAGATAGATTAGCTTTACCGGCCAGTATTTAATTTCGTAATATTAAAAGAGTTTGCATCTCATTCTCACTTTATATTGAACGCCCCTCGTATGTACTAGTACCTCTCTCTAACACCAACATTTAGATGACTACTTGTCATTCTGCAGACAAGTCGCTAATGGCAAATACTAAGCTCGTGTAAACCAAGCATAATACAAATCAGAATATACTTACGAGTATAAGCGGCTAAACTTGTGGCTAGGGCTCATCAATTAAAGTCCTTGACCGTACCAAAAACAAAGCACTCGTCGAGAATAGCCCCTTGGACTCGCGGGAGCGATCCCTTGTCTCTCGCTCTCTGTTTACGCGGCACTACTGCGCCCGCTTGGCCCATCCGTGGCCCACGCTGAATACCCGATTATACGGGAAGGCTGTGTTTAGGCTTAAAAGTAATGACTGGGAGTGAAACTCCGGAAGCACAGACACAGAGAGACAAGAACGTATACATTGCAGTGGTATGGAATGCATGGTGTTGCCTAAACGCGCTCGTGACGTATGGGTAACGCCACGAGAGTTGAGGCAAATGATTACACACACAGCTACATAAAATACTGATTGCAAAAAAGGTAGTGAATTAATGAAATGAGTGAGTGAATGAAAATGTGAGTTATATGTTCTTATGATAAAATACTTACGCAAACTATGCATATTATAATTTTTCTTTTTTCATCTAACAACTTGTACTATTTTTCTTGCAGATGTCTAACTAGGCTTAACGATTATACTAAACTTGTGCAAGTTTAAACTTGCGCAAATAAATAGCGTCTAAGTCTGTGGCTACCTACCGTTAAAATATAGGTCAAAATCAACTAATTGTAAGCTCTAGAACTGTAGGAAGTGCAAATAAAACACACTCACAGACATAATAGGGAAACGGGTACACGGGCAGAAACGAGAAAACAAACCAGTGATCATGACATACCGAAGTAGTTGCTGTAAAAAAACCGGTTGTCTGTAAAGTCGGTTTACGGACGATAGTTTAACGTGACAACGTCATAACCAAACATTCAATAAAAATTACCCGAGCGCAGATTGTATTACGTAATATTGCAACTGCATGCCCTTCGCCAGTTCGTACTTACAAGTACGTCATGTACTTACCCGCAACGTTACATTGCGTCATCCTTTTTCGTGTATGCAGCCGGCGTTCATCGATTTATTATGTTTACACTCGCGTACGAGTGGCGAGACGAACTGCGGGACGAGCCACGAGACGAGAGTGTGAACAGGCGCGCCTCGCGCCCCGTCTCGTGATTTGCCTTGATTTTGAGGCTCGCGTCCGGAGCGAGACGACGAGGCGAGCCGCGAGGCGAGGTGACGAGCCGAGAGTGTAAATCAGGTATTAGACTTTCACGTCAAAAATAGTCATCATTATCATCACCATTTCAGCCGAAAGACATCCACTGCTGAACACACTCGAAGGCCTCCCCCAAGGTTTGCCAAATAAATACCTAGAAAACCTAGAAAAAAACGCAATAGTTCCTCGAACTGCCGCGAATAATCCGATTTTTGTCCTTATTTTCCCCAGAAATGTTATAACTTTATTTTTTATTTTTTATTGATAGAGGGAGGCAAACGAGCAAGAGAGTCACCTGTTGGTAAGCGGTCACCACCACCCATGAGAACCAGAAACCCCAGAAGGGTCACTAGTCCGTTGCCGGCCTTTAAGGGAACAATACACTCTTTTCTTGAAGGACCCGATGTCATAGTTAGTTGGAAACACCGTAGACGGGAGTTGATTCCACAATTTAACTGTGCGTGGCAGAAAATGCCGACGGAAACGCACAGTTGTAGATGTATATTCATCAAGGTGATGACGGTGGAACGCAGACTTACGGCGCGACGTGCGATAGTGGAAGCCCGTAGCTGGTAACAAATTGAATAGCTCCTCGGAGCACTCCCCGTAGTAGAGCCTGTAGAGCACACAAAGAGAACCTACGTCTCTTCGCAAGGAAAGGGGATCCAAACGACCAGAAACTAGCGGGTCGCCGACAAGTCGATCTGCGCGACGTTGGATACGGTCAAATGGAAGGTGAAAGCATTGGGGCGCCCCCGCCCAGAGGTGAGAGCAGTACTCTAAGTGCGGCCGCACCTGGGCCTTATACAGTTGAAGAAGGTGCTTTGATGTAAAGTACAGCCTGGATCTGTTCAATACCCCAAGCTTTCTCGAAGCCAATTTGGCTTTTCCCTCCAAATGACCGCGAAATTGAACGTCACTCCAATTGAACTTGGCCTCCAGTTTGGTATTAAACAGGTTATCGTCGAGTTTTGGGATGCAGGAATGTAAGGTCACACATAAACTCCGTCATATGCAGGCTATGGCGGAATTTAATAAGCAGAGTGCGTTAATCACGGCAATTATGTCAGCATTGCACCGTAAATCAGAGGTTATGAGCAATAATGCTACATTCAGATAAAACAACGTTAGTTCCTGCACTAAATTTAATACAAACTCCAATAACGTGGGCATACAGTTCCATTTGAAAGAAATGCAGATCCTTTAGACCAGTGATACGTAATAATAGTAGATTGTTCAACAAGGGACTAAAACAATTGCCATGACACGAGTCACAGAACAAATAGGTACAGAAGTAAATCTACATACAAAGTGCGCTCGAGCAACGCACACATAGACACTGTTCACAGACACGATATCTCAGAACAGAGGCCCTACCACGAAGTGCATAATTTGAACTTCGTTTCGTGCCGTCCCGCTCACGCTAATGGTATTTATTACGAGAGTGAGAGAGACCGCACGATCCGAACTTCGAACTTCGAATTTCGTAGTAACCCCCCAGATCGAATCAGTCCGAGCGCGATTGCCATCCGCGTGAGGCGCGCGCTGTAGTCGCGCGTCTGTGGAATTTTTCGAGTGCAATAATGGAGCAACAAAAAAAAGGTTATAACTGTTCAGTGGACGGTTGTTTAATTTCAACCCTAAACGGTGAATGGTCGTTTTTTAAGCTACCAGTGGTTTCAGAGAGGTAAGTTTAGTAGGTATCTGCTTGTATTTCGATGGTTCATTTTAACGTTACATAGAATAGTTAGGTAGATAGGTAAGCACCTCGCCCCGACTCCCAAAGTAATAATCGTTTCCTATTTTGAATCAGTATAAACGAAGTAAGTACCTAACTACATTTTTGTAAGGTAAATTCACGCCACTAATATTACGTAAGTTGAAAACATGTTTTTTTGTTTGTATAGATATTGTGTTGTTTTTAGTATCATTAGATAGGTTTGGGTCTAAAACCGATAGGACAATGGAAATTGTGTAACTAGGATAATCCGTTTAGAAGTTATTAGGGATTTTCGATAGTGAAAATTGACAAACGCTAAATTTTGTAGATAGGTATTTTAATTATTATAATTATTTTATATAACCATTCTTCCCGTTTGAATATCACCAATATATCAAACAACTAGATACGAGTGCCACTATCACGATAAGTTTTATGTGCATATGCCATAATTGACATCCCTAGAGCGACCGCCGAGCGTAGGTATGAAAAGTGAAGTTACATACACTTGATTGACTTCTGTACTCTGTATATTTTGTGCACGAGTTGTTTAGCCACCCTCGAAAAGTTATTAGACTATGCATAATAAAATTAATTCATCCTTAATATAATTAAATAGATTCATATTCGTAATCATTAATCATGTTTCACGAAATTAAATCGTTTTTATTCATATTTTTGCAAAATTGTCATTTTAAGGTTTTTTCCACGCCCTAAAATTGTCACCCACCGCCCACCTACATAAACCTGTTCATATTTGTACATGTATCCAGTATTGGTGTTCTGGAAGAGATCGCTTTTGAGCAATAAGACCGCCTATTGTCTGCCTGTTTTTTTTATTGTTATGAATATTTTTTTCTGTATTTTTTTTGGTGATCAATAAAGAATATTTGTATTGTATTGTATTGTAAAATTGTCTATACACAATCACTGACAATGGCGATAATTCTCCATTCACAAACACCCTGATTGGTTGTAAAAAAAAATAGTTTCCTAGAGTAGAGACAAATAAGGAGCTGTAGCCCCTACGACGTAATTTATGTGCGAAATTACATTTGAAATTTACCATGAGTTTTATTTATGGTGAAGGCAAACTTCGTGAGAAACCATGTACCACCACCTGCGAAGAAATTTAATAGTGTGCTTAATGCCGTTCTCAATCCGCACTAGGTAGGCGCGGGAACTGCGCCAGCAAACTAACCCAATAAATCATATCTATGTAAATACTGCCCAATCGCAGGGAATGAAGAGTTTTTATTTTTTATTTATTTGCAAAAGTTATTAAGTCTCTTTCGGACCGCAGTAAACGTCAAGCCAAGTAACTATTAAGTAATCTGTGGTCAAGCGAACTGTCAGTGCGGCAAGTCAGATGAAGTTTTTATTACTTTCGCATTTTTTTATTCCTTTAGATTTTAAGACAAATACAACTTTGTGCTAACCGATGAAGGTCGCTTTTTTATAATTTTCAACATCAACTGTGATTGCAACAAGTTTGCTCTTTAGGAAAATGGTGACATTGACAATAGATACATGTCATACATGTGTGAATCCCTGCGTGAAGAAAACAAAGTGATTATTTATTGAAAATAAAAACAAGATTAGAATAAAACACGTGGAATTCATATAATAATATTCTATAAGGAATTAATAATATCTGAACAATGGAACACATACGACAATACGACTGGTAAATAGACAAAATTATTAATTTTCTCAGTAGTTTATAAGGCCCATACTACACGGGCGGTTTCCCGCCGCGGGAAACCGCTCGACGGAGCTGCGCGGTGTAGTTTGCACCATACAACTTCCATATAAAATTGTGTCTAGTGGCGGTTCAGAAGCGGTTTCCCGCGGCGGGAGAACCGCCCGTGTAGTATGGGCCTGACTGATTGTTTTTGTGATTTCAAAACGATTAGTTACATCTAAAGCTTTAATTAACCCTATAAGGTCTTGTAGATATATGCATAAGAAAACAAATACCTAGTTATTTAGAAGAGAAACAAGAAATCTGTATTGAAGGGTAGTTACAACAACTCGTTCCCTAAATATCAGAATGCAAAATACTAGATTGCCGACTTACCCTATTTCTAAAATACCAAATTCCCAGAATACCAGACTTTCCTGTCACCGTGTTTTTCTTTATATTGGTTTGCCAAAAAAGCTTGTTTTCAATACACCATGTTCCATTCAAAACCGAATTTCCATAATACTAGATAGTGAAATCACCAGGCTCGTAAAGAACGACCCTCTGGCCTCCCCACATTGACCACAACCTGCCTAACGAGCCTGGTGATTTCACTATCTGATAGTACGGTTACAAGATACATATATACAAGGCCTCTTACATCTTGACAGACGATTTAAGCAGCGTCTGTTTGAGAGTATGGTTACAACGGCACTGCAAAATCGCTTTGTTGGTTACTTGTTGAGTAACTTATTTAGTAAAAATTAAGTATGTATACAACTTTTGCATTAAATTAGAATGTTAAAGATTCTATTGAAATACAAAAAGTGAGGTTATAGTATAGTACCACCAAAATATGCTCAATTGTATTCAACATTTTGTGGGAAATAAAAAAAGCGCATTTTAGTCTTATTTGTCACAAATAATACCAATTTTAGAGATACAAATAAAAAAAGCTAGCCTTTTATTTTTGCATGAATTGTTAAAGTATAGTTATAATAGTCGTGGGTAGCCTAGTGTTTCGGACTATACCCTCTCAATCAGAGGATCGTAGATTTGAGTCTGAGTTTACACATTATTCATTAATAACTGTTGTTCAAAGGTGAAACTTATCACCAATAATGGAATCCCACAAAAACATTTCATGTTAAATGTTGCCAAGACGAGACCATGTAGCTCGCACTGTCAAAAAGTATTCAGATCTCTTGTAGAGCCAAGTTTCTAACCCTACATGCCCAGCTCTAAATCTATAAGCCCTAATTTTACACTAATTAATCTCGTAGGCGTGCAAACCGTGGAATAAACTGGCGAGTCGGCCGCACAAACCTTTTGCAATTCGGCATATGGGCTTGAACTTAAAAATCTTTTAAATCTTTTAAACTCTTTCCGTGCGGCCGACTCGCCAGTTTAGTCCACGGTTTGCCCTTGCGCTTCGCCCCCAGATATTCTAGAAACCAGCTTGCTCTAGCACTCTCATTTTTATGGCAAACTAAATTATGTCAAATGAAAAACGCTGGCATGTATGGGCTCATTGGCACGTTTTGGCTATAGAACCCTAAACAATCATCATCATTTCAGCTGTAGGACGTCCACTGCTGAACATAGGCCCCCTCATTGATACCCAATCACTACCGTTGGAAGCGGCTTGCATCCACCTTGAACCAACGGCCTTTACCAAATTGTCCATTCATCTTGTTGATGGACATGCCACGCTGCAATTGCTAGTTCGTAGTCTCCATTCCAGAACTTTTCAGCCCCCAACGGCCATCTGGTCTGCCCATTGTCATTTCAACAATCTAATCCCTTTGGCTATGTTATATATATTAAGATGGGTAGTCTTGCGATTGGTTTGTATTGACAGTTGTGGGTACACCGAAATAAATGAGTTTTGCTTCTTGAATTAACCTTATTGTATCTTTTAGGCTAGGTCAGTGACCCTGGTTCTTCTACAAATCTCCTCATTCCTGATTTGATATCTTTAAAAACCCCGAGCATAGCCCTCTCCATAGCTCGACTGGCTCCATAGCCTAAACACTATTAATTTTAAAATCAAATCAATTCCAGGTGCACCTCAACACCCGACACTATTAACTTCTTGACTGAGCAAGAGCTCGACAGTTGCGTCACAGAGAAAATATTACAAAACAAGTTCATTAACCCAATGGTGTCCAGCGACTCGGAAGATGAGCCCAGGAAGCCCGGGCTGAACTGGGACATGATATTCCACAGGAAGGATAATGTAAGTTACAGAAGCTTTTATTTAACTTGCTAGTATGAGTTAAACATTAGAAAAAAAAAGTTGTGGTGGCCTAGTGGTTTGACCTATGGCCTCTCAAGCAGAGGGTCGTGAGTTCAAATACCGGCTCTAACTTCTGAGTTTTACAAAATTTATGTGTGAAATTACATTTGAAATTTACCATGAGCAAATTACTCATAATAATGTATTATATTGTACCTATGCTTATTTTTTCCTTTGATATGTATTGAAGTGAAACTTCTAATGCTACTTCCAACAAGCGTTGCGTTAAATGCGTTGCGTTAAATACGCAACGCAACGCAACGCAACGGAAGTTGACGTTTACGAGACGTTCGCGTTGTATATCAGACGCCGTGCGAGGCGGACGTAGTACAAATTATTGCTGTGCTGTGCGTAGCGACCGTAGTGCAAATTATTGCTGTGCTGTGTTAATGACTTACGTGTACCTAGGAACTTGGATCATGACATACTAAGCTAAATATAGTTAGTGACGATATCGAATATGGATTCCCCTTTCAACAAGAGTGGCCTTACCCCGCGGAGTCCTCCGCTGAGAACTCATGAAGAGAAAACGCCTGCCCCGGTGGCCCCGGAGCCCGTATCGACAACTGAGCTGCGGGGGTGGATGAATACCATAGAAAGCTGTCTTAATGAGGTTTGCTCTATTGCCACAGAAGGAAAGCTGAACTCGGACCAAAAGAATAAGATCCAGACCCTCTGCCGTAGGATAGGACATGAGACTTCGCAACTCGCTGTTCAATATCAGTCCATTAAGCAGAGATATTACTCAGCCCATTTGACCATTCAACACTTGAACGAGAAACAAGAACTGTCCAGTCAAATTAGCCTATTAAAGACCGCTGTTGAGGGTGCTTGCAAACAGCCAGCCACAGATAGATTGACTTACGCCAACGTGATTAAGAAGGGCCCTAACCAATATGTGCGACCGGCCCCCCTAAGTTCTGTGGCCATTTACCCAGAAGACAAGGAGAAGACCAGCGAAGACACTAAGTCGTTAGTTCAACGTATTATTAACCCCGAGGAATTAAAGCTACAAGTCCGAGGAATGAGTTTGACCAAAAATGGAGGTGTTATAATCAGTACCGAAAGCGAAGAGGACATAAAGAAGCTTAAGGCGTCCGAAAAACTTGCCAAATCTGGGCTCTCAGTTGCGGCACCCGATAAACACAAGCCAAGGTTGATCGTCTTGGGACTACCTAGTGACCTCTCGGAGAAGGAATTTCTAGACCTTATTTATGAGCAGAATGTTGCACCTAAAATACCCGAAATGACCCGAGATTCTTTTTCTAGTTCAACCAAATTAAGCCACAAATCTGGTAAAAAGGACGGTAAGACCACCAATTTCATAATCGAGGTTTCGGCTAACATTAGAAAAATACTAATTGCCCAAGAGCGTGTATTCATGAACTGGTCCTATTTCCCGATTAGAGATTTTACCCACGTGACCAGGTGCTTTAAATGCCAACAATACGGCCATTCAGCTAAGTTCTGTCGCGACTCGGACTCGACATGTGGTCACTGTGGCCTGGTTGGTCACACGATGAAAGAATGTAGCAAAAAGGAGGCGGCGCCTATCTGTGCTACATGTAAGCGATACAAAAAACCGTGTAACCACAAAACTGGAGACGAAAATTGCCCAGCACGGAAACATGCCGTATTAAAGTACATAAACTCAACGGACTATGAGGGCGCCTAAGAGCGCCGCATAGAAGGTAATCCTATTTAGCGCTAATTTTTAGATTGTAAGTTATGGATAAGTTCATAAGTTTGGAATTAGATAATTTAACTGTATCCCATTCAAGTCAATGCGACGTAGAAGATTGTAACGCCTTAATCTCAAATATTTCCCATCCATTCTCCGTTCTTGTTCAAAACATCCGAAGCATTAACCATAACATAGATGGTTTCAGAATCCTTTTAGAAAGACTTAAAATAACCTGTGATATAATTATCTTAACTGAATGTTGGCTGAAGCTCCATAATGCGTTTTTACCCGACATTGATGGATATAACTCTTTTAGCACTAAGCGCGCCAATTCTCAAAACGATGGAGTTGTTGTATATTGTAAGTCAGATTTAGATATAACGGTTGAAGAACCCTGTATATTAGATTCCAATAGTCTTATTATTAGAATAGAACACGACACAGCCATCGTCGCGGTGTACAGATCACCCTCCTTTAATAACGTAGATAACTTCTTGGGGTCACTCAATTCAACGCTTCGCAAGCTCTCCTCATATAAAAATGTGATTCTTGCAGGAGACATCAACATTAATATAGCTCAGGACAGCCAAGATCCCAGACGACATGACTATCTCAATTTTTGCGCGCTTCATGGACTAGAATCTGCTCATTCGCTACCTACGCACCAAAGTGGCTCCTGCCTTGACCATATTTTAATCAAAAGCAATCTATCATCCTCAACTTTGGTAACTAACTCAACACTAACCGATCATCATTCTGTGCTACTAACTTTAAATTTAAAACTCCCCAAACAAATATGTGCTCCTACGTATGTCAAGGTTAATCACAGTAACCTTGAATATGACTTACGAAAAATTTGTTTTGATACTATTTATTTATCTGATGACGTTAACATTTCACTTGAGTACCTTGTTAGCTCCGTACAAAAAGCAATAGCATCAAATACTTCGCGAATTAAGACAACAAGAAGTAACAGGTCCATCAAACCATGGATTACCCCTGGTTTAATACGCTGTATCCGTCATCGGGATAAACTCCACCAGAAAGCGAAGCAGCATCCAAACAACAGTATGTTCGTAGTTATTTATAAAAGATACCGAAATTTCTGTAATAACCTACTAAAGAAATTGAAACATCAGTACGAAAGGGCCGAATTGGATAAAAATAGTAAGAGCAGTAAACATGTGTGGAATTTCATAAAAAACATCACATATTCACGAACAAAACGTGACACTAACATAGATTTACTTAAGTCGCACGCACACCCGGAACTAGCAGTCAATAATGTAAATAATTTTTTTGCTGATATTGGTAAAAACTTGGCGAGTAAAATTGTAAATAATGACAATACTCATTTCTGCTCGGAAAATATGACTCATCCGCAAATAAATTCTTTTGTTATGATTAACACCGACGAGCACGAAATAGAACGCATTATTTGCAATTTGAAAGATAAATGTGCATCGGGTTGGGACAATATTTCAAATGGCTTTATTAAGCGTTATAAGCACATCTTAGTTAAACCACTAACTCATATATTCCAGCAATGTTTAACTAATGGTATTTTTCCTAACTTTTTAAAGAAAGCCGTTGTGATCCCTGTATACAAAGCGGGAAATAAAGAATGTATCGACAATTACAGGCCGATTTCAATACTTCCGTCTCTTTCTAAAATCTTAGAAAAGCTCATAAATAAAAGGCTAGTAAACTATCTTGAAAGCAACAACATCTTGTCCACCAAGCAGTTTGGCTTTAGGTCGCAAAGATCTACAAATGATGCGGTTAATTTCCTCACTGATTATATTGCGACTAACTTGGATCAAGGATTGAAAACCTTGGGCATTTTCCTAGACCTTGCCAAGGCTTTTGACACGGTGTCAATTCCAATCTTGATTCGTAAACTAGAAAACATAGGAATTAGGGGTAAACAATTATCCTTATTTGAAGACTTTCTCAATAACCGCAATCAATGTGTAAAGATTAACAATTTCACGAGCTCAGACAGGAGAATTGAATTTGGTACGCCCCAAGGCAGTATTTTAGCCCCTACCCTTTTTTTAATTTATATTAATGATCTTTGCAAGCTTGAACTAACTAATGGCACCCTAATATCATATGCTGATGACACAGTTTTGCTATTTACAGGGAACTCATGGAACGATGCTTACAGTCACGCTCAAATAGGCTTCAATAAAATAACTAACTGGCTTCAAGGCAATTTACTAACGTTAAATGCTAATAAAACGAAGCACGTCGCTTTTTCAATAAGAAATGCACAGCAGCCTAGCAGTGATAACACTATCCGAGCTCACCTGTGTTCCCTTTCTAATCGGGTAGGTTGCATTACCTGCCCAGCTATCTCGCAAGTTAACACCATCAAATACCTGGGTGTAATGATCGACGCTAACCTCACCTTTAGTCACCATATAGATATAGTTGCTTCCAGAGTCCGCAAGCTAATTTTTATATTTAAAAAACTTCGAAGTATCGCAAACGCGAGATTGCTCCGGCAAGTTTATATGGCTTTGTGTCAGTCATTACTGTCTTACTGCATTTCGGCTTGGGGAGGTGCCGCGAAGACTACGCTTTTGGTACTTGAACGAGCCCAAAGAGCTATTTTAAAGGTCTCCACTTCTCGCCCCTTCCTTTTCCCTACAAGAGAACTATTCAAATCCTGCAAAGTCCTAACTGTGCGCCAACTATTCATCCTAAACATCATCCTTGATCAGCACAAATCCGCCCCTTACAACCGCAGTATCTCTGACAAAAGGCGGTCAGACATAGTATTTAAGACGCCACGCCCTAGGCATGCTTTCATGCGCAAATTCGCTTCGTTCTTGGGCCCCTATCTCTTCAACAAAATTAATAGACTCCAGAATATCTATGATCTTAACTACAATAGTTGTAAAACCAAATTAGCAGAGTGGTTACAATCATTATCCTATGTAGAAACCGAAAACCTTCTGACTCTAGTTTCGTAATGTATTCAATAGGCTACTTTCCTAACTAGTCAGTCTTTTAGATTATCAAAAAATATTCGACACGTATTTTGTTTAATTGTCAAAAGAAAATTACGTGTCTAATATTTTTTGATAATGTAAAATACGGACTAATAAGAATTATTATTTTTTTACCTAGGAAACATCCCTATTATTTAAGCCGTAGTTACTTACTTTTCATATTTTATTTTTTTCTAAGTTCAAATAACAGTTAAATTTGTATTCTGGTTATTATGTTAACTTTAAGGTCCTTTATTTTTTGCCTAAGATACAGGCTACTTATGTATCCTAGTTTAGGCATTATTATATTTTAGTAGTAACCTGTTAGTCTTCTTGTAGAAGGCGTAGAGGCGGTTAGACGCTTAAGTCGAGCCATTAGTATAGTACCTAGATATAATACCTAACATAGATTAAGTAAAGTGCCTACTAATAATTATTACTATGTACTAAAACTATTTAAATAAATGAATTGAATTGAATTGAATTGAATATATACTAACGGATGTTAAAAGCTTTGTCAGTGCGATCCAGAACAATTGCGAGGTTTAGTATGAAAACTTGTAAAAATCACAACTATTTTAATGGTAGATCGTAGAATAAAGTATTTTAAACGTATTTAGTAAAAAAAGTATTGAATAACTTTGAGAATTACGAAAAATCAAAAAAAAATATTGAAAATAACGTGCGCACGAGGAGCAACGCCATCTAGCGACGAGTTATGTAACTTGTTTCGCTAGCGCTGTAGTTTTTACACGCTTTATATTAGCTTCACCTGTATGTTTGTATGTTTGTTTGTAACCGACTCCTTAGGGCGCGATTTTGACCCACTTCCCGGTTTCCGATTGAGCTGAAATTTTGCACATATGTGTAAATTGGATGACAATGCAATATTATTGTAACATGGAGCTGATCTGATGATGGAGCTGGATGGTGGCCATAGGAACTATGTAATAAAACAACACAATCCCGTCGAGTTTGGGCTCGTTTGATTCGTCTTGACGAGCACTTTGATCCCAGATGGTAACCAGGGTCTGATGATGGAGCTGGAAGATGGCCAAAGGCACTCCACAATAAAACGACACAACTCCATCGAGTTTGGGCTCGTTTAATTCGTCTTGACGAGCACTTTGATCCCATATGGTAACCAGGGTCTGATGATGGAGCTGGAAGATGGCCAAAGGCACTCCACAATAAAACGACACAACCCCATCGAGTTTGGGCTCGTTTGATTCGTCTTGACGAGCACTTTGATCCCATATAGTAACCAGGGTCTGATGATGGAGCTGGAAGATGGCCAAAGGCACTCCACAATAAAACGACACAACCCCATCGAGTTTGGGCTCGTTTGATTCGTCTTGACGAGCACTTTGATCCCATATGGTAACCAGGGTCTGATGATGGAGCTGGATGATGGCCAAAGGCACTCCACAATAAAACGAAACAACCCCATCGAGTTTGGGCTCGTTTGATTCGTTTCGACGAGTACTTTGGTCCTAGATGGTAACAAGGGTCTGAGAATGGAGCTGGAAGGGGGGTAGGTGGCGGGGTGGTGGGGGAATGGGGTATGTGGGGTTAGGGGGTCGGGGTTTTAGAGGGTTGGGGGTAAGGGTGTGGCGGTTGGGGTTAGGGGATGGGGGGGGGTGTTGGGGGGTTCGGGGGTAAGTGATTTTGGGGGGTTGTGGGAAATGGGGAGGGGGTAAGAGGCCTAGATGGTAACAAGGGTTTGATGATGGAGCTGGAAGGGGGGGGGGCAGGTGGAGGGGAGGGCTTGGGTGGTGGGGGTCGGGGTTGGGGGTTGGGGGTCTGTAAAATGATAAGGGGGATTAGGGGATTGGGGTTTGGGGTTGGAGGGGGGGGGGGGGTTGGGGAAATGGGGTGGGGGATGTTGGGGGGTTGGGTTTAGGGGGTTGGGGGGTTGTAGGTGAGGGGGGTAGAGTTAGAAAGAAAGAGGTTTACGTTTAGTAGTGTAGAGCAGTGCGCGCGCACCAAAGACCAAGTATAAGATGGACTGATTCTATTTAAGACGAGCAAAAACCGTTTTCTCTTTTTAGCACATGGAAACTCTCACTGTGAAAAAATGAAACTAAAAAATAGAAAATAAATAATAGTTTAAAAAAACTAAAAAACACGCTTTAAAAAATAAAAAATAAATTTTAATAAATTTCAATTCACTATTCTTATAGTACAGTAAAAAATCTTTATAAGCAATTATTATATTGTTATATCCAGATCAAAACTTGTAAACAATTCTAAATATTGATAAAATAAATAATAATAGTTTAAAATATTTTATTGTAAAAAAAGCGTGGGGTGCTTTTTAAGATGTTATCAAAATGATAATCCTTGACAATTGACACCATGCACCCCACGCTTTTTTTACAATAAAATATTTTAAACTATTATTATTTATTTTATCAATATTTAGAATTGTTTACAAGTTTGGATCTGGATATAACAATATAATAATTGCTTATAAAGATTTTTTACTGTACTATAAGAATAGTGAATTGAAATTTATTAAAATTTATTTTTTATTTTTTAAAGCGTGTTTTTTAGTTTTTTTTAAACTATTATTACTATGAAGTTTCACTTCTACCGCGCGGAGGGACACCACGCATTGTGTTTTTCTTCTTCAAACACCATAATTTGGCAGGAGTCAGGCTTTCACCGCATCTACGTGCCGGGGCTGCGGCCGTCGCCGCCCTACCCGCGGCTCTCGCGCCTCTCGCTGCAACAGCACGCGCACTGCCTGCGCGTGATGTGCGCGCGCCGGCCGACCCTGCTGCCCGACGAGTTCATGCCGCGACCCATCAAGATAGACTTCAAGGTTTTTGAGGTTAGTTCGACTACTCTTACACCAGTTTCGTGTTTGTGTGTTTGCATGCTTGTTTAGACGACCAGATGGCCTGGTGGTTAGAGAACCTGACTATGAAGGTTGAGGTCCCGTGTTTGATTCCCGTGTCGGGGCAGATATTTGTATGAAAAATACGAATGTTTGTTCTCGGGTCTTGGGTGTTTAATATGTATTTAAGTATGTATCTATCTATATGAGTATGTTTATCCGTTGCCTAGTACCCATAACACAAGCTTTGCCTAGCTTACTTTGGGACTAGGTCAATTGGTGTGAATTGTCCCGTGATATTTATTTATTGTATTTATTTATTGTGAAATTGGTTGTGAATAGGTTCCACCCTATAAATCATACTTACTAAATACGAACTGAAATACGGATGCACAGAAAAAAACATAAAAAGACCAGCTCTGGGAATTTAACCCAGGTCCTCAGCATACTGTGCTGCGTGCTTTTTACCCCTACACCACAACTGGTCAAAAAACCAGTGGACCACTACTAATACCAAGGGGTATGTATTACAATACCGAAGTACGAAAGATCGAATGTATTAAAACATCGAATGGGTCAAAAGACCGACACGATTTTTTTCTGAAACCGTAAACTTTTTAAGATTGTTATAAAACAAACCTAATCTAACCTAATGGGTTCTGTATGATGCCGTTTTAATAAATTCTGAAAAGTTCACGGTTTCAGAAAAAAATCGTGTCGGTCTTTTGACCCATTCGATGTTTTAATACATTCGGTCTTTCGTACTTCGGTATAGTAATACATACCCAATACCAAGTGGAATACTACTACTTCATACCAATCTTAGGTACTTGTTTTTCTGTATTGTTTTCTTTGTGGCGTACAATATTGAGTCTTCTGGGTCAAAGTATAACCTACAGTATGATTTAATGCAAGTAATATCTACAGGAAGTACAAGAGGTGTATGCAAAGGAGCAGCAAGAATACATAGAGTGGGCAAAAACGCTGTGGACCAACGGGAACTGCATCCGCGCATTGCGGCCCAAGCCTCAGATAGAATCGGTGTACGAGGCTGAGTTCAAAATGCGAGCCCATCAGATGAAGGGCTATCCGACGACGTTCGAAGTGGTGGCGCAGCTGGCCCTAGAGTCCAAAGGGGAGTTTGAAATGGTGCCGCTGAAGGATTTTATTAAAGTGAGTATTAACATCTATATATAGATTCATGTATTACTATTTTTTGTCTATTATACCTTCAGAATTTTTAGGGTTCCGTAACCAAATGGCAAAAAACGGAACCCTTATAGATTCGCCATGTCTGTCTGTCTCTCCGTCCGTATGTCACAGCCACTTTTTTCCGAAACTATAAGAACTATGCTATTGAAACTTGGTAAGTAGATGTATTCTGTGAACCGCATTAAAATTTTCACACAAAAATAGAAAAAAAAAACAATAAATTTGGGGGGTTCCCCATACTTAGAACTGAAACTCAAAGTTTTTTTCATCAAACCCATACGTGTGGGGTATCTATGGATAGGTCTTCAAAAATGATATTGAGGTTTCTAATATATTTTTTTTCTAAACTGAATACTTTGCGCGAGAGACACTTCCAAAGTGGTAAAATGTGTCTCCGCCCCCCCCCCTCCCTGTAACTTCTAAAATAAGAGAATGATAAAAGTTAAAAAAAATATATGATGTACATTACCATGTGAACTTCCACCGAAAATTGGTTTGAACGAGATCTAGTTTGTCTGTATGTCTATATCAGTAACCAATCTACAATGATCCCACACTGCGCACATTTTGCTTAGGAGCAGGGGTCTGCTAAGACTGGATGTTCATAGATACATATAAAGTTGTACGGAACCCTTTTTTTCCTTTTGAGATAGTGTTAACCTAAATTCACACGTCAATTAACTAAGTATCGCTAATCCAGCTGGAGGAAATAGTATCTGTTGGCCTATTTCAGGTGAACGTATCGGACCTGCCAAGAGCGCGGTATCCAGAGGGGATACAGAAGCGACTGACTGTGATCAGACCCTGCTCGCTGCCCGAACCATGCGAGGAGCACCCTGTACGCTTTGTGCTGCCAGGTGAAAATAGTATATTATTAGCGATCCGCCCCGGCTTCGCACGGGTGCAACTATATTATGCATATATATCCCCCTTTAATACCCCCGCACCGCAAATGAGATCCGGAGAAGCAAATAATAAGCAATAAAACAATATTGCGACTATAAATTGAGATGTAAGCTATCCTATCTCTCAAGTTGGATCAAACTGCACACGGTGTGCAAATTTGATTTTTTAATCAAAAATCAAAAATCGGTTATGTAGTTTAGGAGTCCATCGCGGACAAACAACGTGACACGTAATTTATATATATTAAGATTGTATGAGCTTGGAAGTAGGCAATTACTGGCTGAGTGTTAGCTTAAGAGGGTACGATGCGCACTATTTCTCCATACAAACGTAATCCCCTGTTTCCTCCCTGGATAATAGCTTTAGAGCCAATTTTTTTTTACTGTGTAATCTGTATTTACCACAGCTATGCCCCTATGTTTCGTTTTTTTCCATATTTCAATTAACATAAGAAATATGAGCTTTCAAAAACTGAAAAAATTGCCCAATTTCAACGTCATTTTCAGACACTCATCAGAAAAGAATCCCTCCTATAAACAAAAAAAGGAAAACATAGGGGCATAGCTAAATCTGTCCTCTAATTATTTGTGAAAAAAATAAATTTATTGGTCCAGTTTTCGAGAAGAAAACAGGGGATTACGAAATGCTGTTTTGATCAATTTTACGCGCCTATTAACGGTCTGAGGTGCAGTTGTCCCGCTCTCGCTGTACTGACACGGAGGGGTTCGGGCGAGACAGCGACATTTCATTAAAATACCTATTTCTCAAAATTCTCTCAGCCATCGTACCCTCTTAAACGGGGGAGCTAAATGCTACGAAGCCAGCAATGGCTGTTCCGGCTGAGGTGAATATAGTACCCCTCTCAAAAATTGAAAAACGAAATAACAAACAATTGTTTTGCCTTTTTTTTCAATGACATAGTGCCCAACATGGTGTAAATATCTATGCACCTCGGCCCGTACTCGTAGAAAATTCGAATTATTTAGTTCAGACAACGTATGTACATATTTTGTTAGTTACATTGTTGTGAGAGACCACAATAGGGTGATCTCCCTCCAGGCCGATGTTACGCCTGGGGAACGAAGTCCGATGGTAGAATAGAAAGTTGGAGGTTGTATTCATGCAGCCTAGTTGAGAAACTTCGATAGTGCGATGTAGAACATACCGGTTTGTCTAATAGGTATGTTGACACCACCAATCAACTGACGTTCTTTTTATGAGCTGTCAAAACACAATCTCCCATAGAGTTTGAATGACAATAGCGACATTATGGCGTCATTTTTCGCATACTCAATCAACTAACCATTTATTTTAACGACCGCCTTAGCCTAGTTGGTAGTGACCCTGCCTACGAAGCAAGAGGTCCTGTGTTCGAATCCCGGTAAGGGCATTTATTTGTGTGATGAGCATGAATATTTGTTCCTGAGTTATGGATGTTTTCTATGTATTTAAGTATTTATTTATCTATATAAGTATGTTTATCGTCGTCTAGTACCCATAGTACAAGCTTTGCTTAGTTTGGGACTAGGTCGATTTGTGTAAGATGTCCCCAAAATTTATTTATTTATTTGTTTTAAAGCAACAAAAAAACTAATTTTGCATTTAATCGAAAATTAATCTGGCTTTCAGGGCTGAAATAAAGCGTTTTTTTACTGGAGTCGTGTCTTCAAATTCTTTAAATAATGTATTGAATCAATTATTTTTTAATGGTGTCAACATCCCTATTGACAACTAGATAACGCTGGAGGTCGCTACAACATGTTATTCGCTCCAGGTGAGAAAACCACGTCGATCCTGCCCCTAACTGAAGTGCACAGGGAGCTGGCTCAGTACGCGGCCGACAACGGAGTGCAGTTCGTTTGCGGCGAGGGGGCGCTGAGGTGCCTGGCGCAGCGGCGCGGCTGGGCCCTGCCCATATCCGTGGTCGATGTGCCCACGCCAGGTAACACAATAATACTCTAGTGCAGGGTTTTTCAACCGGTGTGCCGCGTACATTTTCAAGTGTGCCGCGATGCTTAATTGCAGTCCAACCTAAAGGGTATCAATACAACCCCTACGTCCGTTACATATAAATCAAAGCCTCTAATATACCGAATTCTTTACTGGTGTGCCGTGAAAGTTTACTGAAACTAAAAGTGTGCCGTTGACATCAAAAGGTTGAAAAACCCTGCTCTAGTGCAAGAGTTCTCGGTATGTTTAATACTGAAACTCCTATTATTTATGTGGTGATACCCCTACCGAAATTAATAATAATAATCATAATTAATCTTTATTTGGAACAGTAACAATTAGGTGCATTACAAAATTTGAAAAACTATGTCACCCGCAGAAGTTAAAAACTGTGTTGCAGGTAGCAAAGACACCCCCCCCCCCCCTCCATAAACAAAGTGATTTTAGTTCCAAAATTAATACAAAAGTTAAAGTTACACAAAAGAAATTATAAATATTATGGTCATTAAACTGGTTGTGTGTGTGCATGTGTGCGTGTGTGTGTGTGTGTGTGTGTGTGCGTGTGTGCGTGCGTGCGTGTGCACTTGCAAGTGTGTGGGTGTGTTTTTGTTATGTATGATAGATAGGTATAATTTACTGCATCAGATGCCATTCAATTACCCTCCCGGCCCGTGGTCCAACTGTAGTTTGTCCAACTGCTTTTCAAGGGCGGCGCTCCTTTTTGTGGGTATTTTGCCCTTCGGGCAATGGAAGGTACCTAACGAACCTAACCTACCTAATTTTGTATTAAAATATTATTGAGTGATTCAAAATAATGGCAGCATTTTTTCCGGGTTGGACAAATTACTTGGACCACGGGTACAGGTCGATTCACAAGAGTTGGCACAAATGGAATGAACGAAAGCAATGTCACTTTGACATTTTTATAGGAAAATGACTGAAGCATGACATTTTCATATTTGTGTGAAGTGTATTCAAATAGGTAACACATAGATACTTTCATTCACTCATTCGATCCATTCGTGCCAACTCTTGTGAATCGACCTGTACGCAACTTTTAATTATTATGTGAGACGATTAAGGCAGGATTTAACCCCAAGGGATTTAATTAAAAGAAAACTTAATTGATTCCTTTGTGTAACGCAAGCTACCCATATAATTTGTATGACTAACTTTCGTTATACAAAGGAAGGGATCGTGATTTTGTTTTCATTAACGCCTTAACTATGTACAATTATTTTGATACCGACCTATTTATTAACATTGAGAAACATAGAAAAAATAGAAGCCCTTTACATGTTCTCTTGTTGGTTTTAGATGGTGATTCATGTCAAGTGATAATTCTGGGCAGCGAATTCTCCAACAAGAGGGAAAACGTGCTCCTCAGGACCTTCCGAGCGTACAGACATCTGCTCGAGGTCGCGTTTGTGCCGTAAGTATGCAAATGCCAATGAACTACAATATTTTCTCATCATCATCATCATCATTTCAGCCGAAGGACGTCCACTGCTGAACATAGGCCTCCCCCGAGGCTCGCCAAACAGATCATTCCCGTGCCATCCCCATCCTTTAGCCTAGTTGGTAGTGACCCTGCCTACGAAGCAAGAGGTCCTGGGTTCAAATCCCGGTAAGGGCATTTATTTGTGTGATGAGCACGGATATTTGTTCCTGAGTTATGGATGTTTTCTATGTATTTAAGTATTTATTTATCTATATAAGTTTATTTATCTGTATTCGTCGTCTAGTACCCATAGTACAAGCTTTGCTTAGTTTGGGACTAGGTCGATTTGTGTAAGATTGTCCCGTAATATTTATTTATTTTTTTTATTTATCCAACGCGATCCCGCAACCTTAACCAGGTCGTCGCTCCATCTTGTTGGAGGCCTACCTACACTGCGTCTTCTGGTCCGTGGACCGAATAATATTTTAAATGAATAAAAATAATAATATTTTAAGTGTATATTTTCTACTTTTCGAATATTTTTGACAAACAAATGGCCTAGTGAAAATATTGCTTGAATTTGTGATCGTTAAAATATTTCTCTCGTACATACACACGTGTCACAGTCCTCAGTCCTGTCAAGCAAAGTGTCATGGGTTCGGGTCCGGGCTCGCAACTCTGGTTTTTAGGAATTAACGTGCAAAATTATATTTTAAAATTACCATGAGCCTATATACGTCGCACCGTAGGGCATAGGGCACCTCCAAATAAGAGGTCTTTGACTTTAGCTCTCATTATTGAGAGCTTCACGCGCACCGTTGAATTTCTTGGCAGATGTAGGTTCCCTTATAATGTTTTCCTTCATAAAGCTCATAATAAATTTCAAATATAATCTCGCCATAGATTCCAGGTACAAGCTCAGCTTCGAACCCACGTGCCTCTGTTTGAGAAGCTACAGGTCAAATAACTTAGCAACCACGACTTTTGGTTTGTTAAATTATCTTGTTAAATTGCCCTAATGATTTTAGCCTAGTTGGTAGTGACCTTGCCTACGAAGCAAGAGGTCCTGGGTTCGAATCCCGGTAAGGGCATTCATTTGTGTGATGAGCGCGAATATTTGTTCCTGACTCATGGATGTTTTCTATATATTTAAGTATTTATTTATCTATATAAGTATGTTTATCGTCGTCTAGTACCCATAGTACAAGCTTTGCTTAGTTTGGGACTAGGTCGATTTGTGTAAGATTGTCCCCTAATATTTATTTATCTGCGCTTTTTCAGCCCTTCGGAAATGTCCAAGATGATAAAAACCATGGACAAAGAGGAGCCACAAGCAGTGCAGAACGACAATGACGCCCAGAGATCTTTCGAGAACACCTGGATGGAGGTGTGCAGTGACGACGAGGACAATCTCTTTATTGATTTTGGTAAACAGCTTCTGAAATAATTAATAAGTTATAATATAACTGAAGATATACAGACGGATCGTCCGAAAATCGGATGTCCGGAGTTTGTGCTGAGGTTGTTAAAAATAATCCTCAAAACGAAATGCTGACGGTTTGATTTTATTTGACATTGACAGAAGTGACAGTTGACTTCGGTTTTTTTTTGTTTCTACTAAGTACTGAGCACGAACGGCTTTTCAGCCATAAAATCTCACAACTACGTCTCGAACACTTAAAAAAGTATTTCCAATAAATAAAAGGAGACAGCTGCATTTCCTCTTTTTTTCGCCTTTCCATAGTAAGTCGGTCAGCTAAACAACACATTTTTTAGACGGCCGGATAGCCTAGTTGTTAGAGAGCCTGACTACGAAGCTTGAGGTCCCGGGTTCGATTACCGGTCGGGGCAGATATTTGTGTGAAAAATACGAATGTTTGTGCTCGAGTCTTGGATGTTTAATATGTATTTAAGTATGTATTTATCTATATATGTATGTTTATCCGTTGTCTAGTACCCATAGTACAAGCTTTGCTTAGTTTGGGACTAGGTCAATTGGTGTGAATTGTCCCGTGACATTTATTTATTATTTATTTATTGATTTTGTATGGGAGTCTGAATTTTTTATTTTTTTTCGTTTTTCGACCTATGTTCCTTGGAGAAAGTTGTTCAGTTTAAGCAACTCTATCACCTGTTTTCGGGAAGGTCCCTCGTGAAAATCCACCCGGTATAAAGCACATCTTCAAAAAACTTTACTTAGCCAATTAATTTATAATTAATCTGGTATCAAGGCTGAAGTACAGTGGTCTGTAATAAAGGTGCGTCATGGAATTATTGGCCAATTACCCAGTTCCATGTAATTGTTTTTCTATATTTTTATATATATATTTTTTACATTTTTTTTTATATTTTTTATTTAATTCTATATTTGTATGGTATTTTAGTTTGTAATTTATTATATTTTAATTTGAAAAGATGACTTCCTGCCAAGTTTCTTGCGGCGCATTCTTCTTGGCAATGATGGTCCTTACGAAAGCGCTGGTAGTTTAAAAAAGTGACATGTAAAAGAGCCCTTTGCGGCCTATTTGCAGAATAAACGTTTTGACTTTTCGACTTTTGACTATATTGTTTTCTTTGTGGTGTATAATAAAGAGTTAAGAGTCATTGTACTGCATTGTAAGGTACAAGAATTCGCAACTAAACAATTATATTTTTAGGTTTTTCAGAATAAATAAATAGTTAGTCAACAGCTTGCTATTGCATAGTCAGTTGATGGGTGATCATGATCAAAATAGCCCATTGAACTTTTTTGACGTGACAACGCAACGTCTAATAAATCGATGAACGCCGGCTGCATCCATGAAAAAGGGCGACGCAATGTAACGTACATGTACATAACGGTGCGTACAAAGCGGCGAGGGCCGGTTGCAAGAGAGCGGCGAACGCCAGGATGTACAATGCGGGGTGCGAGGGGGGGGTGGGGCGGGTTCGAATGTTTTTTTATGACGTTGTCACGTTAAACTATCGTCCGTCAACCGAATTTGCAGAAAACCCGTTTTTTTTTTAAATAAATAACTCTGTTTTTAGATGACGACACTCCGTTATCGAGCATAGCGACGAAGAATACGAGCAAAGATTCAGACGACCATTCGGACGTGGACATGAGACAGACAGATGACGGCAAAAGCAAGAAAGCTAAACAGAACAAGAAGGAGGATAAGAGCGGTGACGGATTCGGAATTTATTCTTGCACATGCAAAGGTAGGATTTTGTTTTATACGTTTCCTTTAAGTGGATATAGCATAGGCTTATTTCTAAACTGGACAACACCAAAAAAGTATGGCCGACAGAGAAAGCAAATTGGAGAATTGCATTCTGTTTTAATTGATGACCAAGTATTGATGTATAAGTAGAGAGAGAGAGAGAGAGAGAGTTTGTAACTAATTTTCCCTTTCACAATTTGGAACAACCATTCGGTCTTTTAACGGTTAGGGATAATTATTTACATTTTTAAGGTTGGAGATAATTATTTAAAAAAAATACAAAAAGACTCCAAGAAACCAATCTTGATAATTGGGATTGATCATTTTTTCTAACCCCCCCTTTTTATTTTTTTTATCAAAAATATAGAGCGTTTTAAGAAACTAATTTGAATATTTCAGCAATTCATCACTCCAATATTTTTTTATAATTTATTGAAAATTTGAGATCCGACTTCTCGTAAACTACATGCCGCGGCTGAATCTGTGTATAAACCACAGACATAATGACAAAAAAAATGTGTCACAATCGATGGTTAGTTGTCATCTGACAATGTCACTTTACATTACAATAACAATAACACTAAAGTTGCCGATTCTTCCAAGAGAATAGGTAAAAAAAACGATTTACGGCTATAGTATTTTTTGTATGTATAAAATAAAATGGTCAGAAGTGTTCCCTTGAAAGTTCTTTGGCGGATTTAATCCATACTTACATTGAAATGATCCTCAAAACAATAAGTAGGTACATCTTGTAAACTTTGAATTAACTTTGCGGCACCACTTCTCTTGTAAATCTTCTCTAATGCAAACAATTAATTTGTTTGGGCTATTGACAGAATCATTTCCACAAGTAGGAATGAAACACTTCCTGTATAAATCCATTATTAAAATATGAAAAACGCGAAGAATGTTTTTCAAAATAGTATCCTTAAACTGACAGATGATAACTACGTCGAAGTGACAGAGAATAGTATAGAGAAACTAGACGGACGGCTTTTTTTTTCTTGTTGCAAAGAATTTCAAAGTTAATGCCCACAGAAAGGTCAAACAAAGGTCAAACATTATTTTGCAAAAATACACACGATCGTTTAATATTTTTTTACTACAATGTTATAAAATGATTTAATAAACCTATTCCTCGAAATGGTTTTGGAATTAGACCACATTGTAAAAAAGTGATCAATGCCAATTATTTAAATCTAAAAAGTAGGGACAGTTATTTTAATCTAAATGTTACAGATAATTATTTAACTTTGAAACGATTAATAATATGTCCGTCACCTAAAAATCCCAAGCCACCAACCGCACATGGCGTGTGGTCACAGAATCGCAATTGGGTTTGGTTCATGGACATTAACCTTAGATTTTCGTAATGCACGAGATACGGTAGTTGAAACGCTTCGAAACCCCACCTCTTTAACGGTACCAAATAATTATTTAACTTTTTCAACGGTTTGTGATATTTATTTAACGTTTTCTACACAGATTCGGTGTTCGAGCGGCCGCCGCCTCGCTCGTATCGCAAATGGCAGATCAGAAACAACAAGACGTCTGAGCATTATAATGTTATGGTACACTGCGCGCACAAGTTCAGAGTAAGTCCAATCTTAAACCCAAGCCCAAGTCCGACCCTGCATGGAGTATTGCTGCCACCTTTGGGACGGTTCTGCTGAATATCAGCTAGCTGCTTTGGATTCGGTAGAACGGCGAGCAAAGAGGCTCGTCGGCGTCGCTTGCGATGCGGATTTTTGTCGCCAGACCCTTCGTCATCGCAGAAGAGTGGCTTCCCTATCGGTATTCTACAGGCTACGTTTCGGTGAATATGCTTCGGAACTGCACGACCTTATTCCACCTGCTCCTTTCTCCCACAGGTCTACCAGAAGTAGGCGGGGTCTCCACCCTTACGTTGTCAGTATGCCCAAAATCCGCACAAGGCGTTTTCGCTCTTCCTTCATCAACCGCACAGCTAAGGAGTGGAATTCCCTGCCTGCGACTGTGTTCCCTGAACACTACAATTTGGCCGCTTTTATGTCTAGGGTGAATGAGCATTTACTAGGCAAGCGTGCTCCATCTTAGGCCTCGTCTTCGCTTTCCATACAAACGCAAGCCTATATTGTCTAAAAAAAAAAAGTCTGACAAATTGTAAAATTTCCAAACTATGGACTGTTAGTATACAACATATTAACGATATGTTAATAAGTATTATTAACGACCGCTTTAGCCTAGTTGGTAGTGACCCTGCCTACGAAACAAGAGGTCCTGGGTTCAAATCCCGGTAAGGGCATTTATTTGTGTGATGAGCACGAATATTTGTTCCTGAGTTATGGATGTTTTCTATGTATTTAAGTATTTATTTATCTATATAAGTATGTTTATCGTCGTCTAGTACCCATAGTACAAGCTTTGCTTAGTTTGGGACTAGGTCGATTTGTGTAAGATTGTCCCCTAATATTTATTTATTTATTATTTATTAATGATATGGGATCACATGTAAAAATTACGCGATCCAGTTTCCTCGGCTGTACTTAAGATGTGACCTTGACATATGGATGGTTCTGGTTTTCAGGGTTCATCAGGCGAGGTGTTGCTGGAACCCATTCCGGAGTATCAGTCCGACCTGGGCGCGAGCAAACAGAGCGAGGATAGGATCAGGAGTCTCGCCCTCTCGCTCGCGCTACGGCAAAACGCCTCCGTCGTTAATGGTGAGGAATGATATAACAATAGTACATTATTGTCGTGGCCTGGAAGTAGGCAATTGCTGGCTAAGTATGAGTATTAAACGGACGAGCTTGCGAGTCCGTTTAACTAATACGAAGCCAGCAATTGCTATTCCAGCCGAGACTAATAGCTTTTCTCAAAAATGGTGAAGGAAAAAAAATAGAATAAACTTTTATTAACTTAAATAGGTACAAAGAATTGCAAATCACTTGAAATTAAATGTCATTAAACCCTTTCCCGCCTTTTTCCATTAAAAAAAACTGCAGGTGTTTTTTTCTACCGAAAACACCACAAGCAGTTTCACACACAATAAAAAAAGTCTGGAGTTCCAACAAAACAACTGATACCGGTCATTTGATTTGGCTGTATACGAATAGTGCCAAATTACACCATGGCCGTTTTAACTTTTTAAAAAGTTTGAGATTCGACAATAATGGAATTTGTATGCGACATTGTTGTCGAGTTTATCGAGCCTGCAATGTTTTTAACTTTTTAATTTTTTTACTGACCATAAACTATGCACTTCACGTTCTGATATGTAAAGAATAATGTCAACTTTTACGGATATTTTTGAGAAAAACTATATCTAAACCAAAGCTCCCTATCGGGTTGCATAAAAGGGATGTTGCCACCACCAATCAACTGACGTACTTTTTATGAGCTGTCAAAACACAATCCTCCCATAGAGTTTGAATGGCATTGGGATGCCTACAGGCCGGAAATAATAATAATAATATTCTTTATTACGGACAACAGTGATCCATAGAATGGTCAGTAATAAACTTAAAGACTATTGTAGTATAGACAAATTAAAATGAACTAAATCAAATCTATATATATAAAAGAAGAAACTGACTGACTGACTGACTGACTGACTGACTGATTGACTGACTGACTGACATATCAACGCACAGCCCAAACCACTGGGCCTAGAGATTCCAATTTTGGCATGTAGGTTCCTTATAAGGTCTAGGGGTGCACTAAGAAAGGATTTTTCAAAATTCAATCCGTAAGGGGGTAAAACGGGGGTCCAAAGTTTGTATGGGGAAACAAGATTAGTTCGACTATTTTATTCGAAACTTCACAGAAGTACTCCGAATAATAAATGAGTAAACACGTGTTTCAGGTTTTTTGAGAATTCAACCCCTAAAAGGGGGGAAAGGGGTAACAAAGTCTGAAAATCAACATGGGTGTTGTTTCTATGGTTTATCGGGTCGCTGGTTAAGAAAACAACAACGGTTTTAAAATCCGACGTGGCAGACGTAAAATAACATCTCCCTGGATGGGGTGCGATGGGGTTGAAATATCTAAATAAACTAAATGACTGTTGATATATCAACGCACAGTCCAAACCACTGGACCTAGAGACTTGAAATTTTGCACATAGATACCTTATACAATGTAGGCATCCACTAAGGAAGGATTTATGGGAATTCTCACGGGAAAGGGAAAAAACGGGATTTATATATTCGATTCCGAGTGACCCTATCTCAGTAACTATAATAACTAGACTCTTCAAATTTGATACACAAGTAGGTATTACATTATTTAAAACATTAATTTCAGGATTTTTCAAATTTCCCACGGGATAAGGAAAAAATGGGATTTATATATTTAGTTCAACGGGATCCTATGAACTATAATTACTAGACTCTTCAAATTTGGCATAGAAGTAGGTAATTATAATAGTAATAAAAAGTTTAAGGATTTTCGGAAATTCCCACGGGATAAAGAAAAAACGGGATTTTTCGTTTTACTGGTCGTAGAAAGCCGAAATTCGGCATGTAGGTTGCTTGGGGAGTGTAGATGAGCATTGAGAGAGGACTCCCAAATTCCTACGGGAACGGGAAAAAACGGGATTTTTCGTTTTACTGGTCGTAGAAAGCTGAAATTCGGCATGTAGGTCGTTTGGGTAGTGTAGAGGAACATTGAGAGAGGACTTTCCAAAATTCCCACGTGAACGGGAAAAACGGGATTTTTCGTTTTACTGGTCATAGAAAGCTGAAATTCGGCAAGTTGGTTTCTTGGGTAGTGTAGAGCTGGATTGAGAGAGGACTTTCCAAAATTCCCACGGGAACGGGAAAAAACAGGATTTTTCGTTTTACTGGTCGTAGGAAGCTGAAATTCGGCATGTAGGTTGCTTGGAGAGTGTAGAGGAGTATTGAGAGAGGACTTTCCCAAATTCCCACGGGAACGGGAAAAAACGGGATTTTTCGTTTTACTGGTCGTAGAAAGCCGAAATTCGGCATGTAGGTTACTTGGGGAGTGTAGATGAGCATTGAGAGAGGACTCCCAAATTCCTACGGGAACGGGAAAAAACGGGATTTTTCGTTTTACTGGTCGTAGAAAGCTGAAATTCGGCATGTAGGTCGTTTGGGTAGTGTAGAGGAACATTGAGAGAGGACTTTCCAAAATTCCCACGGGAACGGCAAAAACGGGATTTTTTGTTTTACTGGTCATAGAAAGCTGAAATTCGGCAAGTTGGTTTCTTGGGTAGTGTAGAGCTGGATTGAGAGAGGACTTTCCAAAATTCCCACGGGAACGGGAAAAAACAGGATTTTTCGTTTTACTGGTCGTAGAAAGCTGAAATTCGGCATGTAGGTTGCTTGGAGAGTGAAGAGGAGTATTGAGAGAGGACTTTCCCAAATTATAACGGGAACGGGAAAAAACGGGATTTTTCGTTTTACTGGTCGTAGAAACCTGAAATTCGGCATGTAGGTTGTTTGGAGAGTGCAGAGGAGCATTGAGAGGGGACTTTCCAAAATTCCCACGGGAACGGGAACAACGGGATTTTTCGTTTTACTGGTCATAAAAAGCTGAAATTTGGCAAGTGGGTTCCTTGGGGAGTGTAGGGGAGCATTAAGAAAACATTTTCCGAAATTCTTACGGGAACGGGAAAAAACGGGATTTTGCGTTTTACTGGTTGTAGAAAGCTAAAATTTCAAAATTCATAAGTTTATACTGTAAGTAGGCCGCAAAGGGCACTTTAACCGACTTCTAAAAAAGAAGGAGGTTATGCATTCCACTTTATGTATTTTTTTATGTAGGTATGTTCACCGATTTCTCGGTCAATTGTGGACCTGCTTGCTTGCTTGCCTGTATGCTTGCTTGCTTGATATCTTGGTTCTTTAGAATACTCATAGTACACGCGAGCGAAGCCGCGGGCAAAAGCTAGTTAAATTATAAAGAAATTAAATAAAGTCACAATAAGAATACACAAAAACTATAAATATAAATTATCCTAAACAATAAAAAACCGGTTATCTGTAAAGTTGGTTTACGGACGATCGTTTAACGTGACAACGTCATAACAAAACATTAAAAAAAAAACAAAAATGAAACCTGGCGGGCTCCCATCCAAGTACTGACCGCGCCCGACGTTGCTTAACCTCGGTGATCGGGCGAGAACCGGTGTTTTGTCAAATATCTTTAAAACGGTGCATCCTACGGCAAAATCAAAGAAATTTTCATCCCCCTTTAAACTTTAGGGACTTTAGTCCCTGCACCCCCCCCCCCATTCAAACTTACCCGAGCGCTAGTACTAAGATTGTACATCCTGGCGCGCGTTGCTCTCTTATACATCATGACCTTTACTACTCTGTACGGGACATGTACGCACATGTACGTTACATCGCGTAATCCGTTTTCGTGCGTGCAGCCGGCGTTCATCGATTTATTTGACGTTGTCACGTCAAAAAGTTAGTCCGTCACAGAGGGGCGATGTACCTGGTTCCAGTGCTTTTGGAAATGAATCAATTTCCTTCTGTCCTCAGTTAGGATAGACGCGCAGTCCGGCGAACTGATATCAATAGACGAATTGCAGCAGCAAGAGTTCAACGAACTCCACGGCGACCGGCGCGCGGCCGTCGCCAACTGCGTGCACACAGCGCTCAACCAGCTGCAGGGACTCATGCCGGGACACTACGTCATGGCGCACGAGGTATGGACTCATCATCACCAGTTCAGCAGGAAGAAAGAAAGAGAAACATTTATTTATAACAACAATAACACGTACACAGGCAAAAATAAGAGTACAGACATAGACATAGGTATGTACATATTATAGTAGTGGCCATAATTCGAGAGACAACTTTGACAATTCATTTTGCTCAAATATTGCCACAGACAGGGTAGTGCTGTTCGTGTCGATAATACAAAAAACATTACGGCTTTGGCTACCTGTGGTATTTGTTCATTACTTACGGTGATATGATTAATTTAACAATTTACATTGCAATGTAAGATGTCATTAAAGGAAGTAAAAAAACCCGTCTTATATCAAATCATATTGTCCAGTCGACACTGATTATCGATATCGGCCACATCACTATTTAATTTCGTCTAACCCTGGTCATTTTAATTGCCAAGCTTGTCTCTCGAATTATGGCCACTACAAAAAGGGTCCCGGCTCAACATGTCGCTAGTTAAAACCAGCACTGATCTTCCGCCGGGCCACAGTACAGTAAAAGAAGAAGAAAGAAGTCCACTGCTGAACATAGGCCTCCCCCAAGGCTCGCCAAACAGATCGGTCTGCCATCCACATCCAACGCGAGCCCGCAACCAGGTCGCCGCTCCATATTGTTGGAGGCCTACCTACACTGTGTCTTCCGGTCCGTGGACGCCACTCGAGAACCTTTTTGCCCCATCGGCCATCAGTTCTACGAGCGATGTGCCCTGCCCGCTGCCACTTGAGTCTAGCGATTCTTCGAGCTATGTCGGTGACTTTAGTTCTTGCGCGGATTTCATCAATGTACTGCGGAGATATGGACTGGTTACATAAATTTTCCAGAATCGTTATTTCCTATACAGCCATTGCGTCAAAAATATGCAAACACTAACCTTATTTTTAGTGACATAGAGGTGTATAGATATTTTTGACGCCTTTGGTAACGTACGGTCAAGTGCAAAAATAAATATCGATTTAATCCTCCCATCGTTACATACCCATACCTTAATTCGACGACATAAGAGCTATAGGACATATTTATGAGCAAGTTGTGTGCACCCATATTTTTACACTTGACTGTACATATATTTATGCCCTTACGTACTCTAAGCAATAGTACATTACTGCAGCGGCCGCGAAATAGGGGATTGCCGGCCGAGTAGTTATAGATGGCCGAGTGTTAACGAGGCCATCTAGAGATACGAGGCCGGCAATCCCTGTTCGTGGCCAAGGCTTGTATAGAGTTTTTCTCAAACATGCATCATCATCATCATCATCGTCGTCATCGTCGTCGTCGTCATCACCATCATCATCACCATCACCATCACCACCATCATCATCTTATCATCACCATCATCATCACCATCATCATCATCACCACCATCATCATCATCACCATCACCCATCATCACCATCACCCATCATCACCATCATCTCATCATCACCATCATCATCATCATCACCCATCATCACCATCATCATCATCATCATCATCACCCATCATCACCATCACCATCATCATCATCATCATCATCTCATCATCACCATCATCATCATCTCGTTATCACCAGCATCATCACCATCATCACCCATCATCACCATCATCAACACCATCACCATCATCATCACCGCCATCATCGACACCATCAACATCACCATCATCATCACCAACATCATCATCATCTTACCTTACCTTAAATAAACGTAGTGGCAGAATGTCTTAATGAACCAAAACGCAAAATATTGCTTAGTTTTTTTTTAATGGCTAAATGCTATGATGCCATAGACCTATAAACGTCATAGTATGAAACAATAGACGATCACTTTGCTGGCCAAGGCCAGCAATGTTGTATGAAATTCCATTATTGACCTCTCGTCTAGCCCGCACCTTCAACGTGACACTTCGTGGCGTATTATAAGGAACATAACGTCAATATTTCATAGCATGTTTGAGAAAATAAACATTTCTTTCCTCAAGCCAAACCACGGTGACAATGCGCTGCTGTACGCGCCTCGCAACACGGGGAGGGAACAGCAGTTGGTCCTGGTCTACGACTGTGCCACGCTGGCCGAGGAAGACGAGGCCAAGAGCGTGAGGAACCCGCCCGTCATCACCACGGAACTGCTGCCTTATCACAAGTAAGTCTTCATACCAGCATCATCCCACTGGAGGGCACACGCCTCTCGGAATAAAAAAATCGTGCGTGCAGTTCCTCCGCGCGGAAGAAGTGAAACTTCGTAACGTGGAAATGAAAAAGGCACTCATACATCAATATGAACCTTATTGCAATATCTTAAAGAACTAAATTTACTTATGCATCTATGTGTTTAAATTACTCACTTGATGGCGCTTTTATCAAGTCTCATACATTTGCACAGACAGTATGAGTTCTGCATCGCACTATCGAAGTTTTTAACATCCGTTAGTGTATATACAATGCGAGATTACTTGCTTCGGCAGTACATATACTAATGCTTTCATACCCCCTCCATGGTAGCGTTAAACGTTTAACGCAACCTTGTTGGAAGTCGCATTAGAAGTTTCACTTCAAAAAGCTTCGGCCGTAAGGCCCACGCGGGCCCAATGTGAATTGGGAACTTCGCACACACCATTGAACTTCTCCGGCAGGTGTAAGTAATGCTCGCGTTCACCTTCATTCAACGTAAAGCTCGTGGTAAATTTCAAATGTAAATTGATTGGTTAAAATATCGAAAAGTTAAGTTGTGCCCAGCTGTGGGTTGCATGAGGTAACATCATAGACATCTCCCATGGCACGCCACTGAGCACGATCCTTGGCCACTCTCATCCAGCTCTTGCCAGCCGCCTTGCGGAGATCATCGCTCCGCTGAATCTGAGGACGTCCTACGCTACGTTTGCCGATCCGTGGTCTACACTCAGGACCCCAACAGTTAGCGGTTCTTCGGGTTATAAGTTACTAGCTGACCCGGCGAACTTTGTTCCGCCTTAGAGTAGAGGCAAAAAAAAATGAAACCCACCCTCATACATTCCTCTTGCAACGCGTTCGCCTCTCTCTTGCAACTGGCCTACGCCGCTCATGTACGTTACATTGCGTCATCCTTTTTCGTGTATGCAGCCGGCGTTCATCGATTTATTAGAAAAAATTAAGGGGTGAACCACCCTTAACATTTAGGGGTATGAAAATAGATGTTGGCCGATACTCATACCTACCCGATATGCACACAAAACTTCATGAGAATCGGTCGAGCCATTTCGGAGGAGTTTGGTAACAAGATATGGCCGGCCCACTGCCACTTCAGCCTGCTAATGCGGTGGGCTACATCAATAACTTTGGTTCTCTGTCGGATCACCTCGTTATTCGAATTCGATCTTACAAAGAAACTTCGAGGATAGCCCTTACCATAGCAAGTTGAGCGACTTTAAACTACTACTACTTTTTTGACGACCAGATGGCCTAATGGTTAGAGAACCTGACTACGAAGCTCGAGGTCCCGGGTTCGATTCCCGTGTCGGGGCAGATATTTGTATGAAAAATACGAATGTTGGGTGTTTAATATGTATTTAAGTATGTATCGCTATATAAGTATGTTTATCCGTTGCCCATAACACAAGCTTTGCTTAGCTTACTTTGGGACTAGCTCAATTGGTGTGAATCGTCCCGTGATATTTATCTATTTATTTATTTATTTAAATCTGTTTTGTTTAGGTTCCGCAAAACGATGCCTTGTGCCTTCACCGCCTTCCCGAAATCTGTCTTGAAGGAACAGAAGAAGCCAGTGGTGCGGCAGAAGACTCCTCCACAGGCCCTAAAGGTAAAAAGGAAGCTTTTCTTGTGATTTGGCTTTGCTATTTGGGCCCGATTGCATAACAAATTACAACTAATATTACAAACGGAACTCTCGCTTCAGTTATATTAATTAGAAAGGGAGTTCCGCTTGTAATGTAAGTTGTACTTTGTTATGCAATTGGGCCTTGCTGGCGTGACTATTTCTCAAAAAAAAAATTGTAACGAAATAGTAAAATGTGACGAAGTGCTTTACTAGGAGTGTAGGTAACAAAATAATGAAGAAAAAAAAGTGATTTGACGTTCATTTATTGTTCTCTGAAAGTTGCTATTAAACAAGTGAATAGAAAAAGGAACTTAATTAGAATTTGGATATTATAAGTGAATGCGTGCGTGCGTGCATGTGTGTGTGTGTGTTTTTTTTGTTACTCCTGTACGGTAAGACGGCTGGACAGATTTGGATAAAATTTCTGGCAAATAGGACTGCCAGACCTATTTGTTTAAGAGTGCGAAGCCTAAGTATGGCTCGTCTTTTTCACTTGTAAGCATCACAGAAAATATATTTCATTTCTTGATCTATTCAATTCTTTAAAGTAATATTTACTCTAGTATTCGTTGCACGCTCGACTTAGTGACTTAGGCCGGGGCCGCACTGGTAAGGCGACCGGCGACGCGACGCGACGGCGACTAAATCAAACTTTGATTTAGTCGGCGTCGCGTCGCGTCGCCGGTCGCCTTACCAGTGCGGCCCCGGCCTTAGCGTTTACTATTTCGTTACGTAAATATATTTTGAGAACTACTCACTTATGATTATTTTGATTCACTGTCGTTTGGATTAAAAAGGAAAATCATCAATCAAGTTAGTTTGGTCCGAGCTTGTGCATAAATAGCATAATTAATGAAATTAAATGAAATTTATTTATTTGCTATAAATGTAGTAATAATACATGGTGTTCAATAATTTATTAGTCTCATACATTCAAACTTTACAAGAACATTAATATTACATTAATTACGCACAAATGCATTGATATACACGTATGTATGAGCTCAACGAGCTGCTAGTGTATTATTTTAAACGAATAAAATAATTAAATTTCGGCTCAATCGGAAGAAAATCAAGTGACTTATTAATAATTAAATCATCAAGCATAATTAATTACCTAAGTAATTTAGCATAATTAAATTTCGACTTCATATTTGATTTTCATTTTAGACCACATGACAGTGTATCTATATGGGATCCTATCGATGTTTAGAAAATATATTTCCGAAGGTTTAGAATCCCGAAAACTTAATTTGTCCGAAAGCATTTTTTTCTGAAACTGTAAATATTTCAGGATTTATTTCAGGACCATCGTGTAGAACCCTTTAGGTTAGGTTAGGGTTGTTTTATAAAAATCCTGAAATATTTACAGTTTCAGAAAAAAATGCATTCGGATAAATGAAGCATTCGGGATTTTAAATATTCGGAAAAAAATAATTCTAAATTTTGATAGGTAACCTATCTATATATTTTCTTTGGCATATTGCCTTGTACATCAAACTATATCTTTGCTTACTCGAATTGACAAATGAAAAATATGTGATCGCTTCAGTCAGGTTATTAAGGAACATTTTAAATAAAAATATCGGTAAAAAATACTAACAAACTCACGATAAGTACAGCCGGCAAAATACAAAAATCAATGAGGCTGATTGTACCATTGACTTGTATGGTCGATAGTCACTATTTCTGAAAATATAATAAATCACTGTTTTAAAAGAGTACCTAATAAAATGACTGAAACTTCACTTGCATGATCTTTTGGCAACGGGATCATGAATTCCGTCCGTCTGTCTTACAGAAGTCCTGGCGGGCGAAACCGCGGGCAAAGCCTAGTAAATGTCAATTTGGGGGAAATTTTAAATACCTAACGTTAGCCGTTATTGTCTAACGTACTGGAAATCGGTTCACCACTTCTTTCTGTCAAACGGTAATACAAGGTTCGAATTTTTCATCGCACGGTAAGATGAAAGAAAACTATGGAGTCGATATTAAAGTTAAAATTTTACATCATAATAACATTTAATTCATACTCATACTCACTTATATTCTTAGTCTCATAATACTTTTATCCCTTTATCAGGCTGACAGATCGAAAATGTCAATCGAAAGTTAATCTTACTTACTTAATGTAATTCAAATGAATTTTTGTAGTACGATGCGGGAAGTCTAGAATATACTACCAACCAATATAAAACCTCTTTTATCAACCGACGAAAACAAAAGGAGGAGGTTCTCAATTCGACGTGTATTTTTTTTTTTATGTATGATCACGCATGACTTTTTACAGAGTAATCCGATTTTGATGATTCTTTTTTTATTGGAAAGCGTATACCCCGAGGGTGGTCCCATTTAAATTTGGAAACAATATTCCTACCCTAAGGGTAGAAAAACAGGGGGTGATTGATTGTTCAGTTACTGATTGTACTGTATGACCACGCATAACTTATTACAGAGTAGTCGGATTTTGATGATTCTTTTTTTATTGGAAAGCGTATACCCCAAGGGTGGTCCCATTTAAATTTGGAAATAATATTCCTACCCTAAGGGTAGGAAAACAGGGGATGATTGACTAACTTTTTACAGAGTAGTCTGATTTTCATAATTCTTTTTTATTGGATAGATAGGGTACCTTGAAGTTGGTATTATAAATTTGCAAAAAAAATTACCCCAAGGATGGAAAAAAGTATAAAATAAAAACTTTTTAACAAAAAATTAAACCGCCGAAAAAACTGAAAAGTAAAAAATAATACCTTTTTTGTTTGACCTTAATCTAGGTACCAGTTTGAAGTCGGTGCCTCAGCACGGGCCAGGAGGAGTGATAGAAGCCAATCAGGTAGAAGATTATAGGTCCACTCCTCCTGGCTAAGTGCTGAGGCACCGACTTCAAACTGGTACCTAGATTAAGGTCAAACAAAAAAGGTATTATTTTTTGCTTTTCAGTTTTTTCGGCGGTTTAATTTTTTGTTAAAAAGTTTTTATTCTAGAAAATATGATAAACGTCGCCATGATATTATACTCATTTTACGATTGTAATTTTTAAATGGACAATACACACGCCATGCCTGCCTTATCAAGATTTTGACGCCCATTCCTGTATCTACATGCCCGATGGATGTTACGAAATAGAAGCTTTCTAAATGCTCATTTTTTTTTATTGTGCAGCAGTTCGTTTTATTATTTAAAATATCATTTAATTGGATTCAAATCGTTTGTTGCATTTAAAATTTACTCTCGGTATTAATGACATGAATGAGTATGAATATGAGTTAAATTTTAACATTAATATCGACTCCATAGTTTTCTTTCATCTTACTGTGCGATGAAAAATCCGAACCTTGGTATAAGATTAGGGTAGTAAGAGTTGGTGAATGCGACGGTAAGTCCGAGGACCGGTTCGACCAATTTGCCAGAATTGTTATGTCCTAGTAGCAAAATGTCCATTTGCATTTTTTCCCGTTGCCAGTGATGACATATAATATATATCAGAGACGTGGTGCTTCACTATGGGCCTGATGAATAGGCTCAGAGTCGCTCAACGAGCTATGGAGAGGGCTATGCTCGGAGTTTCTCTACGGGATCGAATCAGAAACGAGGAGATCCGTAGAAGAACAGCGGCGCTACTACGAAATTCGAAAATCGAAGTTCGTATCGTATCATCCCTCTCACTCTCGTGTCAAATCATATTAGCGTGAGCGGGACGGCATGAAACGAAGTTCGAATTATGCACTTCGTAGTATAGACGCAGACACACATAGCCAAACGGATTAGCTCGTTGTAATGGCAATGGGCAGGCCATATAGCACGCAGAGCAGATGGCCGTTGGGGCCCAAAGGTTCTCGAGTGGAGACCACGGACTGGCAAGCGCAGCGTGGGACGTCCACCAACGAGGTGGACGGATGTCTTGGTGAAGGCCGCAGGTTCAGGGTGGATGCAAGTCGCTTCCAATGTCCAGCAGTGGACGTCCTACAACTGAAATGATGATGATGTTTTTTTTTCCCAAATGCCTTTTTTCTGATTATGGTTGTTTACTGAAGCTTATTTTCACCGTAACGTTTGTTTCCCGATTTGAATTGACTCAAACTGCGCCGGAGCGGAGCTCCATCTTCTGTGTGTATATGGTCCTTCGGGCCGATGCAAACTTAACATAACGTAAACCTATCTATGCTTCTGTGTCGATTAAAATTGGAAAAAATCGCGATTTCGTAAATAAGCTTCAGTAAAAAACCCATAATGAGAAGAAAAGCACGGGGGGGGGGGAAATGCTAATGGAAATTTTGCTACTAGGACATAACGATTCTGGTAAATTGATGTACAATACGTTTACTTTTAGTTTGCCACTGACAGATGGATTGCCTTCATTTCATTTCCAACTTTAACACCATACAAATAAAGTAGCTATTACAAAATCTGCAAACGTGGGTGACAGTATTCTAAAATTGGCATTATTTGTAGGTCGTTCAAGTTGAATATGAAATGAAGGCAAACCATCTGTCGGTGGTAAACTTTATGTAATTTTACTGTAACCCACAATCCGAGCCGTTAGACAATACGGACTCAAGTTGTACTGCGGGTCGATCATACGGCGGTGCGCCTATAAACAAAACTCGAATGCGTCTCACTTTATTCTCACGCTCATTTGTCGCGGACGCAAGCAAAGTGCATCGAAATAGCCTGCGATACGGCCGTACATATCAAAAGTAATGCAGGTAAACGAAATATGGTCAAAGAAAATGTATTGTGCCTACAAAGAAGTTGTTTGTTTGTCGTTAGTTGCGAGGAGCGGGGAACGGCGCGCGGAGACAGGTAATTTGTGAGTCGCTCGACCCGAAACGGTCGGAGCGAGTTGGGCGCGAGAACTCGTGGTGACGTATTCCGGCGAGTTGCTACTTGAAAGGTTTTCAATGGGACATCTGTGACACTAAGGGCCTGTATCACCACTTTCTGACAAGTCCGTGACAAACATAAAAACTTTTATGCAAGTGGAGTTAAATAATACTTAACATAAAAACTTCAGAGCCGATTTCGATTGGAATTCGCTCCCGTCGTCTGTATTTCTAGGTAAATACAACCTAGGGCTCTTCAATGCTTTAGCTTGAAGGCTATTACTGAACCAGTGAGATACACCTTTAGCCTCATCTGCACTTTTCATCGGGTGACATAGTGGTCAAACCACTGGTCAGTTTTATGTAAAAAAAATACGTTTCTTCTATAGAAATGAATATTATTAGCGGGTAACATAGGCTATATTGTATTCCGGGAACGCGTAGTTTCCATGAGATGCAGGCAAAATTGCGAGCAACAACTAGTGATGCATAAAATAACAGGAACTTAACATAGAGTCGTGAAACAGGCCCTGATAGAGGTATTACACCGTGTTTTATTATTTTCGCTAACGTCTATAATAATAATATGGTACACTTCCAGGAAGTACCTGGTATTTTTTTGTTTTTACCGTTTTTTTTTTCGTTTTCTATACAATAATTAAACGACCGCTTTAGCCTAGTTGGTGTGACCCTGCCTAAGAAGCAAGAGGTCCTGGGTTCAAATCCCGGTAAGGGCATTTATTTGTGTGATGAGCACGAATATTTGTTCCTGAGTTATGGATGTTTTCTATGTATTTAAGTATTTATTTATCTATATAAGTATGTTTATCCGTTGCTTAGTACCCATAACACAAGCTTTGGTTAGCTTACTTTGGGACTAGGTCAATTGGTGTGAATTGTCTCATGATATTTATTTATTTATTTATAATAATTAAATACTCGACTAATGGTCAATGTGTAAGGCACTTTATTTTACTTGTTTTTTTTTATAATTTGTAATAAATATTAAATGAAATTTCGGTTTCTGTGATGTACAGATATCCGCTTATTACATATATTACTACATCCGTGTCTTGATTTTACTGGTAAACTTTATTAATTAACGTGGCGCGAAATAAAAAGTGATGCGATTGTAATAAGTCGTACTTTTTGACACCTTAGTTGTATTTTGTCCGGCTAGCAAAATGCCTTGGTCTGTAAAACGCCCTCATTGCTATAAGCCACAGTAGACGGAATGACTTGGTTGTAAAACGACTTAATGTCATAATGTTTTAGTAGGTAAATGGTCTGGTCTGGTCTTGAAAATCTATTTACAGCTCGCGCGATAAGAGTTTGGCTTTGACCGTTATTGCGCATTGGGTATCAACGGGGGTGCGGGGTATGCGCAGTAATCCCCTCCACCCGAAGGTCAAAGCCAAACTCTTATCGCGCGAGCTGTACTTAATACAATCAAGACCTTACACAATTGAGTCATTCTGCCTACTTGTGCATTTAACGACCTAGACGTTTTGCTAAGTAAGTCTTCCTGAAACTAAGACAATTTTGTAACCATGGCATTATATAACCAAGTCATTTTGCATACTTGGTCAGTGTACTACTGAGCCGTTTTGCTCGCCAAGACTAAATGCAAGTAAGGCCAACGGGACCCGACCCGATGTAAGTTTAAAAAAGTACATCATCACGTCTCGAAAAAAAATTCCGCGGCGTAGCGGGAACGTGAAATATCCGACCAATCACTTTAGTTGTAATCTAAGTACTTGCTCCACTTCCATTGTAACGCGACAATGTGTGGATTTCGTCTAATACGATTTGGTCGATTATGCGTCTACGCTTCGCTTTCATGGAAACGCAATCTATTAATTTCCGTCCGTCTGTCTTTTGTTTTTTAGTTGTTCAATCATTAAAATAAATAATCAAAACAAGCAGCGATACTCCTTCTCGAAAAACTGAAAAGTAAATACAGAACAGTAATAGTAGTAGTAGTATCTTCAAATAGGCCACTCGCCCACGGCAACTTTTTGTGGCCATGCAGTAGCGATGCTATCGCGCGTTTGCATAGATACAGTCGCGATGCGGTCGCTAGCTGTGTGCCCTCGCACACATAACACGATTCAGTCGCGATGCAAATGCGATACCGTCGCGATGCAAACGTGATACCGTCGCGCTTCTGTCGCGATGCTGTAGCGCGTTAGTAGAAAGTACCGTGGGCGAGCGGCCTTAGGCACGGTACGCCCTTAACCTGGCAACATTATTTAATTATTTTATACTGGCAACCCCAGCAACAACGAAATTCGAAATTCGTACCGTGCCGCCACTTTCACTCTTCTATTTAATACTATTAGCGTAACGTAACGGTACGATACGAAGTTCAAAAATCGAATTTCGTAGTGTATGGCCAGTGCGTGCCGGGTCTACAATTGGTTTAGTATCAAATTTTGTTGCAGTGGCCCAGGAAGAGAGGAGGCAAGGCGAGGGGGCATTAGAAAAATAAACGAAAATATTATTAAATAATGTGTTTTATTTATACAAAATAACTGGAATAAATAAGTGAGTATAATAATACTGTGCTAACTTGATCAGGCACTAGGCCGCTTCGTCGAAGTAGCCGTCTAGTTGAGTAGAGATCTGAAAAGAAAGTGTACAATACAATCTACCTTTATGTAGGTACAGTCGCCATCATAACATTGAAACAGCAAGGTGCTCAAAAATATCTGAAAAAATATCTTACATTACAATCGTGGTCAGATATTTGACCACCTTGAACGCTCAAACGTATCTGATGGCGACTGTATTGTCCGCGCCATATGCATATAGATTTCTATATCGCATGCCCTTTATTCCCGATCTCATAGCCAGATTTGGTAGCTAGCTTCTAAATGGGAATCGTGCTTTCCTATCTTGTTGCTACCAAATGCGAACGATCATTAATTTAACTAATCCTATTTCAATGCTAGCTACTAAATCTAGCTTTGAGAAGGGACTGAAGGTCGCAAGCCACAATTTTTTGTAGTTTTAACTCAATTTCACAAGCCCGAGTTGGCTTGCAATTGTCACATAGTCTCTTGTTATTATAATGTTCCGCTTCGCTGAGCTCCTATTTTCGTTTGGTTCATGCGCACAAGGCTGTACTGGACATTATCAAGATTAACAGAAAAACGCATGTAACAGTGCATCTCAAAGAACTTTTGACCAGCAGCTTTTTGCGAAGCCGCTGCACCGCTTTGCGGAGCTCCTACATTTCGTGTTAACACTTACTTGTACAGGGCTGTACTTGACGTATTTATCAGGGTTCTTGGAGAACGGCAGGGAGCCGTAAGTGTCGTAAAACTTGGTGTATGGCGGCAGAATAGTCTCCTTGTTGTCCCGTTTGAGCGCTTCACGCAGCTCGGGGTCCGGCACGCTGTAACTGCGCTGCGCCTTTGTGCATTCGTCCCATTCGCGGTTGAACGACTGAAGAAGAAAATGACACATGATGATGACCTATATTAGTTTTAGTTTTAAGGGACCCCATACATCCTGTATTGTTAGGGTTCCGTGCCTCAAAAGGAAAAAACGGAACCCTTATAGGATCACTTTGTTGTCCGTCCGTCCGTCTGTCAAGACCCTTTTTCTCAGGAACGCGTGGAGGTATCAAGCTGAAATTTATATCAAATACTCAGGTCTACTGTCCCTTGGAGCTGTGAAAAAATCAAACTTCTAAGCCAACGCAATCAAAAGATACAGCCATTTATGCCGCAAATTTTCGGCACTCGCAAGGGAATCAAAACCTACAGGGTACTTCCCGTGAACTCAGAATCTTGAAATTTGGTACGAAGCAAGGTCTTATAGCACAGATAAAGGAAAAATTGCGAAAAGCATAAACTTTTTTGTCTGTCTGTCTATATCAGTAGGCCAATCTACAATGATCCCTCACTGCGCACATTTTGCTTAGGAGCAGGGGTCTGCTAAGACTGGATGTTCATAAATACATATAAATTTGTACGGAACCCTCGGTGCGCGAGTCCAACTCGCACTTGGCCGGATTTTTTTGTTTGTAAGTATTCATCATAAGTTTGAAAAGATGACTTTCTGTCAAGTTTATTGCGGCGCATTCTTCTGGGCAAAGATGGTCCTTCCCAAAGCGCTGGTAGTTTTAGAAAAAGTGACATGTTGCAGCCTACTTGCAGAATAAATGTTTTGATTTTGATTTTTGGTGTCATACACGCCGAGTAAAAATAGAAGTTTCGTGTAACTGCGACTTAAACGTGGTCGCCACCGACTAGTGGTCTAGAAAAATTGGTTCCTGATCACCAGTCAAAAATCATTGTGTATAAACATTACACATATTTGGGCATTTCTATTTTGCGTTGTGCCAAAATTAAGAAATTGTTGACAGGGAGTTCAAATTTGTCCGTTTGGTTACGCACTTTTTCAAGTCTTTACAGTAAAAAAAAACAACAAATCGGACAAGTTTAACAATGTTTAACAAGAAGTGACGAATTGTCCGATTTGTTACGTTTTTTTTTTATTGTAAAGACTTAAAAAAGTGCGTAACCAAACGGACAAATTTTAACTCCATGTTAACAATTTCTTAATTTTGGTACAACGATTAACAGAAATGCCCATTTAACACTCATCTGTTCGCGCGCCCCTGCAGCCTACTGGTAACCTAATGAGTATACTCACTGCAAACTTATCCTTTAGTATCTGCCGGTCGCGATCCCTCAGCTTGGGAGGAAGGGCCTCATCTAGCACCGTGTGAGCCAGCAACTTATTCCAACTACGAATCAAAACAACTACAGTTATGGTCTAAGAGCCGTTGAAGATCGACCTTCACCGATCTGATAACTCGATGAGACATATTTTTTATCAAATATAATTTATAAACAAATATGCCTATGATAACTTGCCTATCGAAAAGTGTTTCATAGCTATTTCTTTTTGTTTTATTGTTAAGTGCCTTTAGCCATCTTCCAGCTCCATCATCAGACCCTGGTTACCATCTGGGATCAAAGTACTCGTCAAGACGAATCAAACGAGTCCAAACTCGATGGGCTTGTGTCGTTTTATTGTGGAGTGCCTTTGGCCATACTGAATTAATGAAATTACGAATTACCCCATCGAGTTTGGACTCGTTTGATTCGTCTTGACGAGTACTTTGATCCCAGATGGTAACCAGGGTCTGATGATGGAGCTGGAAGATGGCTAAAGGCACTCCACAAAAAAACAAAAAAAAATCTATGAACACTTTTCGATAGGCAAGTTATCATAGGCATATTTGTTTATAAATTATATTTGATAATAAATTATGTCTCATCGAGTTAACAGATCGGTGAAGGTCGATCTTCCACGTCTCCTCTACTATTATAATTTTAGTTAAGTCAACACCAAAAGTACCTAACACGCAAAAAATATAACTATCAAGAATAAAAAACTAATAGTATTGCGGATAGGTAAGTAGTTTATTATATAGTATAACAAGCTGCTGCCTGCGACTCCGTCTACGAAGAATTCGTTTATCGCTATCCCGCGGGAACTATGCAATTTTCCGGGATAAAAAGTATCCGGATTATAAACTATCTGTGTGCAAAAATTTCATCAGAATCCGTCAAACCGTTTTAGCGTGAAAGAGTAACAAACATCCATCCATCCAACCTCCATCATTTTGCGGGGACACACATGCAGAATTGTGTAGGTATTAGTTTACTATTTTCATGTTTGTGATCTTTGTCGTAGAAGAACCGGGGTCACCGACATAGCCAAACGGATTAGCTCGTTGAAATGGCAATGGGCAGGCCATATAGCACGCAGAACAGATGGCCGTTGGGGCCCAAAAGTTCTGGAATGGAGACCACCGACTGGCAAGCGCAGCGTGGGACGTCCACCAACGAGATGGACGGACGATTTGGTGAAGGCCGCAGGTTCAGGGTGGATGCAAGTCACTTCCAACCGTAGTGATTGGGCATCAATGAGGGAGGCCTATGTCCAGCAGTGGACGTCCTACGGCTGAAATGATGATGATGTTGATGATCTTTGTTCGTGTGTAATTGTGTCTTCTTGTGAAAGCATTCGCATTGCTGTATATACAACTACATCTGCAGATATTGTAACATAAAATGTCTCGCGGTTCCTAGTGCACTAAGAATGGTGAAAAGGTGGTTAAATACATTGAGTTACTGTGAAACTGAAGACATTATTAAGGCCACAAAGATAAAATAAATCCCGCTATCGTCATCACTTCAGCCGAATGATCGGCCCGGTGCCTTTCACATCCAACCAACAACAAAATCTTGTTGGAGGCCTTCCTACACTGCTAATAAATCCCAACCTGTAATCAAAAGCAATGCACACTCACACACACACACACACACACACACAAACAAACACACACACACACAAACAAACACACACATACACACACATGTAATTGCTCGTTTTTAGTGTACTATAACAAATAAATATTCATAGTTTTTAAGACAAAATCATTTCATTGTGTTGTTAACCGCACTCGCAGATGACCAAAATACAGGCTTAGCCTAGTTTGGTGTCTGATGGATATCTATGTTATTTTAAATGTTGTTTTTTGTCAAATAAATTATTTTGTATTTTGTATTTTTTTGTAAGTGAAAAAAAAAGTTTCTTTCTTTCTTCGTATTGTATTTACAATATGTTTACTTTTAGTTTATCACTGACAGATGGCTTGCCTTCATTTCATTTCCAACTTTAACACCATACAAATAAAGTAGCTATTACAAAATCTGCAAACGTGGGTAACAGTATCCCGGTTCCGGTCTTCCGGTTTGTACCTATTTAGGTTTTGTTGCGAACTACACTTTCCGCTGGCGTTCGTGACATCACAATGTGTTTGTATTTGTTTTTTTTTGGGCTTAGTTTTTTAAATGGGTCCCACTGAAAAACAGCGTTGGGGCTTGCCGCCACATTATGCTGAGTGGGGCCCAATTTATACTATTCGATGATTTTTATTTATATCTTTTCCTGTCAACTGTATTTCGTGTGTATCAAATGTGTAAATAAACATCTCTCTCTCTCTCTCTCTCAGTATTCTAAAATTGGCTTTATTTGTAGGTCGTTAAAGTTGAATATGAAATAAATAAATAAATATTAGGGGACAATCTTACACAAATCGACCTAGTCCCAAACTAAGCAAAGCTTGTACTATGGGTACTAGACGACGATAAACATACTTACACAGATAAATAAATACTTAAATACATAGAAAACATCCATAACTCAGGAACAAATATTCGTGCTCATCACACAAATAAATGCCCTTACCGGGATTGGAACCCAGGACCTCTTGCTTCGTAGGCAAGGTCACTACCAACTAGGCTAAGGCGGTCGTAAATGAAGGCAAACCATCTGTCAGTGGTAAACTTTATGTAATTTTACTGTACCAACCTCTGCAAATAGTTGTTCTTGTAATCTGCGAGCATGGCGCGGTAGCTGGCCTCGCAGTCCGGTTCCACGGTCACCAGCACGTCCAACAGCCCGCTGCGTTGTAGACCCTGCCAAAAAAGTTAGGGTGCACTCTTTTACTTTTATTTTAATTGGAATATTTCAAACTAAATACAAACTGAAATATAGATGCACAGAAAAAACCCCAGAAAAAAGACCAATGCTGGGAATCGAACCCAGGTCCTCAGCGTTCCGTGCTGCGTGCTTACCCCTACACCATCACTGGTCTAGAAGTTAGCGACGAATCTTTCCCATACATCGTACACTTCAGTCTGTTATAATCACATTTAGGCAGTGATAAAGCGCATCTATGTTATGCCCTCTACCGAGAGACTTCAACACTCCTTCTCCTCCTTAATTGGAATGTTTGGAGTTTTCTTACTCAGAATGAAGAGCGCTATTGATTATGGTGATAAAAAACCGGTTGTCTGTAAAGTCGGTCTACGGACGATAGTTTAACGTGACAGCGTCATAACAAAACATTAAAAAAACAAAAATGAAACCAGGCGGTCGCCCATCCAAGTACTGACCGCGCCCGACGTTGCTTAACCTCGGTGATCGGACGAGAATCGGTGTTTTGTCAAATATCTTGAAAACGGTGCATCCTACGGCAAAATCAGTGAAATTTTCATCCCCCTTTAACCCTCTCTCCCCCTCCCCCCCATTAAATACATGCTGGCGTTCGCTGCTCAATTGTACATACTGGCCTTCGCCGCTCTGTGAGTACATGTAACGTTACATTGCGTCATCCTTTTTCGTGTATACAGCCGGCGTTCATCGATTTATTAGACGTTGTCACGTCAAAAAGTCACTAATTTTCCACACTTTTTTCGTATCCGTTTCGTAACGAACCATACACTAACCATAAACTACATGAAATAACTTTAATTTCAATACTAGATGAAAAAAAATCAGAATTAGTTTCTTACTTATTAGTGTTTACATTTTTATTTCCCCGTAGGTTGTGTCAGCTAACTTATGTCTAAAAGATCTGTGTAAGCTGAGGGTGTTATGTTTGTGTCACAGATGAAAAACCCGCCTGTATAATTAACGTTCTCATGGGAATTCCGGGAAAATACATATCCTATGTCACTCGCGGAACTGACACGAATCCAATGACACATCACACTTCAAAATACATTGAGGCGTTTAGGCTGCAGGGCGTGCCAAAGAATACAATACAACAATACAAATATTCTTTATTGATCACCAAAAAAAATACAGAAAAAATACAATAAGAATGATACATACATACATAAATAAATAAAATATCACGGGACAATTCACACCAATTGACCTAGTCCCAAAGTAAGCTAGGCAAAGCTTGTGTTATGGGTACTAGGCAACGGCTAAACATACTTATATAGATAGATACATACTTAAATACATATTAGACACCCAAGACCCGAGAACAAACATTCGTATTTTTCATACAAATATCTGCCCCGACACGGGAATCGAACCCGGGACCTCAAGCTTCATAGTCAGGTTCTCTAACCGGGTGTGTAATGATAGATATAACAACATTTGATATAACTGTAACATTTGGTATAATGCTACATTTGACATAATTCTATTTACTCGAGAAGTAAACATTCTACGATTCTTTTATAAAATAAACTAACCTAACCTAACCTAATGCATATCAAATAGAATTAATATCAATCCTCCGAAGTTTACTTTTTGAGTAAATCGCATTATATCAAATGTAGCATTATACCAAATGTTATATCTATCGAGGCGCACCCTCTCTAACCACTAGGCCATCTGGTCGTCTAACACATACATAAATACATACACTCGAAAAACATAACTCTCCTTCGACAGTCGGGTGAAAACTCAAAACTGACTCAAATATAAGGACTGAACTGAACTGTACCTCTACCATGAGTTTACACTAGTTTACGTGACCGTACTCGCTAGCGACGGCGTAAATTATTTGTATGGAGAATTGTACAGCGCCTCTAGCGGTCACTTACGGAAGTACAATTCTCCATACAAATCATTTACGCCGTCGCTAGCGATTACGGTCACTGTAAACTAGTGTAAACTCGTGGTAGAGGTACTGAATAAATGAACAATGCTCGTGATTTCATCACTTAAAAAAAGTAAATTGCGCACTTTAACCCTTTAACCGTTTGACAACCCTGTCAAGACATTCGATTTTGGACCGTCAATGTTGCCAATTTGAATCTGTATTGATTTCTGTATGACGGCAAATATCTTGCCATTAACCACTAAGGCGGGCTTGCGCGGACCTGGGTTAGCTACTTAATTCCGAGTTAACTGCTGACCCGGGGTTAAAAAGTATCAAAATGTATGGAACTGTCATTCTTAACCCAGGGTTACCGATTTAATTTTTTAACCCTGAACTGTGCAAGTGGCCCTAAAGGGTTAAAGTTCAAATACACAACACACACTAACCTGCAGCAAGTAAAGCGTGTTGTTAAGCAGGAATATGGCCTTCAGCGCGTCGGGATACTGCTCGCTCTTGTTCCGCAGCGCCAGGTTGAGCTGCGCGAGAACTTTGCGCACGTACAGCGCGAGCAGCGCCGCGTTGCGGTCCTGTACGCCCGTCAGCTGGGACAGCGCGCGCGCGTACGCCGGCTCCGTCGCTAGCGCGGGGCCTGATGACAGTTACACACTTCACTTCAGCCCAAAGACACTGCTGGACATAGGTCGCGGACATCGTGGAATGTGTGCGTGTTAAGACCAAGCTCACTCTGAGGGTCGAGCGGTTGGAGTCCCGCCATGACGCCATTCATTTGTTGTGAGGGTCCCGACTGATCAACTGTCGACCTTCACAAAAGAAGAGTTTTGGCCGAAAGGTGTCGCTTACCGGCGGTTTCGTGGCCGGTTAACTGACACCGCGAAAGTGCCCACGTCACAGACTTCTCGTGTTAGTAATTAAGTTATAATATAAATATGTATGTTAGTCTTTAAGGTATTTTTTATATGGGCCTATGCAGCCCGAAATAAAAATTATTCTATTCTATTCTATTCTATAGGCCCCTCCTACGGCTCGCCAAACAAATCGGGCCTGCGTCATCCGCATATAACGCGTTCGAGCAACCCATTGACGTACAATAAAACAACTAGACTCCCAATCGCTTAACAAAAGTTCCTCAAAAAACGTCCGAGCGGCGTTGTGTGTACGTATACATCAATTTATACAGATAACATTAACAGCATTCATTAAAATTAACACCTTATTTCGTAGCAGTAATGTTTAATGCCAATTGAATACGATCGTTAGAAGTAGTGACATGACGTCACGCGCTGGAAACGGCCTAAAGAGTAAAGAATGCAGTGGAGTGGTCATGCGAAGCGGAAGCTAGACTGTCTGTCTCTTTTTTTCTCGTGAGTTTGATTACGGTGCGAAAGAGACATATACGAATACGGGGCGAGAAGTGACGTTGTAATCAACGCGCGGTCGAAACACCACTGAACCAAAAGCCTGCCCAATAGACGCGTGTGCAGGCTTTTGCTTCCGACAATTTTTGAGCGTGATTGGGAGTCTAGTTGTTATAAGGTCAATGGAGCAACCTTAACCAGGTCGTGGCACTATCTTGTTGGAGGCCTGCCTACACTGCGTCTCCCGCTCCGAGGACGTCACTTGAGAACCTTTTGGGCACATCGCCATCATCGGCGGAAGACCAGTGCTGGTTTTTTTAACTAGCGATATACTGAGCCGGGACCCTTTTTGTGACAGCTTTAATATGTGCACCTATGTCTTTGTCTATGTTTGTATTCTAACTTTTGCCTGTGTGCGTGTTATTGTTGTTATAAATAAATGTTTTCCTCTCTTTCTTTCTTTCTTTCAGTTCTACAAGCGTGCCCTGCCCACTGCCACTTGAGTCTGGCGATTCTTCGAGCTATGTCAGTGACTTTTCTTGCGCGGATTTCACCATTTCTAATAAGAAATTTATTTGATTTCTCCACCACCAAGTACAATGTAGGAACTTAAATATTATAATAAAGTTGTAATTGGGAGACTTGAGTGGGGGAGACTGGTGCCCGAACTAGGGAGATCCTGTGTGTCAGGTCACCAGGTCTCCTGCCCTCAGATGTCCGCAACTACTGAGTTACAGTTAAAAAATATAAAAAATAAAAATAAAAACAATTTGAAAAAACAATTTGCGTTACAAATTACAATAAGAATATGATATAGATTTTAACCATAGTTCATAAGGATGTGTATGTGTGTGTAAGTGTGTGTGTGTGTGTGTGTGTGTGTGTGTGTGTGTGTGTGTGTGTGCATGTGTGTGTGCGTCTACGTGTGAGCGCGCGAATGAAAGTGTCTGCGCGGTGTGCGTTGGAGCAATGCAAGATTAGGTTTAAATTGAATTCATGATAATGCTTGTAGCAGATTTTCTGTCGCATTATAATCCAAGCTTTGTAACCAATTAGAAACAACCTTCTTACAGCGAGTTTGGGTTAATGAGATCCCGCAGAGATACTCCGAGCATAGCCCTCTCCAACGCCCTCTTAGTGACCCTGAATTTTCTTAGGAGGCCCATCGTTACCGGCCACATCTCAGTGCCATAAGACAATTTAGGCACAGGAAAACCAACAGTGCAAGTACAGAAGACCCTCTCCTTTGATCTGTACGAAAGCCGTCTTTTTATTAGCCTACGCATGATTTATGGCCACTCAGAGGTCGTCGACTTTAGCGCAAGCCAAACGGAACGTTATAGCTAAGAAATAACGTTGGAAACGCATTGGTACGCTTGCCGTGTCACCAATAGCAGGGGTTTTCAACGGTTTATAAATAATACAATTTTGCCTCCTAAATTCCTATGTCTGCTTATCAACGTCACGTATTTATAAATTGGGCAAACCCTTCAGTACCAAAGTAACCCGCTTACGGTATGGGCAGATCTGACGGCTTACCGATAGTGTTGTGGTGATTGGCCAGAGTGGTGCAATGGGCGAGTGCGGCGACGCAAAGCTGATGCACCGTCCCGTCCACCGCGCCCGCGGCGGAGTCGCTACGGACTCCCTCCACCCATTCTTCTAAGGACTTCAGACACTGCAATAACATGTAATTCATCACCTAAAGTCCTATACCATAAAACCTCTTATGATTATATCGCATTACATTAAAAAACCGGTTGTCTGTAAAGTCGGTTTACGGACGATAGTTTAACGTGATAACGTCATAACAAAACATTCAAAAAACAAAAATGAAACCAGGCGGTCACCCATCCAAGTGCTGACCGCGCCCGACGTTGCTTAACCTCGGTGATCGGACGAGAACCGGTGTTTTGTTAACGACCGCCTTAGCCTAGTTGGTAGTGACCCTGCCTACGAAGCAAGAGGTCCTGGGTTCAAATCCCGGTAAGGGCATTTATTTGTGTGATGAGCACGAATATTTGTTCCTGAGTTATGGATGTTTTCTATGTATTTAAGTATTTATTTATCTATATAAGTATGTTTATCGTCGTCTAGTACCCATAGTACAAGCTTTGCTTAGTTTGGGACTAGGTCGATTTGTGTAAGATTGTCCCCTAATATTTATTTATTATTTTATTTTATTTATATCTTGAAAACGTTGCATCCTACAGCAAAATCAATGAGACTCAGATTGTACATCCTGGCGCGCGCTGCTCTCTTGTACGTACTGGCGTTCACTGCTCTGTACGGGACATGTACGTTACATTGCGTCATCCTTTTTCGTGCGTGCAGCCGGTTTTCATCGATTTATTAGACGTCGTCACGTCAAAAATGGTCACGTTATCTATAACCCAGGGTTAACGGTTCGTCGGTCAACGCCAGGGCAAAGAGACGGGCTCCAGCGGGTGATCACTCACGTGCGCGTGGCAGCTGTGCAGCGCGGCGGTGTAGGGCGCGGGCTCGGCGGGGTGCAGCGCGCGCTGTATGTCGGGCTGCACGCGCTGCAGCCGCGCCAGCAGCGCCCAGCACGCGGCCGCGCCCCCCGAGCTGCGCGCGCACGCCCGCCGGCTGCGGGTGCAGGCGCGCTGCAACACAAACATCAGCGACACAACAATATATCGTCAAAATCTTCTAGATGTTCCGAGCTCTTTCAGGAGATCGCGTCGGGCGCTGGCTCTCCCAAGAAAGCTGGTGCTCAGAGGAGAGTCCCCCGTCTGTGACGGCGACAGGAGCCGCCACGTTCTACTACACGCGACTTCCCAGCCTGCCCATTACACGCAGCTCCCCAGCCTGGCCACTCACTACCCGCACACCCCAGTTTGCCCACTACCCGCACTCCCCAGCCTGGCCACTATCCGCAGTCCCTAGTCTGGCCACTATCTGCACTCCCAGCCTGTCCACTACCCGCACTCCCCAGCCTGCCCGCTACCCACACTCCCCAGTCTGCCCACTACTCGCACTCCCCAGCCTGGCCACTACCTGCACACGCCAGCCTTGCCGCTACCCGCACTCCCCAGTCTGCCCACTACCCGCACTCCCCAGCCTGGCCACTACCCGCACTCCCCAGCCTGGCCACTACTCGCACTCCCCAGTTTGCCCACTACCCGCACTCCCCAGTCTGTCCACTACCCGCACTCCCCAGCCTGGCCACTGTCTCCAATCCCCAGCTAGGCCAGTACCCGCATTCCCCAGCCTGCTCACTACAGGCACTCCCCAGCCCGGCCACTACCCGCACCCCCTAGCCTGCCCGCTACCCGCACTCCTCAGCCTAGCCACTATCCGCACTCCCCAGTCTGGCCAGTACCCGTACTCCCCAGCCTGCCCAGTACGGTACGGTAGCGGGTTGCCTAAAATTTCGAAGTAACCAAACGCTTCTCTTAGTAACCGGTTGTCAGTACCCACACTCCCCAGCCTGTCCACTACCCGCGCCCCCAGCCTGGCCACGACCTACCTCCACAGCCTGCGCGAGCATGGCCCAGCAGTCGTGCAGCACGGCGTGCAGCAGCGCGGGCAGGCTCTGCAGCGGCACCAGCCCCAGCAGCGCGCGCTGCTCGAGCCGCGCCAGCCGCGCCAGCGCTGCCGCCATGGAGCCCGCCACCATCGCCTCCCACTCTTCTAGCGCTTCGAACGACTCCTCCGTGTCTGTGAACAGATTCATGTCATGCACAGTCATCATTTCAGCCGAAGGACGTGCACTGCTGAACATAGGTCTCCCCCGAGGCTCGCCAAACAGATCGGCCCTGCGCCATCCGCATCGAACGCGTTCCCGCCACCTTCACCAGGCCGTCGCTCTATCTTGTTGGAGGCCTCCTGTGGCGAGGCGTGAAAATTTTGCCAAGTAAAGCCGGAACAAAAGAAAACAAAAAACATACCCCATTTTTTAGGGATAAATTAATTAAAAAAAAAGCTTCTGTCATAGTGAAATAAGCCTTATGCACAATGTGAAAAGTCTTTTTTTTAAATGTGATAAGCCGGTAAAAATCGGGTTACTTTTGAGCCTATTCTTACGCTAAGACGCTTGTATGAATTTATGGTTTTAATTAATGAATATTTATATGTGTGAATGAATATTTAGACGACCAGATGGCCTAGTGGTTAGAGAACCTGACTATGAAGCTTGAGGTCCCGGGTTCGATTCCCGTGTCGGGGCAGATATTTGTATGAAAAATACGAATGTTTGTTCTCGGGTATTGGGTGTTTAATATTTATTTAAGTATGTATCTATCTATATAAGTATGTTTATCCGTTGCCTAGTACCCATAACACAAGCTTTCCTAGCTTACTTTGGGACTAGGTCAATTGGTGTGAATTGTCCCGTGGTATTTATATGTGAGTGTAAAATTCCTGCCGGCATATTAAATTTATGAATGACTGATCGGTCTTGTGGATATTTCGTTGTGTTTTGTTACTGCATCATTTTGAAAAATCCTTAATAGTTTATTATGGAAGAGTAAGGGGCTGTTTCACCACTTTTCTTAAAGTTGGGATTAGCTTAATCATAACCTTATTTGACAGATGGAATTAAAATTTCCGTTTCACCAGTCTCGATTAGCGCTAAGTGACGGACAAACTGTTTCTTAATTTGACCATCAGATCAGGAGGCATTTAGCATTTTTATCCGTCACATAAAGTTAGTTTATTTTTTTGTGGCCATGGTTGGAGAGCCCTTCAGCCGGTTTCAGAAAAATAAATCAAAGTATTTTTTATTTTTTAAAGAAAAAGGTCATGCTAAATTGCATAAAATAATTTAAATATCAAGATTTGAATAAAAAAATGTAGGTACACTTTTAGTATGTAAAAATAAATCCAAAATTTCATAATATTTTTTAATACTTAACAAACTTTTTTTCAGTGGCTCAATCGTTTGCTCTACCTGAACTTGTATGTCGCCATTAAAAAAACGTTTATCTGTCAAATGGTTTGGCGCCACTTTTAGATTCGTTTTACGTGATTTTATTTTTCTTTGTTATTGTTAACAAAGTATCGTAAATAAATACCGTTTTTGGATCAATTATAATGCTACATATTTGTTTATGCAAAAAAAAATAGATGTATTCAAAAATTATATAGTTAACCATTTCTTTTGCTTTAATAATGAGTGACTCTTTGAACGAAAGTGTGCGAACAGGAACGCGTGGTCGTGAAATGCGACGTTGCCATTCCGACTTTTTGTTAAACCCACGATTAGTTAAATGGTACTTAGTTTGCACAGGACCGGAGTGGTGAAACTGAAAAAACACTAGCTGACAGATTTGTCCAGTACTTAGTTTATTCATTGGTTACGTAACCAGCAGTTTTACAATAAGGTGGTGAAACACCCCCTAAGTCTCCATACAAACACCCGGTTACTAAGAGAAGCGTTTGGTTACTTCGAAACTTTAGGCAACCCGCTGGGAATCGGGTTATTAGCACCCTTCGCCACTGAGTCTTACCTACACTGCGTCTTCCGGTCCGCGGACGCCACTCGAGAACCTTTCGGCCCCATCGGCCGTCAGTTCTACGAGCGATGTGCCCTGCTCGCTGCCACTTAAGTCTAGCGATTCTTCGAACTATGTCCATGACTTTAGTTCTAGAGCGAATTTTATCATTTCTAATACGACCCCGCAAAGAAACTCCAAGCATCGCCCTCTGAGTGACTTTGAGCTTTCTTGTGAGGCCCATCGTTAGCACAATACAGCATCATGTACCGCACCGCTACGCCTCCGCTGTCTGTGCGTTTGGAGCTTAAGCGATATAAAATAGCCTCCTTGGAAACTACACGTAAGAACTTTGTTATTATGATTTATATTTATGACCCTGTATAACATCTGCAGGGGTCACTACAACAGTGCAGAGCTCCTTGAGAGCATTCGATTCAGAGTCCCCCGGTTCTATCTCTCCCGCGCCTCTTTCGCTCTCCCGCTCTCGCGTACTAACGCCGGCGTTCGCGCACCCTTGCAACGAATATGCGCCTTGTATAACCAGGCTTGTGTTTCGGTTGATATTTTTAATGAATCAAGGTCCCAATTAAAATATAAAACGTTAAGAGGGTTTATACCTGCTGAGCTGGCAACGTTGCATTTTTGTTAGTTTTTCTCGATTATTCCATAAAAATTGAATGAAAATTAAAAATGTTTTGTATACAAATTGTTCTAATATATGTATAAGTTAATGTGTCTACTGCAATAATAATTCGTGATAAGACTTTTATTTTCTTTAAAAACCGTTAGGTAATAATTTGTTCGTTTTTAAAGAAAATAAAAGTCTTTGTATACAAAACATTTTTAATTTTCATTCAATCTTTATGGAATAATCGAGAAAAACTAACAAAAATGCAACGTTGCCAGCTCAGCAGGTATAAACCCTCTTAAAGTGCTCTGTCAACTAGTTTCGTAACACTGGTTGAATTGCTATGATATCTTCTAATATACATATAAAAAATCTCGTGTCACGGTGTTTTTTTATCAAACTCCTCCGAAATGGCATGACCGATTTTTATGAAACTTTTTTCTCTATATTCGGTAGGTCTGAGAATAGGTCGTAGGCCATTTTTTATACCCTTATTCTTCGCAGGCGGATTTAGAATAGTTATGTTGTAATCTGTATATAGAGTGTTAATGATTAAATTGTTTAACTCCAGACCGTACAAGCGGCCCTAAAAGAGACAGGTATTTATTTATACCTGGATATCTGAGACACAGTGGAATACCTCTATTAGTGAGACAAACTTGCTGGTCAGAGACAGTTATCCAGGATACACTGAAATATGTGAACTTACAAGACTCGCTGACGGAGCGCCGCGGACCGATGGCCAGGCCTGTGGAATTCTCGAACGTCTGAGACGCCTTTTGGATTATCTTGTTGGCTTTCTTTTCTATGCTGCAACAACAAAACACTGTCAGTATCGGATATTATTCTGTTCTATACCTGCTATCTTCATATATTCATACTTAGTCAAACAAAAGAGATAAAACGCGTTGGTTCCTGTTTGCATGTACCTACAGTCACGGACTTTAATTGATTGCCACGATTTTAGCGGTGTAGTGCAAATCGGATTTAGCCGCTTCATATACTCGTATATCCTGATTTGCATTATTCTTGGTTTACCCGAACTTAGTATTTGCGATTATAGCTAAACCGTTTAAATGAGTCCTCGTCCGCACGGTACAGGGGCTGGGGATATAACCACAAAGGGAGCCGTAGTCCCGGCCCCCTTTGTCGTCTACCCCCGCGCCTCTGTACCCCGCGGGCGAAGTCTCGTTTAAATGGTTTAGCTATAGAGTGGCGACTGCGAACCGGAAAACGTGACGTAGGAAAGCCCCCAACAAGATGGACCGAAGATCTGGGCCCAGTTGCATAACCAAGTACAACTTATATTACAAGGGGAACTCCCTTTCTAGTTAATATAACTGAAGCGAGAGTTCCGCTTGTAATATTAGTTGTACTTTGTTGTGTAACTGAGCCCTGGTAAAGGTCGCAGGAACTTGTTGTGGAACTCTTTGGGGAAGGTCTTTGCCCAGAATTGGATGTCTTTTGGCTGATATAATGACGCAAGTTTAGTGTTGTGAAAAGACCAGCCTTAAAGACTTTCGAACCTAATAGACTCGCATACCGAAACCTTCAAGCTTACAAGACTCGAGCGTTGAAGGTTTGAGGTCAAAGAAGGTTAAGAGTCTTAACAACTCGAGCGCTTTATGAGTTCTTAAGAGCAATCCTTTATGACTCGAGCTGTATGAGCTACAAGCTTTAAGAACTCGGACCTTTAGAACGCTCAAACGTAAAAAGTCAAAAAAAGCAAAAAAAAAGTTGAGCATCTCAGTAAATATGACTAAGTAATTGTAATTATAATCACCTAACCTATTAGGCCGGCTTGCGCGGACCTGGGTAAGCTACTTAACTCCGAGTTAACTGCTAACCCAGGGTTAACAAATGTCAAAATGTATGGAAGGTTACCGATTTAATTTTTTAACCCAGAACTGTGCATGTGGCCCTTAATCAATTAATTACATACGTATGTTGTTATTGGTATAATTTCTTTCAAAACTTTAAGACTCTTAAATGCTCCCAACCTTTAAGAATTGAACTTTTGAAGCTTGAGCCTTGACGACTTGAGCTTTCTACGCTCGGGAGCAGCGAAGCAAACTTGTTAACTTGAGTCCTATACGCTCGATGCTTTAAGGTTTGAGGCTTCTAGGTTCAGTAGTCGGGACTCGAGTCATGTAGTTTACGCCTCGAACCTTAAACTCACAACCCTACGCAAGTTAGCTACAAAAATATCAAAAGAAAAGTTGATAAGACAAATATCATTTAAAACTAAGATCGACGGTTGGTAGTAATGAACAGTTGTACTCACACTTTTTGTATCTTGCTCGTTTTCTTTGTAGTGCTATCGGAACGATGAAGCAGGTTTTTGACTCTCTGTAACAATATTGTTTATTTACACGCTTTATATTAGCTTCACCTGTATGTTTGTATGTATGTATGTTTGTATGTATGTTTGTTTGTAACCGACTCCTTAGGGCGCGATTTTGACCCACTTCCCGGTTTCCGATTGAGCTGAAATTTTGCACATATGTGTAAATTGGATGACAATGCAATATTATTGTAACATGGAGCTGATCTGATGATGGAGCTGGATGGTGGCCATAGGAACTATGTAATAAAACAACACAATCCCGTCGAGTTTGGGCTCGTTTGATTCGTCTTGACGAGCACTTTGATCCCAGATGGTAACCAGGGTCTGATGATGGAGCTGGAAGATGGCCAAAGGCACTCCACAATAAAACGACACAACCCCATCGAGTTTGGGCTCGTTTGATTTGTCTTGACGAGCACTTTGATCCCATATGGTAACCAGGGTCTGATGATGGAGCTGGAAGATGGCCAAAGGCACTCCACAATAAAACGAAACAACCCCATCGAGTTTGGGCTCGTTTGATTCGTTTTGACGAGTACTTTGGTCCTAGATGGTAACAAGAGTCTGATGATGAAGCTGGAAGGGGGGTAGGTGGCGGGTTGGGGGGGGGGAATGGGGTATGGGGTAAGGGGGTCGGGGGTTTAGAGGGTTGGGGGTTAGGGTGTGGCGGTTGGGGTTAGGGGATGGGGGGGGGGGTTTACGGGAAATAGGGTGGGGGTGTTGGGGGCTTCGGGGGTAAGTGATTTTGGGGGGTTGTGGGAAATGGGGAGGGGGTAAGAGGCCTAGATGGTAACAAGGGTTTGATGATGGAACTGGAAGGGGGGCGGTAGGTGGCGGGGTGGGGGGAGGGGTGGGGGGGGAAGAGGGGGTGGGGGGAGCGGGGGTTTCCGGGGGGTATGGGGGTTCGGTGTTAGGGGGGTTGGGTTTAGGTGGTTCGGGGGTTTGTAAAATGAGGAGGGGGTAAGGGGGGTTTAGAGGATTGGGGGTAAGGGTGTAGGGTTTGGGGGGGTTTGGGGAAATGGGGTGGGGTATGTTGGGGGGTTGGGTTTAGGGGGTTTTGGGGTTGCAGGTGAGGGGGTAAAGTTAGAAAGAAAAAAAATGCAACTAAAAAATAGAAAATAAATAATAGTTTAAAAAAACTAAAAAACACGCTTTAAAAAATAAAAAATAAATTTTAATAAATTTCAATTCACTATTCTTATAGTGCAGTAAAAAATCTTAATAAGCAATTATTATATTGTTATATCCAGATCAAAATTTGTAAACAATTCTAAATATTGATAAAATAAATAATAATAGTTTAAAATATTTTATTGTAAAAAAAGCGTGGGGTGCTTTTTAAGATGTTATCAAAATGATAATCCTTGACAATTGACACCATGCACTCCACGCTTTTTTTACAATAAAATATTTTAAACTATTATTATTTATTTTATCAATATTTAGAATTGTTTACAAATTTTGATCTGGATATAACAATATAATAATTGCTTATTAAGATTTTTTACTGCACTATAAGAATAGTGAATTGAAATTTATTAAAATATATTTTTTATTTTTTAAAGCGTGTTTTTTATTTTTATCACCAGTGCGAATTCTAAGTTTTTTTTTTAAAACGAGAATGTTTTTGGGTGAGCTCTACACTCGGTCAGCCCGCCACGTGCAGGGCTTTCAGGCCTTATGACCTGTAGGGCCAGTTTCAGAGAAGAAGTCGCCAAGGCGAAAAAATGGAACTGCTGCGAATTCATCGAATTCCCTCCTTCTCCCTCCACGGCACTGCTAAGCCGCACTACTGGTAGTGTCGTGGGGATTTTTTCCCTTCTGCACTACTAGGCCAGTAGTGTCGTAGGTAGATGTAAAAATGCATACTTATTAGTACTAATATTGTACACCCTGGCGCGCACTGCTCTCTCACGTTCGCCACTTTTCGTAACGCGTAACGCATTCACTACCAACATAACCTACATACATACATAACCTAATAAATAAGTATACCACCTGTTAAGAGGGTTTATACCTGCTGAGCTGGCAACGTTGCATTTTTGTCAGTTTTTCTCGATTATTCCATAAAAATTGAATGAAAATTAAAAATGCTTTGTATACAAATTGTTCTAATATATAAGTTAATGTGTCTACTGCAATAATAATTCGTGATAGACTTTTATTTTCTTTAAAAACGAACAAAATTACCTAATAGTTTTTAAAGAAAATAAAAGTCTTATCATGAATTATTATTGCAGTAGACACATTAGATTATATATTAGAACAATTTGTATACAAAACATTTTTAATTTTCATTCAATTTTTATGGAATAATCGAGAAAAACTAACAAAAATGCAACGTTGCCAGCTCAGCAGGTATAAACCCTCTTAAGACCATATTCTGCAAATAAACAATCATTTCATATCATTTCATTTTACTTTACTCCCTAAGTCAAGCGTGCCTAAAGAACTACCAGTAGTGCGGTTTAGTAGTGCCGTGGGGGAGGAGGGGGCGAATTCCGGCCTTGCGTGTCGGTCGGTGTTAAGTTAGTGTGTTGTGTCACCATTAACGACCGCTTTAGCCTAGTTGGTAGTGACCCTGCCTACGAAGCAAGAGGTCCTGGGTTCGAATCCCGGTAAGGGCATTCATTTGTGTGATGAGCACGAATATTTGTTCCTGAGTTATGGATGTTTTCTATGTATTTAAGTATTTAGTAGACGACCAGATGGCCTAGTGGTTAGAGAACCTGACTATGAAGCTTGAGGTCCCGGGTTCGATTCCCGTGTCGGGGCAGATATTTGTATGAAAAATACGAATGTTTGTTCTCGGGTCTTGGGTGTTTAATATGTATTTAAGTATGTATCTATCTATAAATAAAAAAAAAATAAAAAAAAATATTAGGGGACAATCTTACACAAATCGACCTAGTCCCAAACTAAGCAAAGCTTGTACTATGGGTACTATATAAGTATGTTTATCCGTTGCCTAGTACCCATAACACAAGCTTTGCCTAGCTTACTTTGGGACTGGGTCAATTGGTGTGAATTGTCCCGTGATATTTATTTATTTATTTTTTTATTTAAAAAGCGCAAAATCGCAAAGTCGAATATCTGGGGCACGTGTTGCGCCATGACAGATATCAGCTGCTTCAACTAATATTGATGGGCAAAATACAGGGAAAACGGCGCTCTGGAAGGCGGAAGAAATCATGGCTGCGAAACATTAGGGAGTGGACCGGAATCAGAAGTACAGAGCAACTGGGTGAATATTCGAGCGTTTTGACCGCGCGGTTAAACGTCGTTACCATTCGACGATTATTACCACAACCGAAGGACGAATCGCGCGAAATTTCATCAAACTAGATTCAGCATCGGTACTGTCTTAAGTTTTCACAAAAAGTTAACCCTAAGCATCATCCATTTTAATAATTTCTGCTCAAATGGTAATGACAAAAAAAACCGCCGTAAAAACGCTGAATATTTACCCAACTATTCCGGATGGCTCAAGACAGGGAGGAGTTTTCAGAGCTAACAGCCAACCTCCAGTAATGGAGTGGCACTTTCAGAAGAAGTATTTATTTATCTATATAAGTATGTTTATCGTCGCCTAGTACCCATAGTACAAGCTTTGCTTAGTTTGGGACTAGGTCGATTGGTGTAAGATTGTCCCCTAATATACACCGTGAAATTTTAGTGGTTGTTTTCCCGAAACGAGGTGATTTAGTTTCGATTGTACAATCGATTTATATTTACTATTTTGACTAGAGTCAAAAATCCAATTGTGAAAAACGAAAGTCGATAATGACCGCAAACCAATAGTAACGCTTCGTTGGTACAAGTAGCGTACGATCGTACGATAGGTTAGGTACCAACGAAGCGTTACTTTCGACGGTTTGCGGTCATTTTCGACTTTCGTTTTTCACAATTGGTTTTTTGACTCTAGTCAAAATAGTAATTATAAATCGACTGTACAATCGATACTAAATCACCTCGTTTCGGGAAAACAACCACTAAAATTTCACGGTGTATATAAGTATGTTTATCGTCGTCTAGTACCCACAGTACAAGCTTTGCTTAGTTTGAGACTAGGTCGATTTGTGTAAGATTGTCCCCTAATTTTTTTTTTTTTTTTACCATGGCGGGCTCGTGCGGCACGGAGCGCGCCTGCAGCCGGTCCCGGAAGGCCTGCAGCGCGGCGCGGGCGGCGGGCGCGCGGGCCGCCTGCAGCGCGGCCGCGGGCGCGCGCCCCGCCGCGCTCAGCCAGCCGCCGGCGGCGCGCAGGGCCTCCATACCCGACGACGCGCTGGACCCGCTGCCGCTCACGCTCACGCTCTCCACGCTCGAGTCTGTACAGTAGCTATGGTCTAGATCAGGGGTCGCCGAATGCGCAGACCGCGAGAGCACAGCAACTTGCACTATAGAGTACCCGATTTATTAAAAATGCAATTGTCTTTGTTGACGTCAATTCGAAAACGGCCGGGCGAAGTGACGAGATAACGAGCGAGACAGACTTCAAACTCGCTTCAAACATCAAACGGATAGTACATAGTAGGTACGCAACAAAAAAATTACATTTTTCTCATTGATATGTAAAAAACCGGTTGTCTGTAAAGTCGGTCTACGGACGATAGTTTTACGTGACGACGTCATAAAAAAAACATTCAAAAAACAAAAATGAAACCAGACGGTCACCCATCCAAGTACTGACCGCGCCCGACGTTGCTTAACCTTGGCGATCGGACGAGAACTGGTATTTTGTCAAATATCTTGAAAACGGTGCATCCTACGGAAAAATCGATAAAATTTTCATCCCCCCTTTGAAACCCCCGCATTCCCTCCCCCACATTGTACATCCTGACGTTCGCCGCTCTCTCTCTTGTACTTACTGGCCGTCGCTGCTCCGTAAGTACATGTACCTACATGCAACGTTACATTGCGTCATCCTTTTTCGTGTATGCAGCCGGCGTTCATCGATTTATTAGACGTTGTCACGTCAAAAAATACCTTTGTGATTTCCGTAATACATTTGTATAATGAACTAAAACAATTACTTTGCTCACCCGCGACCTTACAATAGTTACGTTTATGCAAGAAATGTGCGTTCATGCAGTTCCTCCACCTCCACACTGTACGAACACACACAAATCACATAAACCCAACCATCACCACCACCAAGCTACACTGACGCGTTTCGAACTCAACCAGAGCTCATCTTCAGAGTTACCACAACCGTATGCTATGCTACCAACTGTTAAACTAACAAACCAAAACAAATAAACAAACCAAAAAAATTAAACAGTTAGTATTAATTAAATATGCCTTATAAATAAATAAACAAAAAATTGTAAGGTCGCGGGTGAGCAAAGTAATTGTTTTAGTTCATTAATATGGACCTCCGCAAAGTAACGCCTGATTCAATAAATTACATTTGTATAATAAATATTTTGTTCTATAAAATGTTATGCAGACCGCGATGGTCATTTCATTTGTTAAAACGGACCCCGAACGAAACTAATTGGTGACCCTCTGGTTTAGATTATAGGTACAGTCGACTACAAAAAGATCGATACCGCCAAAGTTACAAAGATATGTATACACACCTTTATTGACTTAACATTAAGGTCGTGTATACATATTTTTGTAACTTTGGCCGTATCGATTTTTTGTAGTCGACTGTACACGATAAAATAAATGGAAAAGCGATCGTCTCTTGTTTTTATATGTGACACGGCATCATGACATTTATAGGTAGATGGCATCATGGCATTCAGCCCTAACAAAAAAACATGAGCAATAGTTTCTTTCTTTGCAATTTTAATTGCGGACTCCCTTTTTAACCCCCGACACAAAAAGAGGGGTGTTATAAGATTGACCGCTATGTGCGTCTGTCTGTGGACTAATAGCTCTTAAACGGATAAACCGATTTGGATGCGGATTTTTCTATTTGAAAGCCGGTTTCTTAGCGATGGTTCTTTGACATGTTCACCAAAATTGGTTCAACCGTTTCAAAGTTATCAGCTCTTTTATTAGCCGCGGAAGGGATCTTAGACGCATAATGGGCAATTACTTTGTTTTCAAACATGTGTGTGACCAAGTTGAGTTGGGTTTTTTTTTTAATTTTCAATTTATAGTTAAGTATCACCTTTTAATCAATGTGACCAGCCGTATTATTTTTATTCGCATTTATATTATTAAATAGGTTTTGTCCACAGAAATAATAATAAAGAGGATAGAAATGCCATAGTTCCTATTTTCTTCCGGAACTCGTGTCGCTACTTCATCCCCTCTACTTACTGTGTTAATGCACACATGCAAAAGACCGGAACCGTACTACGCAATCACGCACACAATTACTAAAATTTTTGCTTACAAACAATTATGAACCTTACACCTTAGAGATATCGTTGAATAACACTCAACGTGTCATACCCACATTTACACAACGGCGCCATTTATTGGCCGCGTCGGCATTATGTCTGTACTAGTCGTAACCTGTTTTTTTGTCCGTACCACGAACTTTTGTGCAAGACGGAAGGGTTATCAAAAATTACTTTACATTGCTGCGTATAATTCAAAACGATCTGCGTTTTTATGGGCATGAGTAGCAATGGTATATGAAGTTCCGTGTTAATAACGTGTAAACCAATATTTCATAATGAAATATTTTCTCAAGTTGTATTTTGATATAAACCGCATTATTACATTAAATTAATACATACCAATGAAATGTAATCCCCTTATTAGTGTAATTACACAGTGTGGACGAGTTTCCGCAATTGCTAATGCTGCAAAACACCATTTTAAAAAGCACTTGTTGTCATACCCACGTTTCAAATAGCACTGAGCCACAAGTCGCGCGCTTGTGACCTACGAGTCACAAGCGCGGCGCCAAGGTCACGCGTCTAAGGCACTTCTATCCTCTTTATTATTATTTCTGTGGTTTTGTCACACTGAATATACCTACCTTCTTCCAAGGCGATCATATCCATGAGGGTTGTAGGGGAGACAGGTCTCGTATTCCTATTCAGCAACTCCTCAAAGGCAGCTTCCAACTTTATCACTCCGCTGTTGTAAAGCTGATTCTGTAAGAGTCAAAGTTATTTACGGGCGTACTGCGTACGACATTTTTGTAGATTATATTCGAAATTATATTTAACGACCGAATGCCCTAGTGGTTAGAGAACCTGACTAAGAAGCTTGAGGTCCCGGATTTGATTCCCAGCAGGAGCAGATTAGTTGTATGAAAAATACTTATGTTTAATATCTATCTATTTAAGTAGGTATGTTTATCCATCGTCTGTCTAGTACCCATAACTAACACAAGCTTTGCTTACTTTGAAACTAGGTCAATCGGTCTCATATTTATATCGTCGCTGAATAAGCAAACCTACTATAGCACCATTTTGGTCAAAATGAGTTTTAATTATAATGATTGAAAATATCTATACTAGAAGTGTTATTTATGTATGGAACTCTATTATTATCGCTTAACTAAGTGATATGTCACGGCAATGGTAGATGATCAGATGGCCTAGTGGTTAGAGAACCTGACTATGAAGCTTGAGGTCCCGGGTTCGATTCCCGTGTCGGGGCAGATGTTTGTATGAAAAATACGAATGTTTGTTCTCGGGTCTTGGGTGTTTAATATGTATTTAAGTATGTATCTATCTATATAAGTATGTTTATCCGTTGCCTAGTACCCATAACACAAGCTTTCCTAGCTTACTTTGGGACTAGGTCAATTGGTGTGAATTGTCCCGTGATATTTATTTATTTATTTATTTTATTTTAATATAAAATTAAACAAGTACTTTTTCTTAATGCAAATTCAAACACATTATACTCACAATATTTTCCAGTTCAACGCTCGTAGGATTATTTTTGTTGAAATAATTCTGTGCTTCTGCCAGTTTGTCTAGTGCCTGTAAATTAATACGAAATTAAAGTGCTATAGCTAAACCGTTTCAATGAGTCCTCACCCGCGCGGTACAGGGGCTGGGGGGTAGGACGACAAAGGGGGCCGGGAGAGGTGCGGGCGGCAGGCACACGAGGCGCGCTCGCCCCCTCAGGCCCCTCACTTAAACGGTCTAGCTATAATTCATCAATATTTATCAATAATCTGTGTTCTGCCCTTTGCCAAAAAAAGAAAAACCTTTATAACTCCCTTCCATGAAATCTTTAGAACGCCACACATTGTTTTTGTTACAAACAAAATTGATTCTTATGCGGTTGTGTTCCATTGATGATGTAGGCTACTCACCCACACACATTAGTAAGTAAGTATTAACTACAATGATGGACCGACAGACTGACAATTATTTCGTTGACGTACCGGCTGGAGCAGATCGTGTTATGGAAACAACAACTCCCTGGCAACGACTCGCTCGTTTCCATAACACGATCTGCTCCAGCCGGTACGTCAACGAAATAATTGTCAGTCTGTCGGTCCGTCATTGTAGTTAATACTTACTTACTAATGTGTGTGGGTGAGTAGCCTACAAACTCTATCACCATATTCAATCTTGGAGTGTATTGCCCTGGCCAGTATTGGAGTGTTTTAATATCCTGTTCTTTAGCTACTAGAATAAAAATAACACTATACCTCTAGATAGATGTTGAGCGTGTCCGTGCTGTGAGTGTGTGGTCCAGCCAGTATGAGGTCAGCGAGCTCACGAGACACCATGTAGTAGTTTATCACATGGTCTAGAGCCTTCACTGTGCGCTCCATATCTAAATAAACAAGAAGAAAAAAAGGATTTATGCAATTATTTATGGATTTTAACACATTCTGGGACCCAAGTCTTTGTAGGTAGGATTAGAGGTGGACTAAGGGGACGGTATCCGAGCTAAACTCCTGACCTGACCCTGAGGAGTCACTACAATACAGCTTTAAAAATAATATGAAAATTTTTGCATATCAGCAACTGTCCATATTTTCTTTCAAACAGACATTTTCACTGTCCCAAGGTTTATAGACCTCCAAATCCGGCTCCGGTTTGGCTGTATCCAGAGGTATCTCTAGCCCAAGTAGCGCCCTTGTGCAATCATCTATATTACTAATATTATAAAAACGAAAGATTTGATTGTTTGTTTGTTTGTTTGCATTGACTAGGCTCCGAAACTACAGGACCGATTTCAAACATTCTTTTGCCGTTACAAAGCTACATTATCACTGAGTGACATGGGTTACTTTTTACCGCGGGAAAATACCTTTTCCTACGGGAAAATTAATTTAACGCGGGCGAAGCCGCGGACAGAAGGCTAGTTACTTATAATTATAACCAGAGCTCGGAAAAGGTGAGCTGTGTTCAGAGTTTGCATAACATGGACATACCCTGTCATTTAAATTACTAATGAAATTATTTTATTGAGGCTGCTTTTCTACTACAAGCTTTACTTTGTTAATTAGAATGTACAGAATGAGACTGGTCTATTTTGCACAGCTCCAGGAAGGAATTAACAGATGTGGACAGTATTTCAATGTACAATTTTACTCCACTCACTTCAGTGAATGTTGTAGGGTTCCGTACCTCAAAAGGAAAAAACGGAACCCTTATAGGATCACTCTGTTGTCCGTCCGTCCGTCTGTCTGTCAAGACCCTTTTTCTCAGGAACGCGTGGAGGTATCAAGCTGAAATTTATATCAAATACTTTGGTCTATTGTCCCTTGGAGCTGTGAAAAAATCAAACTTCTAAACCAACGCAATCAAAAGATACAGCCGTTTATGCCGCAAATTTCCGCATATTTTCGAAACTCGCAAGGGAATCAAAACCTACAGGGTACTTCCCGTGAACTCAGAATCTTGAAATTTGGTACGAAGCAAGGTCTTATAGCACAGATAAAGGAAAAATTGCGAAAAGCATAAATTTTTTTGCCTGTCTGTCTATATCAGTACCCAATCTATTTATGCCGCAAATTTTCGACACTCGCAAGGCAATCAAAACCTACAGGGTACTTCCCGTGAACTCAGAATCTTGAAATTTGGTACAAAGCAACGTCTCATAGCACAGATAAAGGAAAAATTCCGAAAACCGTAAATTTTTAGTTTCATCATATAATAAAAATATTTTTAATAATTTTAAAGTTACTACCCCTTTCCTCATGAACGCGTAGAGGTATTAAATTGAAATTCATATCAAATACTCAGGTCTATAATACCTTTAAGCTGTAACAAAATCAAACTTCTATGTCAACGCAATCAAAAGAAACAGCAATTTAAGCCGCATATTTTCAAACTCGCAACTACTCGCAAGGGAATGAAAACCTACAGGGTACTTCCGGTGAACTCAGAATCTTGAAATTTGGTACGATGCAAGGTCTTATAGCACAGATAAAGGAAAAATTGCGGAAAGCATTTTTTTTTTGTCTTTCTCTCTATATAAGTAACCAATCTACAATGATCCCACACTGCGCACATTTTGCTCAGGAGCAGGGGTCTGCTAAGACTGGATGTTCATAGATACATATAAATTTGTACGGAACCCTCGGTGCGCGCGTCCGACTCGCACTTGGCCGGTTTTTTATCTATATGTGGATATTAAACACAAGACAAAATGCATTGAAAATAGAAAATGGTAGTCCTATACATATTACTAGTACAATCACACAGAAACTTTAGAATAAATAAAAATGCCTAGTAGGTACTTGTTTTGCAATGCATTGTAATTTTAGTTTAATCATATTCATAATTAAATATTAAATTAAATATTAAATAAATATTAGGGGACAATCTTACACAAATCGACCTAGTCCCAAACTAAGCAAAGCTTGTACTATGGGTACTAGACGACGATAAACATACTTATAAACATAATTAATAGTTTTGTTTACTTTTAATATTTATTTTCAGGGTGTATCCACATTCATATCTACAAATGACATTAACCTTTTGACCACCACAAAACAAACAAAGGGTTGTGCTCTGTACGCCACGGAACAAATCGTCTAGTCGTTAAACAGGAATTTATTTCCATCGTAGAAGGATTAATTTCAAGTTGAATGTTGGTTGTGTATTGGTGACGTTGGCGTGGGAGCCTTGTCATTGGCTGTCATGAATGGATGGCCGTGGCGGTCAAGAGGTTAATGGTGTAAGAATAGCTGACCCTTTCCGGGCTCTACATACTTTATAATACCTGGCTTCGGTTCATTGAAAGTGGCATGGCCAGCGACCCTAACACTCTGCACCATAGTTAAAACGGGCTTCGGCTGGGTCTTTCAAGGCTCAACAACCAGGCTCTGTCATTTTAAATATACCGTTTACATATGCAGGATTAATTTAAAAGCAAAGTATATTTTAAACCAATTCAATTGATTCTCTACCATATTGTTAAGGGTATAAGGTTGAATCTGTGTCTACATCTGTGGTAGCTATATTCACTGTGCCTGGAAAAGGATTAGGATTCTGCAACATACTATGGTGAATCTGCTGCAGCCTAGCCGTGTCTCCATATAGTGGTAACACAGCAGTCTCGAGCTGCTGTAGCCTCTGCTCACAAGCACCCAAGACATTGCAGACATCCGATGCCAACGAAGAGCTTCGATTGGCTGCAGCCTTTAACTCCTGGATGTTGCTCATCTCCTGGTCATTTATACAAACAATATTTATTAGTTAAGGAGTTATTACTCGCATATTCCAGATACATAACTAGCGTTGCCATCAGTCTGGATAAAGCCAGACAGTTTTAGGCTTTTTGACCTCTTGTCCGGCCAAATTTGACTGCGTCCAGTCCGTCCGGCTTCTGTTAGGCTTTTTATTACTATTGCGCCGCACGTGCAGCATCGTATGGACGCATACAATATTCATAAATCCTTTTTTTCACCTTTTAAATAAATAAAAAAAATAAAAAAATATGAAATATGTGTTTTATTCAATAATTTTGCCAAAAATCCTTAATTTTCATAATGTTCAGCTTTGGGACTCCAAAGGCCGGCTTTCTTGATGGGTAAGTCCTGCTTTTTGATTTTAAGAGATGGCACCACTATACATAACTAATAACTACAAGAATCTAAAAATAGACTGGACTTTTATATAAAAAGACTTAAAACACAAGCATAGTGATATGCACATATCAGCTCAATGAGCTGCTAGTGTATTATTTTAAATAATAAATAAATAAATAACACAGGACAATTAACACCAATTGACCTAGTCCCAAAGTAAAGCAAAGCTTGTGTTATGGGTACTAGGCAACGGAATAATAATAATTATCCTGAAAGGAGGCCTGTGCCCTGCAGTGGGACGTATATAAGCTGGGATGATGATGATGATGAACAACAAGAATAATAATAACTTGCCTTACTTTAGTTTAGGTAACTTTTGCATTGCTTAAAGTACAGATCTAAGGCCCAAGCCTTCTTATTCTGAGAGGCCTGTGCCCTGCAGTGGGACGTATAATAGAGGTTGGAATGATGATGATGATGATGACAGATCTAAGGGATCTTTAATTAAGTTTAGTTAAGTTTGTGTTTAAGTTTATACCAAGAGGTTGAATACGCCCATTCAAAGTTTATCTTAATTTCGGAAGCACAGTGGTCCAAAAGATCAAATAATAAAGGTCCAATAAAATTTTAGACATAAAACTAATTTTACGGTGTTATAAGTCAAGAGACTTCATAAAATTATTGATGATAATGTTGATACTGACCTTTTTCAACTTCATTTCGATTTCGAATTTCTTCTCTATTGCATACATGATTAACCCTATCTATATATCAATGTACCGACAGTAAGTTTGCTTGCAATGAAATAATAAAATAATATCATAGATGACTACTCCAATTAGAAACCAAAAATAAAACTAATATAATAGGAGCGAAAGAAATAAATAACAACACGAAAATCCACCGTATCTATATTCACTTTTTGACATTGACTTGACATGACATAACATGACATATTGCATTTTTTTGTTAACAAGACACCAGGGGGGGCACACTTACATATATCACACTTTTCATGCGACTACAGCGATCTCTGGTTGTTTGGTAAAGAACTAAATTAGCGGCCATCTTGGTTGACTTGTCAAACTTGTCAGTTGTCATTCATCGGCCATGGCCATGGCGTACCAAATTGTACGGTCAAGGACTTTAATTGATAGGCCACTTGCCAATGTTCGTATTTAAGCCGTATAGTGCAAATCGGGTTTAGCCGCTTATACTTCGTATATGCTGATTTGAATTAGACGGCTAAAATACGAATAGTGGCAATTAGCCTTTCAATTAAAATTACGCGTAATTATAGCTGTACATCACTACCAACATATACATATAGATAGGTATACATCTATAGATACGTCACATTAGTTCTTCACCAGGGCGTAGGGCAGCAGCACCTTCCATACATGCAAATTTGACCATAGAGTTGCCACTCTTGTTCATATAATATTACAATACTCTTTGCAAGACACGAAGGGATCATTCTTATACAGTCTTTCGGAAACAGATTGTTTCTTTTTAATGTTTTTGTGTATTGGTTGTTTTTTATGGCGTTAATAAAACTTTTGAGAAAGATTTTTTTCTAGTTGAACAACCAGCATAAAAAGCTCAAATCAAAAGGTATCAAAATCAAAAGACTTTATCACAGATGACTTAATAGTTACACTTTATGTTGTTGTAATTAGTAGGTACTGAATGTTCTATATTTCCAATGCTATCCATATTTTTTTATACTAGTGATTTCCGTACTTCAGTTTAAAGATCGATATTCCAGTACAACATTAAAAATATCTTGAACAACTGATTTTAAATAGCGTTACTCAACATTAATCACACGAAATCTATACATCTTACTTAATGTTTGTCATAAATGTTCGAAGAACATCACACAATTCTTTATATTCTCGTATCAATCACAAATCGATAATTCTACTATTTACGTCAGCTCATCACTAAATCTGGTGACGTGCGTGAAATTTTTCGATACGTGGCTGGCTGACGTTTAGTGTTTCGTGCCGTTCACTCTTGTAAGGAGACATTGACTGGTTGAAAATCGACGCTCTAACTCAGTTTTTTAATTAGAACTCGGTTAAATCTAATAACTAAATACGTAAGTGTGCTTTTTTTAGTGAAATTATTCCAGTGACCATTGTTCTAAATGTGAAAGTTGTCTAAAACTTCATCCTAATTTTCAGAATGGATCAGATCATGAAATTCGTGGAGCCTGGCAAGCAGTTCGCTAAGGATTCCTTGAGGCTGGTCAGGAGATGCACCAAGCCTGACAGGAAAGGTGCGTATATTAAAAAAATTCGGTGTCGGTGGGAAAGAGTAACTAAAGTTTACCCACAACAATGTAGTTTTGCGTATGTTTCTATTTAACCTATTTTGAGAAGAAAGTGCAAGCTGTGAATAATATTGTCTACAAACAGTTTTATTGGCACATTGCCACAATGTCTTGATTTGCGGCCACACCATGTTTAAGTATACAATTTACTAATTGGATCATGGCCATTTACAAAAGTTTGAAAAAAAAAATGTTCATATACTTACTAAGTAATGCTCTCATTGTTCTCTAGCAAAAGGGGTAAGGATAAAGGCAGGTTGAAAGATATATCAGATAGAAACATGTACCTAACATAAGTTTTATTTTTTTTAATTAAAGTACATTTTGCAATCTGTTTGTATAATCTAATTCCAGTAACAGTTATTGTAACCTTCTATACTGCGTGTCCCAAAAGTACCATGTCACACTGACACCATAAACATAAAAAAACTAACTTTGACAGCTTTCAAAGTTGATGCTGGCTCTAATAATCTGGGAAAATTTACTGAAAAATTTCATTTGCCAATAACTCGAAAACCATGCTATTTTACTGAGGTCATGTTAGGGTGGTCAGGTCCCTATTGAGCTGACCTACTTGTGTCACTGTGACATGGTGTTTTTGGGACACCCTGTACAATTCAAGGCCAAAAGACCAAAGCCCTAGTGTTTGACATTTTACTTTATTTTATTCAAATTCACTGTATTTAATTTTAAATTTAATGGACTCATAAAATTTATGTAAAATAAAAATAGGGAAGAAAACAAAAAATGTATGTCGAAAGGCACAACATGGAGGACCAATTTAATTTTTTGTAACATCTGTATTTATTTGTAACTCATGTTGAATATTAAATTATCTTTATCTTTTATCTTTATCTTTGATAAAAAGCAATATATAAACTCTAATTCCTTTAATCAGGCAATTCTTTTATAATATTTATTTTGTGGATCTCGGAAACATCTTACGATATTGATGGAATTTGCTATGTTGGGGCTTTTTGATGGCAAATGATCAATCTAGTTAAGTCTTATGTGTGTTATCTAGTTTTAACAAAAAATAATTCCAAACAAAATTTGGTCGCCCCAATAATAGTTTTGAATTCATGAAACTATCAAACAATTTTATCCATCTGAACCAGCTTCGTTCCAAAGTGATAGTCTAGTGACATGGAAGTCTAATGATGTGTATTTGATGTATTGGGTCTTAAGAGTCCACCAATGAGGCTGGCCATATGGAACCGATCTTTGAAGTCATCTCACTTGAAAACACCAGTCGAAAATGTAAAAAAATTATGCTAAATTTGAAATACGAGTAGAGTGGTGGAATATTAAAGTTCTGTACTATAAAGGTTTAGGTGCTTTACTAAATGTTAACAAACATCCGCTGCCAACACGACCAAAAGTTATGGCATTGGGTTAACCAGCCAAATGCAATATTTGTAATTGACTTTCACGCGTCACATTTTCGACATACTCTTTAGTCGAATAATATGGAGTATGTTTAGTTTACATTTTGTAAAGTACCTAAACCTAGTATAATTAATCTTGTCAAGTTGTCGAAAATATAATATGTTGCTGTAGTTTTGTAGCAATACACCAAGGATTATTATCCCTTAATAATAAAATAAGATAGAGGCGATTTAGCGACCATATGCATTGATTTGGAAATTCAACCTTATTGTTTTAGTAATAAGTTACAATATCCATTGTAATTATTAAAAATACTTTTAATTATTAAAGCTTTAAAAATATCCTTTTTTAGGTATGTATTCGATAGGTGCTTTTGATTCCGTGGTAGCATGCTCCAATAAATGGGGCCTCATTAAGGGTTAAGTATGTGATCAAAAGATGATGATTCTGAGAGGAGGCCTGTGCCCTGCAGTGGGACGTATACAGGTGTTACCAAATTACCCGTAATAACTGAAAATATGGAAGTACTACAGTAAAGAATTAAATTAGTATTTTTTTTTGGATGGCGGGAGCTCGGCTTTGATAGGCAGGAGTGGAGCAAGAGAGGAGAGGCCTTTGCCCAGCAGTGGGACACAAAAATTGGCTAAATAAAAAAAAATAAAAAATAAAATCTTTTTTTACAAAAAAATAACACTTTTATTTATTGTTCATGGGGTTTCAGGCTTTAGGGGTTATTTTGTAACACCCTGTATAGGCTGGGGTGATGATAATGATGATGTGATCAAAAATTGGTACCCAAGTCCACTTACATGGAGTCTTCCAATGAGGCTGGCATAGTCACACAGGTGAACTTAAGCCTCGGAAAAAAAAGAAAAAAAAGGTCCACTTAAGTTTACGAAAAATTATAGGAATTAATTATATTTTTTAATTTTCAGAATTCCAGAAGATCGCCATCGCGACAGCCATCGGTTTCTGCATCATGGGCTTCATTGGGTTCTTCGTGAAGCTCATACATATCCCCATCAACAACATTATCGTCGGCTCATAGACATTTAGCTCTAGTTTAGGTGTAATTCTCATTTGGAGGTGGGCAGGACTGACTCGGCAAACCTAGTAAGCACCAGAACAGCTCGCGCCAGTTAAATTGTCTCTGTCTTGTGCTAAATGGGTTAAAGAATATAGAGACAAAGTATGTCGAGGCTTTGTGCAAGTTCTTATTGCCTAAGCGGTAAGGTTGCTAATTTGTCAAACTGGTGTCTTGCAGTATTTAATTTCTATAGTAATTTTTCTAGAACACTAAAAGTTATTATGAAACTTTTTTTTTACGGTACAACAAATATTTATTGAGATTTAGAATACAAATATTTTTATTATATTTATTTTTTCTTAATATTTGTATGTATGTAAAGAGTTTACATACAAACAAATATTAAGAAAAAATAACAATTAATAAAACTAAATATCTAACTTAAAAACTACTAAAGTAAAACTGTTCTTAATTTTTGGTCACAAGTTTATTTCAAACATAGAGTTGTAAAAAATGTCAATTTGACTGGGTCCTGTCCATTTCCACACTACATTAAGGCCCGGAATAAGTTAAACTACATCCCATTATGTTCTTTTATATTATTATAATTCAAATGAATAAATTATTCAACTTCGACTTGTGTTTGAACTGTTGTATACGAGTATCACTGAAGCCGCTTCCAACCGTAACGATTGGGTATCAATGAGGGAGGCTATATCCAGCAGTGGACGTCCTACGGCTGAAATGATGATGATGATATCACTGAAGCTCCTTTAGTGCTAGGATCAGGTCAGTCACTGTATACTACTACTGTAATAGTAATAGTACTGGTATTCTCTTCAGTTTACTTCTCGTAAGTCCAGTGACCCATAATATGTGGGGCATAATAACTCTTATTCCATTATAATATGGTTCTACTTTAAGGCATGGAGGAACATGTTTAGAAGCCCTATCATGGAACGATTGTATAAAATACTGTCATATGCCACAAATATACCAATGGGTCTCTTCTATTTATAGTAAACTTACATAGGTATGGAATAAAAATAAAATAAAACATTGAAACAGAATAACATTTATTTAACGTCAATTAACAAACATAAAAACATCTAATATATCGTAAAATATAAATAGTAGGTATTTAATAAATAATTGTGACGATTATTACCAGTATAGTGTAATATCTTTTACAATTAAGAAATTTGTGAGCTTTTTCTATCTACTTAATACCATCAAGGACAATAAAAAAAGGCCAACACAAACCGGGAGCGCGGGACGTTGACTGAGCATGCCCAGCGCGGTCAATAAACAACACTAAATCAAATACGGCGTGCCGCGCTGCCGGTGTGTGTCACCGTATATTTGATTCAATGTTATAGAGCGCGCTGGGCACGCTCCGTCGGCGCCCCGCGCTCCCGGTTTGTCGTGGCCTTAAAGCACTGTGACATCGTGTACATATTGGCATTGGTTCTTGATTTAATCATCCTGACGGTGTTAGTAAAATAAATAAGCGGTCAATATAAAAATCGTACTTATCCTAAAACGACTAACTAGCACGAGATATTTTATATCGCTTACCGATATTTTCACAAGCTTTTGTGTAACTTGTAATTTTGTTAGTTTATGTTAAGTAAAATCTTGCAAGTTTAATGTTAAACAAGTTAGCTATGAAGTATCTTTTTTTTGTACTTATTTTTTCAACTTCATTTTTTTTTTATTACTTTTACGGTCATCCCGTGAAATCATACATTTCGTACTAAATACAAACTGAAATATAGATGCACAGAAAAAACCCCAGAAAAAAGACCAATGCTGGGAATCGAACCCAGGTCCTCAGCATTCCGTGCCGCGTGCCATACCCCTACACCACCACTGGTCTAGAGATTAGACACGAATCTTTCCTATACATCATACATTTCAATCTGCTAAATCATCACCTTATGCAGTGACAAACGCACATCTATGTTACACCCTCATCGAGAGATTTTAACACTCCTTCGGAACTAACCGCTCACCTGGACAAGAGATGACTGGACTGAGTTTAATGTTACCCACTTTTAGTGGCCTGATTGACCTGCGATTAGGTTCAGGGCCGATTTTAGGGAAGGACATCCGGGGCTACGCTCCGCGGCCTCCCCATAGCATAGATATAAAAAATTATTCGACGAGTCAGGAATTTTCACTTTTTTTTAACAATTTTTTCATCTTCGGGGGCTTCCACTCCTTCATTGCCTTAAGGCTAGAGGCCTCTACGTCTGGCCCTGATTAGATTTATATTTCATACAACAAAATAACCTTGATTTTTTTAACAACACTTATTTCTACTTCCTCCAACTATTATACACACTTCCAAACAGATCTTAAACGAAAATATTATTCTATGTAAGTATTCATGAGATGGAATGTTTGAAACAAACTACAGGGTAGTATAGGTACTTAGTTATGTAAATTATTTAGGTTTCGCAATAACGTGTATGTAGAAACCAGGTTCACGAACTTGTTCTAAAGGCTTGAAATCAGCGTATATGCTGTGTTTGCTGCCCGCCCCAAACGCTTCATGCAGCATTTGCTTGAATTTCTCCAACTTATGCGGGTAGTAGCACAGGCGGAATTCGCTGCAATAATTTAAGAAAGGTGACATTAGAAAAAAAATTAGCGTAAAGGACATTAATTGTTTTTTTTTTAATTGTAAAGCCGCATCCATATTTGTCTAACGTAACGTGTTGTGATGTGATGCTTAATTATACTGTTCACGTCTAAGTATATGTATATGAAATTTTAGGACGCTTTTTGAATCAGTACCGTCTTGGTTCACACATTCGCAAGATTTTTTTCATGACTATTCTGATCCGTTGTGACGTATCAACGCCCCCACCTCGCCCATCCCGACGCGCGCCTGGTCGCTTCTGATACGTTACGACACAACACAAGCCGCCACAACACGCTGCATCAGAGAAATATGAGAGGCTACAGGTTTTACTAGACTACCATGACTGCTCAAACTTAATCTGGAATATTTCAGAATCAGAATCAGAATTATATTTGTCGAAACTAGGTTTATACAGGTAAGTAATCAGGCCGAAAACTCTTGTAAGCGTTTTTCAGGATTTTTTTAGTATACCTATCTACGTAAATTGTAAAATTTTGAAAAAAAAAAGCTTTACAGGACGGTTCAGTTAAACTAGTCAAAGCTTCTGAAGGTTGAGGCTCTGAAGCGTATCAACCAACGCACCTCGTCCAATGACCACCACCACACGCGGTGTGTTGTGTGCTCGCAGAATTGCAATTGGTTTTTAATTAGTTCGCGGACGTTATCTTTAAATTTTTGTAATACACGGGACACAGCGATTTAGACGCTTCAGAGACCCACTCTGAAATATTCCGGATTAATTTGGAGACCCCTTGTATAACTGAAAGATACGACCTCTAGCGCCATCTAACAAATAGAGTAACTGCTGAGCACATCCTGCACCGCGCTATCGAAGTTTCGCAAATCGGCTGCTCAAATACAACTTCCAACTTTCTTCCATCGGACTTCGGCCCCGATAACATATATCTGCCTGGAGAGAGATATCTCTATTGTGGTCTATGTTTACACTAGTGACCTTGGGCAATAACGCGACCTTCGAAGACACCGTCTCACAGCAAGCCTATCGCTCTGTGCACCACTAGCATGTCGCTATATCTCCACGCCTGGTGCTAAACATGGTAATACCTCCGGTCCGTGTCGTCGCCATCTTCCGTGCCGTCGATGCAGTAGTCAAGCGTGACGAGCTCGGGTCGCCCGCGCACCACCAGCACTGACGTCTTGATGTCCACCGGGTATTTGCACTGGAATGAGCAATACAGTAACTAAATTATCTTGTACTGTTGAAGAAATTGAAGTGCGTATCAGCGTCAAACCTTTTCCAGAGAAAACATTTTGATGAAAAATCGTAATAACTAAGGTCGTAATCGGTGGCGTAGCTATCGGATGACTAGGGGACGCCGTTTACTGGGGCTATAGAGCTAAGAGGGCTCACACGATCAAGGGGCCGAGGCGTCACCTATTGGTTCAGGCGGTATTAGGGGCGCAGGCCGCGGCACTTTCAATGAACCTGCGCCCGTGTTGTGACGCCGGGCGTTATAATAAGCAATGATTGCACACGGGCGCTACATGCTAGAGACGCTTCTGGACCAGGGGGCTCTCACGCTCAGCGGCCCCTTGGATCCTAACCAGTACCTACCTAAAGTCAACAAAGCGCAAACCGAACTCAAAAACTAAAATTTTCCCCACCTAGCTTAGCTTTAACTCAATAAACCCTTTAATCTACCTACTTCATTTCTTGTCTAATATTAGCTCTATCTGTTTTGTTAAGTTTAGCTTTATTTTCTGTGCCCTGGATGCTTGTAGGTACTTATATTGTTGTGTATTTTTACCAGTAAAAATAAAAATATAATGCAATAAAACAAGCAAAATTTTACAGATCCAAGAGTGAAAAAAATGAGTTAAGCCGCCTTTAAATCACATTTTCGCCAAAGTGGCGTTTACGACAATTGAGTCCCAAGATAGCAAGTAGCGAAATAACGAAAATAAAAACTATCCCAGCATTACAAAACGCATTACTCGTCGATCAAAACTTAATATTGAATATTTGCCGCATACTATTTTCCATACCTAAGTAATTAAGTAAGTATATACGGTTTTCCCGCGCACCGCTTAGCTACAAAACCTTGAGGCTCAAACGCCCGATAAATTAACCTACTCACATTGTAATAGATAGAATGTCCCGGCGTAGCCCCACTATCGATTATGGCGTCGTAATTCCTATGGTCTATGAACAGTAGACCTCCAGGCTTCAGGCACTTGGCGAAGTTCGCCAGCGCCCGCCTTTGGACCCGCTGGTCCTCGAACTCGTCCAGGAGATGAGCAAACGAGTTGCCGAGGCAAATAACGGCGTCAAAGGATGCGTCTGGCAGGAAGGATTGTACGTCGCGGTGGAGCGTTTCCCAGTTTGCTTCTTCAATCACTGAAAAACGAAATGAAAATATCTATTACTTAAGTGATAGCCCAGTGGTTAATATCCAATGGCCTGGTGCTCATGGGCTCCATCATCCCAGCCTATATGTACCTATACGTCCCACTGCGGGACACAGGCCTCCTTCTCTAAATACAGGGCTTGGGTTAGTTCCAACGCGGGCCCAGCGCGGATTGGGAACTTCAGACACATCAGGCTAAGGCATCAGGCTCAGGCATCAGGGGGGTGAGTAACTATGGCCTTTTTTCCTCGGCCTCGGTTTTTACCAGGCGCGAGGATAATGTGTACCTGTAAAGATATAAAATATTGTCCTTTTCTAATAACTCGAAGCCTGGAATCCCGCGTAATATCCATGCTATTGTAATGATTGAGGCCATTGAACCCCAGCTGCAACCGAATCGTTGATCACTGGTGATTACTGATGATTAAGTATTTTGCCACTACGTACCCCACTCATCATATTTGGGGTTCTTCCTCTTCTCCCACCTGGCTTTGAGGGCGTGCTTCAGCATCTTGTCGGACGCGTCCACGGAGACCACCTGGAATCCTTCGTCCACCAGCATCATGGAGTCTATCCTGTGGGGCACGAGCATTGTTGAATGGTGAGGTTGTATCATAAAGGGGTTGGAAATTATGAAATTAATTAGCACCATCAATGCAATAAGTTTTTGCTAAAAATTTCATTTTCAATGCAAGCTTTTTCGCTGACTGTACTTAAATATACCAAATTTCAAGTAATCCGACCACTGGAAGTGGATCGAATTAAACTTCCAATATTTGACCCGTACATACATACTTATATACATTGCAAGTTAATAAAAAGCATTTAATAAATAATTAATTCCGAATATCAATATATCTTAGTGCGGGTGTAAATTTTTCAAAAAATAAAAAATAAACAAATTTCTCGAAAACGGTGCAACTTTTACTGAGGTCATTTTTTGATATTTGGTAGATGACCTGCCAACCTATCTCCCATTTAAGTTTATCATACTACTTACGGGACACCCTGCATATTTATTCCCTTGTCTGTACGTTTTGCGTGTAGTGTACATTTTGCGTTTTGTGCATTTTGCTCCGAAGTGATGTCAAATAAGCCTGTTGCCACGTGTCGGTATGACTTTTTCCCAACTTCAAATGACTTGCAAGTTTTGCATCAGATTATTTCCCGTAAAGTATTTCAAACGCCCGCGCGCCCACTTGCTTGTTATGATGACGGCCATCTGACCTATCGGCCTGCCTTTATCGCTACACTTACATCATCTCATAATATTTGTGAGGCTTTATCATGTACTGATGATATCTTATTGCTACGCCTGTTATCGAGAAAGAGATCCGAGATTCAAACTACTTAATAAGTAAAAGAACGGTAGTTAAGCTACCTACAGATTCTTTTGTGGTCAAATGGGCCTATAGAACAAACATTCAATCATTACAATAAACATACATAACATTCTATCATTTAAATAAATTATACATTGATGAAAGAAACACGCTTTGTTTGCGAGATAAGTGAATTATTTTGATAAGTAAAAGATATACTTAGGTATATCATACTAAATACAAACTGAAACATGGATGCACAGAAAAACCCAGAAAAAAGACCAGTGCTGGGAATCGAACCCAGATCCTCAGCAATCCGTGTTGCATGCTAAACCCCTACACCACCACTGGTCGGGTCTTGACACAATTTTTTTCCTATGTATCACGCATCTCGGCTTGCTTAATCACTTATTGCAGTGATACTGTAAAAGGTACTTGGACATTTATTGTCAAGTCTGTAAAACCCAATAGTTGGTAAAGAAGACAGGAATAGGCACTATTTTGAATAAAACTGACTCGTGTTTGACCACTATCTCACCTGATGAAAAGTGCAAATGAGGCCAAAAGTCTCACTGGTTCAGTGACAGCATATTCAACTCTAGCCTCGAAAAGCCCATGGTTTTAGGTTGTTTTTAATGCGTTTATTTATATGGAGTAACGTCCGCCCGTATTTCCCGTTAAAGAGTCGCAGAAACCAGAAAGTGATTACGTAAGACGAAAGCTCAAGTTTTCTTACCCAGTACCGCAGGCAGCGTCTAATATCTTCACACACCCATTGGCCCGAAGCAGACCTATCAAGAAGTCCTTGTAATTCTGCGTCCTCTGGTTGCTGTCACCCACGAACTTCTTCCATACCCTGGCTGCCTTCCCGTCCGCGTACTGATCCATCACACCCTCGGAGGGGATGCCCTCCGAGCGGGGGTGGAACACCTTATCCGCCATTGATGACATTGTTACCTAAAAGTGAAAGATTTCATTAAATGTACATATTTTTTGTCCACGGAACTTAGATATTACAAGCTTTTATTTAATTTGCGGCAATATTTTCCGGCACCAATGATGGTAAAAATAGCCGGAAAACGTAAGGTACGGGAGACGCAAAATGACATGGCTACACCTCGCAGAAAATATGTCGTATAAGACATTGCATGTAACCTATACGTTACGACCTTAATAAGATCGCGATGTAAAAGTAGATGTATTCTACGACTGGGTATACATACTTAGGTATTCGAGTGTAGGTACATTTTATATAGGTACATAGAATAAAAATATTTTAGACTTTGACTTTGCCTTTGAAAAACTATTAAACAAAGTAAATCGCTTGAAAATAAACTCCAAATTGTTTTGAAACAGTCTTATCATTGAACTTGAAGCGGAACATATTTTAATCATTTTATCGGAACCGTTAAAATTGACTCTTATTTTATTCCATTATGTATACTATGTTTTATTTTTTTAATAGCCTGATACGGTGTCCCACCGCCGGGCAAACCTTACACTCTCGAGTTTCAAATTAATACTTAAGACGAATTATTTTCAGTGAAACTTTAATTTAAATTTTTAACGAAAGACCCGAGTGCTCAGTCAAACTAGCGCAATCAGCTACAAAAGTATTGTACATTAATTTTGAAACACTTTTTATTGAACAAAAATCATCCTTATATACCTACACTGGGCGACCAAGCTTTGTTCTAGCCAAAACTCGAAAACACGCGTTTTCTCAGAAAAAAAAATCAAGCTACAGATTGTTCTCCCCAGACAATCCCCACATAGTAAATTTCATCGAAATCGTTAGAGCCATTGCTTTTCGAGATCATAGAAATAAATATTCAAGAATTTGCTCGTTTAAAGGTATTAGATTAAATCTAATCTAATATATAAAAATCTCGTGTCACGGTGTTTGTTACCGAACTCCTCCGAAACGGCTTGGCCGATTCTTATGAAACTTTTTTCTCTACACTCGGTAGGTCTGAGAATCCCCCCCCCCCTCCCATTCTTTGCGGACGGAGTCGCGGGCAACAGCTAGTGATGATATAAAATTAGTGTTTCTAACTCAGTTCATCGTCCCAGCTTATATACGTCCCACTGCAGGGCTCAGGCCTCCTCTCAGAATTAGAGGGCTCGGGCCTCCTCTCAGATTATTTAAACTTTACTTACCTACTTAGGTAAGAAGTTTTTTTTTCAGATTTTTCAAGCCATCAGTTTAGTTAGCACAGGGGGTTGGAATGCTTGACTCTACGAGTGTCAAAAATTATCATTGCAAAGCTCAATTTTGCAAACAGATTTAGCAAACCTACACTATTTTTGAAAGATCTATCCAACTAGGTATACTCAGACCATTTGGAAAAAAAAATACCTTGCTCCGCGTAGTTCAAAACATACTTAACGATGCAAAATTACAGCTTTCTAGCAATAACACCAGAGCTAAACCACGGACGGGACGGACATGGCGAAACTATAAGGGTTCATTGTAGGACGGTGGAACCCCAAAAAAGCCTATTCGACACCAGCTAAGTGATAGATATCAGCACGCGCGAGCGAGACTGATATTATTATCTTCACATGAAGAATGCAATGCCAAATCCGTCAGTAATTGAAACAGCAATGCAATCTCGGGAACCTCTTGATTTTTTAGAGCAATTTGCCAGAATCGTTACATACTTCCCAGTAACAATTATTTTTATCATCATCATCGTCCCAGCTTATATACGTCCCACTGCAGGGCTCAGGCCTCCTCTCAGAATTAGAGGGCTTGGGCCGTAGTTCCCACGCAGGCCCAGTGCGGATTAGGAACTTCACACACACCATTGAATTACTTTCTTCGCAGGTTTATGCAGGTTTCGATGTTTCGTTTCTTGTTGTGCAGGTGATCATGGTAAATTTCAAATGTAATTTCGCACATAAATTCCGAAAGCGAGCACGGATTCGAACCCACGACCCTCTGCTTGAGAGGCCATAGGTCAAACCATTAGGCCACCACGGCTCTCACTCAGTTAATGCTGGGCAATAATTATAATGCACTAACTCATTGATTTCATTGCAATTTTGCTGTATTGTTTAAAGAAACTTCTCAGAATTTATTAAAACGGCATAGTATAGATATAGAACCCATTAGGTTAGGTTTAGGTTAGTTTTATAATGAACTTAAATAGTTTACAGTTAGGTATTTTTAACTTTTTGATATTTTAAGCCTTCGATATTTTAATACATTCGATACATTAACTTTAGGTATTCCTTTAGTCCTCTTAGAAGTAGGTAGGTACAGTCACGAACTTTAATTTGGGACCCACTTAAGGTTGACAGTCCTATCATATTGTATAGGAATTCAAAGGATATTTTTTCGAAATGGGTCTAACCTAACCTAATCCAGTGCATTTATTAACTCAGCACTATTCCGGTTAATTACGTAAAATTGGTAACAAAAATATTGGTTTTTACGGCATTATTGAACCATAATTCCAAAACGTGCTCACAATTTCACAATGAATAACCTTGTTAAGTAATGCTACACAAGTGATGTCACTATGACTTTTACTGTGAAAAAGTTCCACAGCGGATCACGTTTCTGTTGATTCGATACTTATTCCTACCTAACGATTATTACACGTGCAATGTAAAATTAGTTACTGAAGTACCTAAGTAAATATACCAATTTTATATGCCATAAAAACGAACCGAAAGCCTATAACAAAATATTGTTATGTTAGAAACGCGCTAAAACAACGTAAATATGTAACACTCACGGTATGATGCAATATCAGGCACTCGCGAAACACGACTTCACGCAAAGCCGACTACGACACTAATACTTGATGATTCTGCGTGACTATGTGCGAGTTGTATGATGACTTGTATGTTGATGTATGGGATAAAAATTGGCTAAGTGCACGTCGGACCACGCGCAGTATTATGGTTCCGTACATATAAATACTTATTATGGTTATGCGACAAACATTCGATTTTAAGTTTTGATCGACTATTATTACTATTACCTACTCGTTAATTTGTAAAGCATTCGTTTTCCTCTTAAATTTGTTGTTAGAATACAATACAATTCTTTGTTCGCTAAAATAGTAAGTGTATTGGTCACTATTATACTTACTCTTATAAATTGAAATAAATAAATAGATGACTCTTTGTTGTGCAACAAAAAAACAATACAGAAATAGTACATTATTGTCGTGGCCTGGAAATAGGCAATTGCTGGCTGAGTATGAGTATTAAACGGACGAGCTTGCGAGTCCGTTTAACTAATACGAAGCCAGCAATTGCTATTCCAGCCGAGACTAATATAAAGCTTTTCTCAAAAATGGTGAAGTAAAAAAATAGAATAAACTTATATTACCTTAAATAGGTACAAAGAATTGCAAATCACTTAAAATGAAATGTCATTAAACCCTTTCCCGCCTTTTTTCATTAAAAAAAAACTGTAGGTGTATTTTTTTACCGAAAACACCACAAGCTGTTTCAAACACAATAAAAAAAGTCTGGAGTTCCAACAAAACAACTGATACCGGTCATTTGAGATGCCTGTATTCGAATAGTGCCAACTTATTACCATGGCCGTTTTAACTTTTTAAAAAGTTAGAGACTCGACAATAATGGAATTTGTATGCGACATTGTAGTCGAGTTTATCGAGCCTGCAATGTTTTTAACTTTTTATTTTTTTTACTGACCATAAACTATGCACTTCACGTTCTGGCCCTATACTACGAAGCGCGAAATTCGAACTTCGTTTCATGCCGTTCCGCTCACGCTAATAGTATTTATTACGAGAGTGAGAGGGACCGCACGATCCGAACTTCGAACTTCGAATTTCGTAGTAACCCCCCTGATATGTAAAGAATAATGATAACTTTTACGGAGAAAAACAATGTACTTACCTCTGACTTACCTACATGGAAAAAAAAATACAAAAGTAAGCCAAAGGCGGCCTTAAAGCAATCTTTTCCCGACAACCTTCTAAAAATGAAAATATAATGATTATTTAAACTTTACTTACCTACTTAGGAAGGAAGTTTTTTTTTTTCAGATTTTTCAAGCCATCAGTTTAGTTAGCACAGGGGGTTGGAATGCTTGACTCTACGAGTGTCAAAAATTATCATTGCAAAGCTTAATATTTTGCAAACAAATTTAGCAAACCTACACTATTTTTGAAAGATCTATCCAACTATACTCAGACCATTTGAAAAAAAAAATACCTTGCTCCGCGTAGTTCAAAACATACTTAACGATGCAAAATTACAGCTTTCTAGCAATAAAACCAGAGCTAAACCACGGACGGACATGGCGAAACTATAAGGGTTCATTGTAGGACGGTGGAACCCCTAAAAAGCCTATTCGACACCAGCTAAGTGATAGATATCAGCACGCGCGAGCGAGACTGATATTATTATCTTCACATGAAGAATGCAATGCCAAATCCGTCAGTAATTGAAACAGCAATGCTATCTCGGGAACCTCTTGATTTTTTAGAGCAATTTGCCAGAATCGTTACATACTTCCCAGTAACAATTTTTTTCATCATCATCATCATCCCAGCCTATATACGTCCCACGGCAGGGCACAGGCCTCCTCTCAGAATGAGAGGGCTTGGGCCGTAGTTCCCATGCGGGCCCAGTGCGGATTGGGAACTTCACACACACCATTGAATTTCTTCACAGGTGTATACAGATTTCCTCACGATGTTTTCCTTCACCGTAAAGCTCATGGTAAATTACAAAATGTAATTTCGCACATAAATTCCGAAAAACTCACCGGGATTTGAACCCACGACCCTCTGCTTGAGAGGCCATAGGTCAAACCACTAGGCCACCACAGCTTCTTATTTTCACAGTACCTAGTGTTTTTTCCCAATTTGAATTGACACAGGAACATTGCACAGAATAACTAATACTAAAGTACGAATTTTTTGAGGTGTCCCGATCTCGTTAAGAACCCACTTTTCGAACAAAGCCATTGTATTCTATTATGTCCGCAAGTGAATAATCCTCAGTTTAAAATGAACGTAAATAGGTATTAAAATAAAATAGCTCATTGACATACCGACTTTATTATTTAAAGTAGAGTGTTCATTTTAAATGAAACTTTGTTTGTTTGTTTTGGCTGCATGTCTACGACGCATCCAATGTCCAAAAATATTATCTGCCAACAAAGTTTAATTCAAAATGTACTCTCTACTGTAAATAATAAAGTCGTTATTTCAATGAGCTATTTTATCTTATATTTCTGTTCATTTTAACTGAGGATTGTGCACTTGAGGACATAATAGAATATAATGGTTTTGTTCGAAATGTGGTCTGCTAACGAGATCGGGACACCTCAAAAAATTCGAACAATACTCGGCGGGGATCGGAAGTGCACTTTTTTGAGATAAATACCTTCCGAAAATACTACATTTCGGGAAAGAGGATTACGAGCCTTCTTTAGTGCCCGGGGCCCAGGTATGCCCTAAGACGGTTCTGACCGACTACCTAACTGTACCTATTGTAGGTACCTATTGATTAAAATGTAGAATTCTAGTTGTAAGAAAAGTTGTGGCTAATAGTTAATGTAAGGCGCTATGTAAAATGTAGAATTCTCAGAATGTTCGTCAGTAATTTACAAGTCGTACGCATTTCCTATTATTAATGTCGCGCGGAAAACCCTGATCAACGAGTGTTAATAGTAGATTGTTCAACAAGGGACTAAAACAAGCCATAATGACACGAGATATTTAGCCACCCGAGCGAGAGCGAGGGTTGGCTATAATTCGAGTTATCATTATGGTAGTTTAGTCTCGCGTTAAACACTCTACTTTTCACTTTGAATGCGAGGAAAAAAACGACGTACTAAATGTAATTAACCCTTAATAAGGCAAGAAGCGATTTAGCGACCACATGCATTGACTTGGAAATTCAACCTTATTGTTTTAGTAATAAATTACAATATCTATTGTAATTATTGAAAATACGACTAGCTTTAAAAATATACTTTATCAGGTATGCATTCGATAGCTGCTTTTGATTCTGTGGTAGTATGCTCCAATAAATGAGGCCTTATGTTACAATATCGAAAACTGTTCTTCATAAAATTTCAAGGGCATTTAATCCTGCATTGGTTCATATTTTTTGGACGAACTTTTTATAGCAGTTATTTCCGATTTGATTTATTTTATTAACCACCGACACAAAGTTTCATAAAAATCGGTCAAGCCGTTTCGGAGAAGTTCGATAACAAACACCGTGACACGAGATTTTTATATATTAGATTATATCAATACAAACAATAATTAAATTACACTGTATCACTTCACACTCATAAACAACACATGTTTTTGTTTTAAAGCAACAAAAAATCTAATTTTGCAGTTAATCAAAAATTAGTCTGATTTTCAGGGCTAATTCGACACTTTCCTAACTGGTCATACTTATTGCTGATTCGTCATTGTTAGTCAAATGAATTCGTGGACACGTGCATGTGTGTGCGCATATCGAGAATATTGTGTATTAGTCAATAATTTACTTAAGGCGGACTCCAAAATAAATGGCAAATAATGTAAAGTTTGTGCAGGCAAATTGCACATGATATGACGAGTTAGGAAAGTGTTGAATTAGGAATATGACCAATCACAATCAGGAACAAATCATGAAAAAAAATAAAAAATGAATACTTACTTGTTCAACTGTACAACCGGGTAGTGACGTCACACATCTCGCGATACGATTTAAAATCACGTTCAGCCAGCACCAACTTATAATTATCGTTCTATACTCAACACAATCGAGATTCACAACTCTAACTATACGGACTTAAAGACTAGGTTAAACTGAAAATATTTGACGACACGCATTGTTAAGTTGGTTGATTCGTTGTTTGAATAGTGTTTGTTTTTATATAAAGCTGATAAGTTTTTAAGTGATAAAATATCGTTTGAACTGATTACATTTCAACGAGCTGATTCCCGAGTAATTTTAATGAACTTTAGCAATGAAATCATGACCTGCGTGCAGTATTTACGTCGTACTAAGAATTTATTTTATTTTTTGGAGACGACTTTGGATTTTTTTTCTATAGCGAACTATAAGTAATAGTTTCGATAAACACTGGTCATTAGAGTGAATCCTCAAATATCTTACCTTACACATGAATTTCAGGACTAAAACTTTGCTAGTAATGATACAGCACGAGATTAAGTGAATGCAATAAATGCGCCAAAAACTCGGTAGGGCCGTAATGAAGACTACGTTATGGGAATTACCGCGGTAATTTTACAAAAGCCGCGGGTAAAGGCTACAATGGCTAGTCAGAGGGTGAATCAACAATTTTGTGTTGTTTACTCTGTCCATGGTTGTCCAAGTGACACATGACACATGGAAACGGTTGTCAGAGGGACGAAATTTGTGTAACCATAGCAACGGGTGGCACTAAAAAATTGATTTACCCCAGAAATAAATCACCGGTATGTTTATCACTTGGCATTTACTAACACTTGGCTTAATACAAAAATACATATTTGGTCAAACCACGAAGGAACTTAGAAGAAACTTCTCAAAGTGCTTAGAACAATCTAAAAAATACCTGCCGATACCATTTATATAAATAAATCAATAACAGCTTTTTATTTCGAAACAAAAAAACTGCCACCTTCCTAGGTTTAGTGCTCTAAAATAAGTGATATAATGTTACGTCTCACGACTTTAATCTTCTTCTTAACAAAACTTAAAAACAAAGTACTAGGTCATTAAATTAGGAAACAATACAATGGTTAGTTAATAACTCTTTAAATTTAATATTTAACCCTTAATAAGACCCTGTTTATAGGAGCATGCTACCACACCACAGAATCAAAAGCAGCTCTCGAATACATACCTGACAAAGGATATTTATTTTTAAAGCTAGTAGTATTTTCAATAATTACAATGGATATTGGGAACTTATCACTAAAGCAATAAGGTTGAATTTCCAAGTCAATGCAAGTGGTCGCTAAATCGCCTCTACCTTATTAAGGGTTAACTATCTTTTGAATCGTACGAGCTAAGACACTAGTGTCTTACAAAAATTAGCTTCATTTAACATAAAGAAGCCTTCTTTAAGTTCAAATGACTTAGCTCAGGTGGTTGTCAGAACCATTTCCTTACAGTAGTACACAACTGACATGGCTCGCCGATGTACCTGCGCAGAAGACGCGTTTAAGAAGCGCGGGAAATGCAACTGACCAATTGGCATGCTCCACACACTGCGCGTTTTTTTCCGGTACCATTGGTGGGTTGTTGCCGCCATGTTAGCGTGCGTCGCGTGCCATGTTAGTCAGCCGCCATACTTTAGAGTGTGACGGATAACAGGTGCACTGTAATTTGCACCTTGTAACTATATGCCACAAGATTGATTCAAAGTTTGAATCGTATCTTCGGCTTCTGCCGAAAATGCACGACGCGCCATATAGTCTGTACTACTGTACTTCACATCTATCATTAAACGCCTAGGAGGCTCTCTGATATATGAAACAGGCATATGATTTAAGTACGGATATCCCAAGTTCCGGGCAAAAGTCCAAGTTGTACCAGTTACAATTTTAGAATAAACCCTTAATAATTTTACCCATGATTCTTAACTTACCATTTCTACGATTGTCTTTTTGACATTTCTGAAATGACCATACCCTAATCTTATAATATATCTACAATAGTCAACACAACATTTTTTTAGGAGACCTCGACTGGAACGGGACTGAAATATCTAGCATTTTATACAAATTTTGATGTAGGTATGGATTGAACAAACGAAACAATTATATCAATCGGGATAATGACGCCATAAAATAATAATTCCAAGACGCAAACCTATAAAAATAAAAACACTTTATTAATAGCTCTGAATATCAGATTAATTTTCAATCAACTATAAAATTAGACTTTTTTTAATTATCACAATTTAAAACTTGAAGAAAAGTTGATGTCTGCTGTGGCGCAAGTATCTAATTCAGTACGCCGAGCTTTTTTTGAGGTTAAAACAAACAAACAGTTAGTCGATTGAGTAGTCATAAAAGTGACGTCATAACTTTTATACAAAATCTATGGGAGAATTGAGTTTGTCAGCTCATAAAAGCGTCAGTTGATATTGGTGGTGCCGTCATCCCTACGACAGTGAAAACTATGCTAGTTCAAACATGAACAAACCTAGATTCAATCACGTTTTTTTGCTCTATTCCACAAATCGTCACTACTTTGAAAAAATCTTGTACTTATCTTAAAATCGAAAATCTGCCAAGTGAACTTTACTAAAAGTATATTAAGGTTTAATTTGGTTTACGTATTGATTTGAGATACGAGGTTTTTTCAATGTAGTGACGAAATCTTCTTTTAAGTCTGGCCATATACTACGAAATTCCATTTTCGAACTTTGCATCGTGCGGTTTCGTTCACACTACTAGTATTAAACAGAACACGATACGAACTTCGAAATTTGAATTTCCTAGTAGCCTTCTGTTTCGTTTGCAACGTGCAATTTATAACTGTCAGTTACATTAATATCATCGCGCTCCAATAACGCAATCTCTATGATATGAGGGACGAGGATCATCATCATCATGCCACGGGTGTTATGTCTACATGCCAGCCACATCGCCGGCGTCGATGCCCAGTAACGCCAATTCATCCAACTCTTCCTTCTTCTTGGCCACGGCCCCGTTTTCCTCCGGCTTCTCGGGCGGTTTACTCTGGTTCGGCGTTTCTTTCTGGTTCTGCTGATTCTGATTCTGCTGGTTCTGGTTTTGCTGGTTCTGGTTCTGCTGATTCTGGTTCTGCTGGTTCTGATTCTGATTCTTCTGCTGGTTCTGGTTTTGGTTCTGTTTGTGTTTGTTGTTGTTCGGCCGTTTGTTCTGCCGTGGTTTGGGGCTGGGTACTAAGGGTACGTGAGTGTCGTAGAGCGACGTCCGGGGCGGGAATAGCGACGGGTTCATGTCGAAGCCCATCATCATACCTGTGGATACGAGAAAAATACTGCAAAACTATGAAACTTTAATTTTTTGAAGATGTAACTTGGCGACCTACTTTGTCACCTAGAAAGCAATTGTAATGAGTTGTTCTGTTACACTCGAGCATTTTACTTTAACTTGTTACTTTCTATTATAAACTTTTTATAGCTTCTATGTCAAATTGTCAATTTGTGTTACAAGTAATAACTGTCCTCAACCTTTCGAGCATGCAAAGACAATATTTTAACTTTATTAATTATAGAAATGGGATATTTCAAAATTAAAAATGTATTTAGGAAGCGCTTGTAGAAAGACCATCATTAACAAGAAAGCGCATGCAGAAATTGGTTTTTATTATTTGATATGCGCGAATGAGTTGCAAATGTGATGTTTGAAAGGTTTTAGTTAAATTCAAGATTATGTTTCAGTGAAAATAAATGTAAAAAATATTTAATTCCGAATATCACAGCTCTAAATCTTAATGCGAGTAGGAATACATTTTTCAAAAAAATTAGACATAATCTACATTTCTCGAAAACGATGAGACTTTTATTAGGGTCATTTTTAATATTTGATATATAACCTGCCCACCTATCTCCCCTTTAAGTTTATCGTAGTACTTACGGGACGCCATGTATAAAAGAAATAGTAGTAGACCCAGAACACTTCCTTGCGGGACTCCACGCTTGTTTAGTTTGTACGCCGACGTATATCTGTTATTTTTGCTGTTGATTCTGTTCAGTTTGACACACTATATGCGATTCTTCAAATAACTCTCTACCCGGTTTAGAACATTCCCCCTGAATCTAAAACATTTACACTTCCGGAGTAGTATTTTATGATTAACAAAGTCAAAAGCTTTGGCCATATCGGAAATGTCGCGATGACCTGGATTTTCCTAACAACGTATCGGGTAATGATTTTTACAAGAGAATAAGCCGCATGCGTAGTCGATTTCTGCTTCTGAAAGCCGTTTTTGTTTTACGCATGCTGCTTCGCCGGTAGAGGTATGGTATAGATATACGGGAGGCCGCCTGTGCGGGTGCGTACAGCTACATACCTGGCAGCTGCGGCGGCTGCATGAGCGGCGACTGCATGAGCGGGAAGGGAGGCATGCCGAGGTGCCCGAACGGCAGCGCCGCGAACAGCTCCTGCTGGGCCAGCTCGGCTTGCTTCTTCACCTCCGACGGGAAGATTATGTCCAGCGCGTCCTGGAAGTCCTTGGACAGGTTGCTGGGCGACGGTGTGCTGGAATAGAGACGATATGATGACAAAACCAATCGATTGCCGTACTTTTACGAGTTATCAATACACGAATCGATTCGATTCAATATTTTAAAACGTAATGCCATTCACGAAGACAATTAGACATTAATGACGTTGCAATAAGAACCGATATGGAACCGTTCTCAAGCGCCCGGTAGAACGAAGCCGTTTCCTTTGAAAGTCTACACATTGAACCTGATCAATACGAAAAGCAATAGGTCAGATAGCTGTTGAGAGTAGTGCGTCCTTTCATTATGCATTGAGAATTGAAAAGCTCTCTACATGTGCCTGTTTTTTACACCAACAAGTGTACGAATTGCTCGGATACGCACGACTAAAAATCTTTTGGCTTCTGTGGAGTTTCCCCAAAGGAGTGTGCCGTACGAGATAATCGAGTGAAAATGAGCAAAGTACACCTGCTTCAGTGCCTCCCCCGAGATCAATGTTTTTAATTTTCTCAATGCAGATACAGCACCACCTAACCTATCACACAGATTGGCAACATGGCGCTTCCATATCGATATCGTGGGGTCGATATTATCGAAAATTCGATATATTGTTGCAACCCTAGTGTCAGGTGTAGTGTGTGTGGTATCCGATTATCACGCCTCATTCGTTTTTCGTTAAGTTCTTATTTCGTCTCATTTTGTATTCGTCATTTCCTATTATTATTCGCTATCGTCATTATCTTATTTGGTCAAATTCTGTAACTTGTCTTTCTCTTAATATAAATAAGTCTTATTCGTTTTTGTCACGGTCTTCCTTGGACTCATTTGTCGCTCTTCCCTTTTGTTTTTTGTCTCATTTACATTTACTTACCAGCACCGAACGTAACGAAATAATTTTGGCAAATAAGTAAATGAGACAAAAAACGAATAAGGCGTATTTTACCTAACCTTTTCGACGCCGACGACACATATATCAGCACCGACTGATATATCAGTCACGGCGTGCAGAGCGATATCTACCTACATGCATTTCTGTAGGGTTCAACTTCGCGTTTGACATTCCGATGTCATGGCGTATGAGTGAGAGCTGTTGTATTTGACAGAGCGTTGAAAAGGTTAAGAGATAGACAATTTGCAGAATGTGACCAAATAAAAACTTTTTAACAAAAAAATTAAACCACCGAAAAAACTGAAAAGCAAAAAATAATACCTTTTTTGTTTGACCTTAATCTAGGTACCAGTTTGAAGTCGGTGCCTCAGCACGAGCCAGGAGGCGTGATAGAAGCCAATCAGGTAGAAGATTATAGGTCCACTCCTCCTGGCTAGTGCTGAGGCACCGACTTCAAACTGGTACCTAATTAAGGTCAAACAAAAACGGTATTATTTTTTGCTTTTCAGTTTTTTCAGCGGTTTAATTTTTTTGTTAAAAAGTTTCTATTTTATACTTTTTTCCCATCCTTGGGGTAATTTTTTTTTCCAAATTTATATAATACCAACTTCAAGGTATACCCTATACAATAAAAAAGAATTATGAAAATCAGACTACTCTGTAAAAAGTTAGTCAATCATCCCCTGTTTTCCTACCCTTAGGGTAAGAATATTATTTCCAAATTTACATGGGACCACCCTTGGGGTATACCCTTTCCAATAAAAAAAGAATCATCAAAATCCGACTACTCTGTAATAAGTTATGCGTGGTCATATAGTACAATCAGTAACTGAACAATCAACCGTCCCCTGTTTTCCTACCCTTAGGGTAGGAATATTATTTCCAAATTTAAATGGGACCACCCTCGGGGTATACGCTTTCCAATAAAAAAAGAATCATCAAAATCGGACTACTCTGTAAAAAGTTATGCGTGATCATACATAAAAAAAAATATATACACGTCGACTTGAGAACTTCCTCCTTTTGTTTTCGTCGGTTGAAAAGATAGTGACGGATAGCGAACAAGACGAAAACGAATACAGAACGAGAAGAAACAAGAATTAAACGAAAAACGAATGAGGCGAGATAATATGATACCGTGTACCCACACCCGTGTGCCGGTGGGGGTCACCGACATAGTCAAACGGATTAGCTCGTTGAAACGGCAATGGGCAGGCCATACAGCACGCAGATATAGCCCCATATAGCCGTTGGGACCCAAAAGTTCTGGAATGGAGACCACCGACTGGCAAGCGCAGCGTGGGACGTCCACCAACGAGATGGACGGACGATTTGGTGACGGCCGCAGGTTCAGGGTGGGATGCAAATCGCTTCCAATCGTAATGATCGGGCATCAATGAGGGAGGCCTATGTCCAGCAGTGTGATGTGTGGGTGTCAGTCGGTGTGTTTCAGTACGTACGGCAGCAGGGCTGCGGGCTGCGGCGGCGGCGGCGCGGGCTGCGGGATGAAGGGCACGGGCGCGCCGAGCGCCGTGGGCAGCGCCACCGCCGGGGGACCCAGCTCCTGCGCTATCTGGGCCTTCGCTATCTTCTCCTTGAACTCCGCCACCTGACCGATGAACAACGATTTGATGAAGCTCTGGATACATAAGATACGTAAGTAATACTAGGGGCGTTCAATAAAAAGTGAGAATGAGTATGTTAAAACAACTTTTACTAAATGTAATTTTATTTTTCGACATACATAATACACCTTTACCTTTATATACCTTTTAGCATAATACACTTATTAAAGCTTTTTTCTAAACTTAAAATTTAAAAAGGTCTCATCTTGAGTACTTAAAAAATCTTGTACTGCAGCGACTACCGCGTCGTCGTCTTCAAATTTCTGGCCTCTCGGGTATTGTTTCAATCTCGGAAATAGGTAGAAATCACTGGGAGCGAGATCTGGTGAATACAGAGGATGCTTAAGGACATTGAACCCAGCATCACGAATTGCAGCCATTGCAACGATGGACTTGTGTGCCGGGGCATTGTCCTGGTGGAACAGCACAACTTTCGAGAGTTTACCTCGCCGTTTTTCGCGGATCTCATTGCGCAATGTTGCTATTTGTTTGGCGTATAAAGTGCCCGTAATAGTGGCTCCATGTTTGAGATACTCAATCATTAATACCCCTTTACCATTCCAAAAAACAGAGCCCATGACCTTACCGGCAGATGGGCCCACCTTGAATTTCTTCGGAGTTGGAGATGATGGCCTTTTCCATGTTATGACATGGAAAAGGCCATCATCTCCAACTCCGAAGAAATTCAAGGTGGGCCCATCTGCCGGTAAGGTCATATGGACTGCAGTTTCGTTTCAGGGTCGTAATGATAGAGCCATGTTTCGTCCATTGTTATAAATCGCGCCAAAAAAAGTTCCCGGTCTTGCTGTATCAGGTCCAAAGCTTCTTGACAAATCTCGACTCTAGTTTGTTTTTGCGTGTCAGTAAGCATTCTTGGTACCCAACGCGCAGATACCTTTTTCATACCCAAGCGTTCATGTAAAATATTATTTATGCACGCTCCCCGTTGAAATCTTTACATTTTCAGCAATAAAACGAACCGTGACACGACGATCCGCCAAAACTGAGTTTTCAACTTTTTTCACAATTTCTTCAGTTATTGCTGTAGTTACGTCCGGAGCGGGGGTCGTCCATGGTCGATGTTCTTCCATGTCTAAATTCGGCGTACCAACGTGCGACTGTCGAATACGGAGGAGCATTAGACCCTAAAGTGTCCCGCAAATCTAAATTGACTTGGTCCGTAGAAAAATTTTTCAAACACGAGTATTTGATAACGGCGCGCAGTTAAATTTTCTCCATTTTCGCTAACGTACTCAATAGCATTGCAAAGAAATTACCGTATTTTTTTTTAAACAAAAGACAGTTAGTTTTTTTTTTCATAGCAATCAGCTAGATAGATTAGCTTTACCAGTAGCGTGCAGTGCTCCTGAACGTAAGACCGGCTGAAGAACATAGCTAAGTTCAGCAGTTTTTTTAATAGGGTGATTCTTTCTTCTTCTTTGTTAATTGGGAGTTTCTTAAGTCGACATACATACATTAACCCGTGTCATTCGAAACATTTACAAAATTTCCGAATAAAATGCACGAAAAACAATACAAACGCTCTGTGTGTACCTACACAGCCTGTAAGCCAGCTAAAAGTTTCATAATATTTCGCATGAAATTGACGAGTTATGTTTCCTCTAGTTTGACTTGGTTTTAACTCGGGAACACACCAACCTTTTTTAACTACTGCAAGCTGGTTTTCGAACGAAAACTTACTAAATTCGCCTTTAATCAACTTTCGCAAACATACGAGGTCAACACATTTACCACAACTAAAACACATATATTTTAATCAATTTAAGCTCAAGTTTACCAAAAACACTATTTAAATCCTTATCCGGTGAAATCCCAAGACAATCTAAGTTAATAACAAAAGAAAATTACTATAAAACCAATAATTCTACAAATAATGACCCGGTCTCTCGCAATAAAAACAAACATGACGCTAGTTGCATACCGAGTTCAAATAATAGACCAAAATAAAAACCTGACAAATTTAAAAGTGCGAGCGTTTGTGATAAATATGCAAAATCGAGACACTTATAATTTGTCCGGGTTGTGGGCTTGGCGCATGCGTGAACGCCATGTCGGGCTATCTCGCTCACGCTAACAATATTTAATACAAGAGAGAGAGAGATACCGCGATCGCGTGATGTTAGCAGTGAATGTAGCCATTAGCACGAAGCGAAATTTTCTGGATATTAACTATTTTGATTCTCTACAAAATATTTTACGCTAACTATCGAACATTTGATGGAAAATCGGTTATCAACTATGTTCAATATTATGTTTACTTACAATTTTCAAACAAATATTTAACTCCAAAATACTCCAAATGAAAAGCGTAAACAATTCTATAATACAAGTTTAGCGCCCAAGTCGCCCAATCTGGACAGAAATGGCAACACTTCCCGGTCCGGCCGCCGTTCCTGAGAACCTATACAAAAATAAATTGATGGCTATGCTTGTGTGTGTGAATGTAAGTGTAGTGGCCTGAAGTCTATCAGTACGTAGTTCACGGATGCTTTTTACACAGGCGTACCGTATATCATTGTGTGCTCACATAAGCAGCCATGAGCTGTGCTTACCTGCGCTTATTATTAAATCGTAAGCCATGAAGGGAGGAAATTCATACGCTCAGCGCGCTCTTTTGAAAGTTGGTAGCGGATACAATACGAACTGAACGAGTAACATTAATAAATATGAAGTAAAATAAAAAGTAACTTAATTAATTTAATATAAATATTTATGTTAATGTGATAAGGTAGGCACTGCTTTTATGCTTGTTCATTAAGACCGCCCCTGAGCTTTACCGGCCAGTATTTAATTTCCTAATATTGAAAGAGTTTGCATCTCATTCTCACTTTATATTGAACGCCCCTCGTAATAATGGATAAGTTCGCCTTTGTACATGCATTTCAACGGTTGTCTATAATATTTTTCTTTTTTTTTTCCTTATTTTGTACAATAAAGAGTTTACATACATACATACATTACATACATACATCTCATCGACGTCTATTATAAAGTGGACTGTTAACCCGGCGAGCGTCCTGTGCGCACAACGGTTTTAGGACCACAGCGCCCTGTGCGCACACCTGTGCACATAACGCTTTGGCTCTGATTGGTGAACGAATATCTTAAAATTTGCTGTGTTACTTTATCCTTATTTAAGAGTTAAACTCTTGTCGGTGTAGCCGATGAATGGCTCTCCACTTCTCTCTCCTCAAAGCTGCCTCCTTGACCTCCTTATACGACATGACGGCTACCTTCTCCTTTATTTGATTTACATAATCAATTCTCGGCCTCCCTCTTTTTCGCTTCCCTTCTACTTTTCCTTCCAAGATGACATTTATGAACTCATCATAAATGCTGTGTTACTAGGGGAAATAATAACGCACGGCTTCAGCCGCTATCACATTAGCATTAGGAACGTTTTTTGGCCAATCACTAGAATCCACTGCGTGAAATTAATAGTAGGAGAGCTGGGGCCTGTTGCATAACGAAGTAAAACTTATATTATAAGCGGAACTCCCTTTCTAATTAATATAACTGAAGCGAGAGTTCCGCTTGTAATAATAGTTGTACTGTGTTATGTAACAGGCCCCAGATTGACAATTTTGAGTAGGTATTTGAGGCACGCTGAGAACTTCCCCTATAATACCCGAGCACAGAACGACACTTTGGACACCATTCAAACAAAATAAGAGGATATGCGTTAGTAAAAATAACTTTTATTTTTTTGGGACACCCTAATCCACATGCTCAGCTTACCTTCTTCTGTATCTCAGCGTCCATTTCCTCTCGTCTCTTCTTGGTGGATTCATCGTCCTCCTTCTTTTTCTGTTCTTCCTTCTTCTGATCCTCAGTCTTCGTTGTTTTGGTCAGGTTTTTGTATACTGGCATTTTACCTAAAAAAAAAACACGATCGTTTAGACAGAAATTCCATTTTGAACAGATTAATATTAATGATTAATAACCAACTTACCAAATTATTGTTACTATTTTTGAATTTTTTTATGGTCATTGATTTAATGTGTGAAAAATACGGACAATGCTAGTTTGAGCTGCATGGTTTTGCATATTTCCTAAATCACCATTTTATTTTCAGAAACCGAGGCATATCATATATGTACTTTTACTCGATCATAGCGATAAATAAGTATCAGTTGTTAGTGGGCGGAGTTTCCATCCCAGTTTTGGTCTGTTTCAAGTAATATATTGAAATTAACGGAAATCAAAAAAGACACGGTTTATACACAATCATTTTTAATCAGGAACCCATTTTTCTAGATCAGTACTCGATGGCTACCACTTTTAAGTTGTAATTACATGAAACAAAACTTTTAAATAATGATTACTTGGAAAAACACTATTTAATTAAAACCATAGTCACCCTACCCTACACATGATTTAGTCTATGAGCCTAAAACCTCTTTAACAAGTCCGCTTCTTAAGAGGATACGATGGCTGAGAATTTTTTGGGAAATAGGTATTTTAATGAAATGTCGCTGTCTCGCCCGAACCCTTCCGTGTTAGTACAGCGAGAGCGGGACAACTGCAGCTCAGACCGTTATTAGGCGCGTAAAATTGATCACAACAGCATTTCGTAATCCCCTGTTTTCTTCTCGAAAACTGTACCAATAAAATTATTTTTTTCAAAAATAATTAGAGGACAGATTTAGCTATGCCCCTATGTTTTCCTTTTTTTGTTTATATCAGGGATTCTTTTCTGATGAGTGTCTGAAAATGACGTTGAAATTGGGCAATTTTTTCAGTTTTTGAAAGCTCATATTTCTTATGTTAATTGAAATATGGAAAAAAACGAAACATAGGGGCATAGCTGTGGCAGATACAGATTACACAGTAAAAAAAAATTGGCTCTAAAGCCATTATCCAGGGAGGAAACAGGGGATTACGTTTGTATGGAGAAATAGTGCGCATCGTACCCTCTTAAACAAACTTTGATGTGAGACCTATCAAATTCTCCGCCAAAGCGATGACACTGACGGAACTAATCATCATCATTTCAGCCGAAAGATGTCCACTGCTGAACATGGGCCTCCCCCAAGGCTCGCCAAACAGGTCGGTCCCGTGCCATCCGCATCCAACATATATTCAGTGGATGGAGGATTTCGAAAAGGAGGACGTTTTAACAATAACTTTTTTCTTTTAATTTCTCGTGTGGCCTCACCCTAAAAATCACCGTATATAGATTCGTACTGGTACAGTCGGCCAAAAATATGGTCTATCACCCTACACGGCTGAAGTTCATTTGGACGTCATGATACAACGAAGTTGATTTTCCCTTGCAGTAATATGATGACAGTGACTAGTGGTAATGATTTCACTCAGAAAAGTCGACCTTAGCGATATCTAGATCTCACAGAAACTTGTCAACTGTCAACACTATCGTGGCCGATCGTACTAGGTATTCGCTTAGACTAAAATCTTCGGGTATCTAAGCTTTGAGGGTGTTTTTTAGACGCAACGGAAACCACAACTTGTCAGCGAGCAATATATTTAAAGCGACCAGTCTGTATCGGTGTAACGTATGTTGAGGAACGAGTTAATTTTGTGCTGCAGCGACGCCATGCTCTCGGCGAATATGTCCGCCTGGTCGTGCGCCACGAACTCTGTGAGCAGACGGACGGCGCGCGGCGTCACGCCCCGCCCTGCAACCAACAGGCCGCTTTACAGTATACGCATAAGAATAAATAAGAACATAGGTAGAAGGGAAACTCCCGCTCCGGTCGGACTCAAAGGTCACGATATTAGAGTACTCGCGAAGCGAGAACGGCGGCGGCGGCCGACCGTGACACCCTGACTGAGTTCTCGCTTAGCGAATACTCTAATATCGTGACCTTTGAGTCCGGCCGGAGCGGGAGTTTCCCTTCTACCTATGTTCTTATTTATTCTTATGGTATACGTTACACCGTCTAGTATTCGGACTGTCTTTCGACGCATGCAAAGGGTTGTTAGCTCGAATGCTCAGTCGAGAGGACGAGCCTTTTTTAAAAGCTGAACTAAAGAAAACGTCGATAATGCGACGCGTGTAAGTCAATTATAAATGTTTGTTTGGCTGGTTAACCCGACGCTATAACTGTTGGTTGTTCATGTTTGCTTACATTTAGTTAAGTACCTAAACATTTCGAGTAAAGTACTACAATCCTAAGTCGAGTTGCGAACTGGACCACAATGCTCTCTGGTTAAATTCAACAGCTATCCAAAACTATAAACTTTTTCTCTTGTTCTCTGAGTGAATTCACAAGGATAACGCTGTTTGTGTTGTGCTATTGCTATAAATAAATAGGTTATAATTAGTTAAGTTAATTTAAGGTTTTTTTTCAATATTCTATCGTATTAGGTCAAGACAATCTGTAATGGTAGAATAGTTATGGAAAATAAATAAATAAATAAAAAATCTCTATTTCGCACGTTTTATTAAAAAAATCTCCCATTTAAATTTTTCGTACTATTTACGGGACGCCCTGTATATTACCGTCCGCGACATTATTTCAGTCTACGCCTCTACGGGAAAAGTACAACAGTCTACAAGAAAATCATAGCCGTCCTAGCGTAAATTACGCATTTGGTACAGCGAAACTATAGCCTGTAGCCTTATTGCCTAACGTTTCTGACGCTTGCTTTCGCAATCACTATTTCTTTCGATCAAACGGTATAAAATGATGACAGAAAGAGTTGGTGAAAGCGAAGCCAAGCGACAGAAGCGTTAGAGTTAGACAATACGGCCTCTGGTCACCGCTGAGCGAGCCGCCATTTTCGGCGCGATTTTGAGCCGTGTCAAACAAAATTATGTCTCATGCGGTAGCCTCTCGAGGCGGCTCGCTCAGTGAAGACCCGCTTTGTGGCTAAAGTCCTCACATGCGCTAAGGTGGTTTATATTTTCAACCGACGAAAACAAAAGGAGGAGGTTCTCAATTCGACGTGTATATTTTTTTTTTGTTTTTTTTTTTTATGTATGATCACGCATAACTTTTTACAGAGTAGTCCGATTTTGATGATTCTTTTTTTATTGGAAAGCGTATACCCCGAGGGTGGTCCCATTTAAATTTGGAAACAATATTCCTACCCTAAGGGTAGAAAAACAGGGGATGATTGATTGTTCAGTTACTGATTGTACTATATGACCACGCATAACTTATAACAGAGTAGTCGGATTTTGATGATTCTTTTTTTATTGGAAAGCGTATACCCCAAGGGTGGTCCCATTTAAATTTTGAAATAATATTCTTAAGTACCCTAAGGGTAGGAAAACAGGGGATGATTGACTAACTTTTTACAGAGTAGTCTGATTTTCATAATTCTTTTTTATTGGATAGATAGGGTATACCTTGAAGTTGGTATTATAAATTTGGAAAAAAAATTACCCCAAGGATGGAAAAAAAGTATAAAATAAAAACTTTTTAAGAAAAAATTAAACCGCCGAAAAAACTGAAAAGCAAAAAATAATACCTTTTTTTGTTTGACCTTAATCTAGCTTACTTTGGGACTGGGTCAATTGGTGTGAATTGGCCCGTGATATTTATTTATTTTTATTATTTTATTAATCTAGGTACCAGTTTGAAGTCGGTGCCTCAGCACGAGCCGGGAGGAGTGATAGAAGGCAATCAGGTAGACGATTATAGGTCCACTCCTCCTGGCTCGTGCTGAGGCACCGATTTCAAACTGGTACCTAGATTAAGGTCGAAACAAAAAAGGTATTATTTTTTGCTTTTCAGTTTTTTCGGCGGTTTAATTTTTTGTTCAGAAGTTTTTATAGTTACTGTTATATTCTTTGTATTTTTAGTCCATTCTCTCTAATTTGAAATTTGTCGTTTCGGTTTCTAACCCTTTTTAACCGACTTTAAATAAAGAGGAGGTTCTCAATATTTTGTATTTTTTCGTTATCTATCACTATGAAATGGTTGGTAAGTAGAGGTACCTACTATGAAAATAAATGACCATATAATACAACATGCTTCAAACTAGAATCTTCAGTATTTTATGTAACATAGCAGTTTCGCGCCGCAACTTTGTAAGTGAAGTAGACATTTTGTTTCATGTATTTGCGACTTCTGATACTGATCTAGAAAACTGGTTCCTGATCACCAATTAAAAATCATTGTGTAGTATGTTTATCTGTTGTCTAGAACCCATAGTACAAGCTTTGCTTAGTTTGGGACTAGGCTGGTGTCAATTGTCCCACGAGTTATTTTATATTTATTACTAGCTGACCCAGCAAACGTCGTTTTGCCAAATAAAAAATAGCCTACGACCTATTCTCAGACCTACCGAACATAGACAAAAAAGTTTAATAACAATCGGTCAAGCCGTTTCGGAGGAGTTCCATTTGCGTTTTGTTTTCTTGTATGCTTTTTATAGTTCCTTTTTTTTTTTTTTTTTTTTGGTGTGCTTAGTGATTAATTTTTCAGTTGTCGGTTTCACTGAACAGTTTATGTTTTATTGTTGGTGAAATGGTTCCAACGGTAGACCAGCGTCGGCTTCACGGCCGACATCATGCTGAGTTGGGACCATTTCGTGATAATGTTTGGATCTTTTACCGTTTTTCTTTGTTAATTTATTAAGATTATGTCACAAATAAATATTTTTCTTTCTTTCTTTCAATTTAACTCTATATCGAAATCTCAGATTTTCAGTAGTTTATCAATATTTTCATGTCTGCAAACACTATATAATGCCCGCTTGGCAAGTTTTGTTAAAGTTTTGCACCCAGAGTTCCGATCACTGGTAATAACTGAAGGGTATGGAAGTACTCCAGTAAAGAATTAAATTAGTTTTTTTTTTTGGGATGGCGGGAGCTCGCCTTTGATAGGCAGAAGTGGAGCAAGAGAGGAGAGGCCTTTGCCCAGCAGTGGGACACAAAAATAGGCTAAATAAAAAAATAAAAAATATTTTTTTTTTTAGAAAAAAAAGTATAGCGCGCAATATTACAGTTTTATTTACTGTTCATGGGGTTTCAGGCTTTAGGGGTTATTTTGTAACACCCTGTAGATGACCAACATTCAACTCGAAAAAAATCCTTCTGCAATGGTAACAAAGCCCTATTTGTCGACTAGACGGTTTGTTCCGTGGCGTACAGAGCATGTCACTTTGTTTGTTTTGTGGCGGTCAAAGGGTTAATCCGACCCTGCGTTCGACAGAAAATCTTATATCAATAGCAAGCGTCCGCGCGTTAGGACACTACACTACAGCCTTCGATCAAACCTCTTCAATAATTGGCTAAGTAAAGTTTTTTGAAGAGATGCTAATTATATTTTTTTTCGACAGTGTTCGACTTCAACACCAAGAAACTGCAGCTGTTTTATTTTTATCTCCTTTTATTTATTGGAAATATTTTTTTAAGTGTTCGAGATGACATTTGTGAGATTTTATGGCTGACAAGCGGTTCGTGCTCAGTACTAAGAAGAAATAGAAAAAAAAAACGAATTCAACTGTCGCTTATGTCAATGTCAAATGAAATCTAACCGTTTGCGTTTCGTTTGCTTTGCGTTGTCCAAGAAGCAGTTCCAAAATAGTGATCGAAAGTATTCAATCGTGATCCAATTATTGTGCATAAGTTGTGGAGAAATGCGGTAAAATTGAAAGTCCGGATTTTATGCGGAGGTCGATAAAAATAGTAAAAAAATCACACTGAGCACACCAAAACGCAAAGCAAACGAAACGCAAACGATTTGACATTGACAGCAGTGACAGTTCACTTCGGTTTTTTTTCTGTTTCTACTAAGTTCTGAGCACGAACGGCTTGTCAACCATAAAATCTCGCAAATGTCATCTCAAACACTTACAAAAATATTTCCAGTAAACAATAGGAGATAAAAATAAAACAGCTGCAGTTTTTCAATCTCCAGAACGCTGACTGCCGAAAAAAATATATAATTAGCACCTCTTCAAAAAACTTTACTTAGCTAATTATATCGGTATGTTGGCAATGCGGACTTACCGATGAAAGGCATCTTCCTGATCTCGGGCTTCCGTCCGGGGCTGGAGCGGCCGGGCGGGTGGCGCGAGGGCGAGCGGGCGCGGCGCTCGCGCGACTCGCCGCGCACGCGCGAGCCTTCGCGCGCGCGAGACGATTCGCGCGAACGCTCCGAGCGCCTTTCCAACTCTCTGCAAATGTTTTGAACAGTAAAATTATTGTACAAGGGAAATCTATACTAATACTTGCTGTTGCCCGCGACTTCCTCTGCGAATAATATACACACTCGAGACACGAGATGTTTATATATTAGATTATAAAGTCAGTATTTTGTAGTACTGGACTGATCTTCTTCTTCTTAAGATGCCTCTCCGACTAGCGAAGGTTGGCAGTCAGTTCTGAATATTTCTCCCTGTCTCTAGCGAGGCGAAATAGATGGGCAGCACTCGCGATGCCGGTCCACTCCCGAAGATTCCTGAACCAAGACTTCTTTCGTCGGCCTACGTGTCTTTTGCCAGCGACTTTGCCCATCATAATGAGCTGCAGAAGACAGTATCTATCAAGTCGCAACACACGTCCCAGATAAGCCACTTTTCTTTGACTGATGATATTCCAAAGACATCGCTTCTCGGCGACACGTAGTAGGACCTCTTCATTAGTCACCCTCTGCGTCCAGCTTATCTTTAGAATGCGTCTGTAACTGGACTGATAGTCGAATCGAAATTGCGGGAATTCTAATAAAGCGATCAAGTGCGAGTCGGACTCATATCATATATGAAGGGTTCCGTACCTCCGTACAATGTTTTAAAAACAGTTCAGTAAAAATCGTCAAAATGAAAGCACTAAAATCGCAAACTTATAGGTAGGTAAACATCCTAACAGCATAGGGTCGCTCGCGTTGCCTACCAACCTGCCGGCTGTCGCGTTGCCTAACTACCGTGACCCTCTTTAATTTTTAACTCTATTTTATTTTTAGTATTTCTTGTTATAGCGGCCATAGTAATACATAATCGGTGAAAATTTCAAGTGTCTAGCTATTACGGTGCAAGAGCTAGAGCCCTGCGACTGACAGACAGCGGAGTCACAGTAACAGGGTCCCGTTGGCAGCCATTGGGGTATGAAACCCTTAAAATTACATCACGCTCTTCATTAAAACTAAACAGTGTTTTAAGTTCAACTCATCCCAGACACTTCCCTCAAGATTCGACCGTACAGTACCGTCGCGGCCTTCCAATAGCTTAGCTGTAGTGGATACAAACGAGTTACCTCTTCCTGCTGTCGAAAGCGGCGCGGTCGCGCAGGTCGCGAAGGTCGCGTGGGTCGCGCGAGTCGCGAGGCGCAGGTTCGCGCTCGCGGTCGCGCGTCATGCGGGACTTCAACGAGTCCAGAAGTTGACGGTCGCTCTCGTTCAGACGCGCGTCCGCTTGCCCTGGAAACAATATTTTGTTTACAGTTACCGACCGAGTGGAGTTTAACGACCGCTTTAGCCTAGTTGGTAGTGACCCTGCCTACGAAGCAAGAGGTCCTGGGTTCAAATCCCGGTAAGGGCATTTATTTGTGTGATGAGCACGGATATTTGTTCCTGAGTTATGGATGTTTTCTAAGTATTTAAGTATTTATTTATCTATATAAGTATGTTTATCGTCGTCTAGTACCCATAGTACAAGCTTTGCTTAGTTTGGGACTAGGTCGATTTGTGTAAGATTGTCCCCTAATATTTATTATTTTATTATTTATTATTTAGTTACACAAAAAATAATATAAATCTTTATTTATCATACTAAAAGTTACAAAACATAACAACTTATAGACTAAACATATTTAAAAAGGAAACATGTTACGTATACCTGAACTAGGAAAAAAAAATTTCCTGTGTTTCAGGTGTAAAATAAGGAATACATACAAAACAAGTCTTAAATATTTAACCACATTAAAAAAACAAAAGAAAAAAAAAATCTTAACATTTATAACATAGAACTACAACTCTTACAAACTATATACCTATCTAAGCATATTTATTTTAAGACTAACAATAATTTTTCTGTATCCTCATAGGACATTTGTTGAAGTGCTGTTTGGAGAATTATCTTAACTTTATTATAATTAAGGGAGTAAATGTCTAATTGGGCGTTTAATCTATTGTAAAGAAGTGGTGCTAGGAATGCGTAAAATCTAGATGAGAAGGGATGTTTTTTGTTTATATTTCGAGGGCAAACAGTATCTTGCCGTCGTTTTTTTGTCATATTTATATTATAAGGAAGTGCGGCGTGCTGTTTTAGTACTGTGCTTATTATAAATAGTTGTCTGACAGTTAGAACTTTACAGGATTTATAAAGGAGGTCCGTTGGATATAGGAAAGTGCGATTAGTAGAGACTTTGAGAATAGCTCGCTGTGCTCTCTCAATGGTTAGCATTGCCGATTTATGTGTACCACCCCATGAAGTAATACAATAAGTTAGTAAAGATTGACACAGAGCGAAGTAAACTTGTCTAATAGTTGTAGCATCCACGCATAGGCGTAAATTTTTGAAGACAAACATTAGTTTACGGATCCTTCCACTTAAAGCCACGATATGTTGCTTAAAAGAGAGTGTTTCGTCTATTATTACACCCAAGTATTTAATATTATTGGCCATTACAATGCTTGGACAATTGCATGGGTTTGCACTAGAAACATCACAACAGTGAGAAATCAGTGCTGACTTATTTGTTGTGGTTAACCTCGTTTTACGCATTGTGAATTGCATATACTTCGTTTTAGATGCATTTAGTGTTAGTATATGTTGCCGAAGCCAATTATTTACCACATTAAACCCCTGTTGAGCAAGCTCATAGACCTCTTTTTCCGAGCTCGCAGAGAAAAGAAGTACAGTATCATCGGCATATGAAAGAATTTTACCACCATCCAGTTTTAGGTTACATAGGTTATTTACGTAAATTAAAAATAAAGTGTGACCCAAAATACTTCCCTGTGGGACCCCAAAAGATGTATTTCTCAGATCAGAACTAAAAAATGGCCTATTTTTACGCATTGAGTGCGCCCATTTAAATAATCTGTGAATAACTTAAGTTGAGTGCCCCTTATGCCTAAACATTCAAGCTTTTGTATTAGTACAGGAATAGAAACCGAATCGAATGCTTTTGAAAGGTCCATAAATATGCCGAGTGTCTGGTTACCCTTATCAAGTTCCCGCACCAGATAATCTGTAAGAAATGATTTGATTTTACTAAATTCATAAATACCTATCGTAATGAATGGGCAACAAGATGGTTCCTTGGTTGCTGATAGCGCAGGGCCGATCGTCGTGGAACTCTTTTAAGGAGGTTTTATGTCCAGTAAAGGACGTCTTTTGGCTGATATGTTGATGACATTATGGTCTGCACTTATGTTGAATAAAGAACAATCGTACAAAATTTTATAACTCTAAAACATAGGTTCCTAATGGGCCCTGACGCTTTGCATGGGGGCGGTAGTGTACCCAAATAATTTTTAATTTGTGATTGTTAAAAGATAACAGACATACATATAAAATAGGTATAATAACTCTTGTGTAAAGGGGGCGGTAGTCTGAACCTATGTTCTAGACTGTACTGTAAAGATTTTGGAATTTTACACAGATCCCGTGAGAATATAATGAGTAGGCTTGATATTCCCCAGGTCCGACCACCTATCCACACACACCCCACATTTCAGTTGTTTTAGCGCTTTCGTATTTATAATATTTATAGGACTAGCTTTTCCCTGCAACTTCGTTTGCGTCCCAAAGAATAGGGTTGTTGACACCACCAATCAACTGACGTACTTTTTTATGAGCTGTCAAAACACAATCCTCCTAGAGTTTGAATGGCAATAGCAACATATGACGTCACTTGTTCGCCAACTCAATCAACTAACTATTTATTTAATGAACTAAAACAATTACTTTGCTCACCCGCAATTAATTCACCCGTAATTGTTTTAGTTCATTAATATGGACCTCCGCAAAGTAACGCCTGATTCAATAAATTATAAACTATTTATTTGTTTTAAAGCAACAAAAAATCTAATTTTGCAGTTAATCGAAAATTAATCTGGTTTTCAAGGCTAAAATAAAGCGATTTTTTACTGGAGTAGTGTCTTCAAGTTCACATCCCTATAATAACAGTTTCTTCAGATAAAAAGTAGCGTAATCTGGCACAATGCAAGATACTATTAAGAAAGCCCAAACACACGTCTCGTCGACCCAGAATAGACGTGAATATGTAAAAACAAACTTACGTTTCTTCTTCTTCTTAGCGGCAGCGTCACTGTCCGAGCTGCTCGAAGAACTGGACGAGCTGCTGCTGCTGCTCTTCTTTCTCTTGCTCTTCTTCTTCTTCTCCTTCTTCTCTTTCTTCTTTTTCTTTTCGTCTACCGGCGGCGGCGGACTATCTTTCCGTTTGGTGTGGAAGCCGTCTAGTGAACAAATTTATAAATACAATATTAGACTTCATTTTGCACTAATTAACGGATCATCATCATCACATATCTTTAACCGATCTATATCAGTTCTCTCTATTAAATAAATTGTAAGAAATATATTTTCCGAGATACACAAATCCTATAAGATCCATTTGTAGCCACTCATTATACATGCCCTAGAGAATCTGGATTGGACGAACAGGCGTATAGAACAGTCGACTAAATAAAACATGCATTAGTTTTTATCTTTTTTCCTCAGTCTACTAGATGTCCCACTGCTGGGCGAAGGGCGCCCCTTTTGTATCTTATGGCAAAAAAAAAATTTGGATCAAATTGTCCCGCCGTCTCTTATTCGCACGTATAGTACACTGAAATTTGGCGATTTTCGCCCAGCGATCCGGATACATGTGTGGGCGTTTTCAAGTCTAGGGTCAATGAGGATTTACTAGGCAAGCGTGCTCCATCGTAGACTTCATCTTCGCTCAATCAGGCGTGATTGTGATCAAAATTAAGCCTATATAGTATTTTTTTTTTAAAACGGAATGCTTATTTTGCACCTCCGCGAAGTAGCGAGGTTAAGTCACGGCCGCGAAGGAGCAAAATAAGTATTCCTTTTTTTTAACACTGACCTCCGCAAGGTAAAACCTCCATTTACACAGTATTTATTTGGGTATGTATTACAATACCGAAGTACGAAAGACCGAATGAATAGTGCTGAACTGCTGGATTATTTGTCACCAGTACTTAGTTATTTTCTCTTTTTAGGGTTCCGTAGTCAACTAGGAACCCTTATAGTTTCGCCATGTCTGTCCGTCTGTCTGTCTGTCCGCGGCTATGCTCAGAGACTGTTAGTACTAGAAGGCTGTAATTTGACATGAATATATATATCAGTCACGCCGACAAAGTGGTTAAATAAAAAAAACTAAAAATATTTTTTTTAGGGTACCTCCCATAGACGTAAAGTGGGGGTGATTTTTATTTTCTCGACTAACCCTATTGTGTGGGGTATCGTTGGATAGGTCTTTTGAAACCATTGCGGAGTTGCTAACATGATTTTTCTATTCAGTGATCTGTTTGCGAAATATTCAACTTTAAAGTGAAAATTTTCATTAAAATCGACCGTCCCCCCCCCCACCCTCTAAAATCTAAACTGTTGGGTGGAAAAATTTGAAAAAATTCAGAATGGTAGTAAATATATCAAATTTACTAGGAAAATTATAGCGGCTAAGATTGCTTGGAAATTATTTGTAGTTTAACAGTAAATTGTAGCCTAAGGTAACATACCTAAACTTGGATGATTCCGTACACATACGAAATCCTTAGAAAAATATTACTTGATTTTTTCGTAATGGCTACGGTACCCTACCTTGGGCGTGTCCGACACGCTCTTGGCCGGTTTTTTCTTTTTTGTGTATCCAAAGGGTCTCTGTGTGGGCATACAGCCTTATTGTTACACTGTAACTGTCGGCGAGAACCTGTAATTGGCTTGCTGTATTTACTGTAATGTCTAAGATGTATATATAAGCTGTTGGTTCTCCATAAATAAATAAATAAATAAATAAATAAATAAACAAACAAATAAATAAATAAATAAATAAATAAATAAATAAATAAATAAATAAAACATTGAATGAGTCAAAAGACCGACACGATTTTTTTCTGAAACCGTTAACTTTTTAAGATTGTTATAAAACAAACCTAACCTAACCTAATGGGTTCTGTATGATGCCGTTTCAATAAATTCTGAGAAGTTTACGGTTTCAGAAAAAAATCGTGTCGGTCTTTTGACCCATTCGATTTTTGAATACATTCGGTCTTTCGTACTTCGGTATTGTAATACATACCCATTTATTTATATGCCATCGGTGGCAGGCAAGCACGGTTTGTTACCTTTGTTGAAGGTGATGGTGTGCGCAGCGTATCGGCTGGCGGCGGCGGCGGCGGCGGCGGCGGCGGCGGCGGCCTTGGCGGGGTCCTCTTCCTTCTTGGGCTTGCTGCCGCGAGCCTTCTCGAACGCCTTCTGCCGGTCCGACATCCAGTCCGTCTCCCAGTGGGGATTCTGTTCCACGAAGTTCTAGAAAGGCAAACGGATAATCTGACAGAGTGGGGAAAAATTTGGGGCTACTTTGTTAGATTTAAAATATGGTTATAATAAAAAACCGGCCAAGAGCGTGTCGGACACGCCCAAGGTAGGGTTCCGTAGCCATTACGAAAAAATCAAGTAATATTTTTCTAAGGATTTCGTATGTGTACGGAATCATCCAAGTTTAGGTATGCTTTATACCTTAGGCTACTATTTACTCTTAAACTACAATTAATTTCCAAGCAATCATAGCCGCTATAATTTTCCTAGTAAATTTGATATATTTACTACCATTCTGAATTATTTCAAATTTTTCCACCCAACAGTTTAGATTTTAGAGGGGGGGGGGGACGGCCGATTTTAATGAAAATTTTCACTTTAAAGTTGAATATTTCGCAAACAGATCACTGAATAGAAAAATCATGTTAGCAACCCCGCAATGGTTTCAAAAGACCTATCCAACGATACCCCACACTACAGGGTTAGCCGAGAAAAAAAAATCACCCCCACTTTACGTCTATGGGAGGTACCCTAAAAAAATTTTTTTTACTTTTTTTTTTTCAATCACTTTGTCGGCGTGACTGATATATATATTCATGCCAAATTACAGCTTTCTAGTACTAACAGTCTCTGAGCTTAGCCGCGGACAGACAGACAGACGGACAGACATGGCGAAACTATAAGGGTTCCTAGTTGACTACGGAACCCTAAAAACGCACATATTCATAGCTCGATTGAGCAAATGACGTAAAAAGTTAGGTGATTTATCATGGTAGTTATTTCACTGCACTGCCACAGATGGTCTAAAAAAATAAGGACACGTCGTAAAAAACTGTTTTCTAATGCCGGCTCCACATGCTTGATGTTTACCACAAATACCAAAAATCACCAAACATGCAAACACACTATTCTTGCACGTGCGCCAAGTGTGGGGATGACCACTACTGATGCATTCTGAAACATCACAAACAAGTTTGTCGAACACCCTTTGATTTGTGCAAAAAACAGACACCAACGCCGATCACTGCCAAACAAACAAAAACAGGCAAACACCTGCAAACTCTTATCCACACGTTCGTGTTTGTGGTTTGGTGTTCGCTGTTTGCCGTTGTTTGCCAAGCATGTGGAGCCGGCATAAAGTAGCCTCGCATTTCTAAGTACGTTTACGGTATTATTACCCCAGTTTACGGTCCATACATTAATTATTACTTCAAGTTAATATTTTTGAGCTTCTAAAATCATGTACCTACGAAGTTTGAGTAAAAGGTAGAATTAAAATTCAAACTTAAAATAGCTTTTATTTGTGGTAAACCGTAGTGGCCTAGCGGTTTGACCTATGGCCTCACAAGCAGAGTGTCGTGGGTTCAAATCCCGGCTCGCACGTCTGAGTTTTTCAGAATTTGTGCGAAATTACATTTGCAATTTACCATGAGTTTTACGGTGAAGGATAACATCGTGAGGACACCTTTAACACCTGCGAAGAAATTCAATGGTGTGTGTGAAGTTCCCAAACCGCACTGGGCCCGCGTGGGAACTACGGCCCAAGCCATCTCATTCTGAGAGGAGGTCTGTGCCCTGCAGTGGGACGTATATAGGCTGGGATGATGAAGATACTCACTGTGTAGTTTTTGGAGTGAACTATGGACTTGAGATGTGCGGAGGCGCAGTGCAAGTCGCCTATGAACTGATCGCAAAGCTTGCAGTACCACGCCGTCGACGGCACGAAGAACTGTAGACCTTGGGGCACAGATAATAAGCAATGAAATGCAACATCATTCAAGATCCCGAACCTGTACGCTGACATTATGATCACCTGCTAATCCAAACTGTAATCTACTCACGTGCTTTTTAGGGTTCCGTAGTCAACTAGGAACCCTTATTTGCATTTAGGGGCTGTTTCACCACTTTTCTTAAAGTTCGGATTAGCTTAATCATAACATTATTTGACAGATGGAATTAAAATTTCTGTTTCACCAGTCTCGATTAGCGCTAAGTGACGGACAAACTGTTTCTTAATTTGACCATCAGATCAGGAGGCATTTAGCATTTTTATCCGTCACATAAAGTTAGTTTATTTTTTGTGGCCATGGTTGGAGAGCCCTTCAGCCGGTTTCAGAAAAATAAATCAAAGTATTTTTTATTTGTTAAAGAAAGAGGTCATGCTAAATTGCATAAAATAATTTAAATATCAAGATTTGAATAAAAAATGTAGGTACACTTTTAGTATGTAAAAATAAATCCAAAATTTCGTAATATTTTTCAATAACAAACTTTTTTTCAGTGGCTAAATCGTTTGTTCTACCTGAACTTGTATGTCGCCATTAAAAAAAAGTTTATCTGTCAAATGGTTTGGCGCCACTTTTCGATTCGTTTTACGTGATTTTATTTTTCTTTGTTATTGTTAACAAAGTATCGTAAATAAATACCGTTTTTGGATCAATTATAATGTTACATGTTAATTTATGCAAAAAAAAATTGATTTATTCAAAAATTATATAGTTAACCATTTCTTTTGCTTTAATAATGAGTGACTCTTTGAACGAAAGTGTGCGAACAGGAACGCGTGGTCGTGAAATGCGACGTTGCCATTCCGACTTTTTGTTAAACCCACGATTAGTTAAGTGGTACTTAGTTTGTACAGGACCGGAGTGGTGAAACTGAAAAAACACTAGCTGACAGATTTGTCCAGTACTTAGTTTATTCATTGGTTACGTAACCAGCAGTTTGACAATAAGGTGGTGAAACACCCCCTTACTGTCATTTATTGACAAGTGATTTCAAACAATGTCATTATTGTCTTAAGGAATAAATTTGATTGAAATAAATAAATATATTGGCAACCGTGGTCGCACAAAGCATGTGAGTGGTTATGTTATGGCAATTACATGAGGGTTTTAATAGGGATGTTGACACCACCAATCAACTGACGTACTTTTTTATGAGCTGCAAAACACAACTCTCCCATAGAGTTTGAATGGCAATAGCAACTTATGACGTCACTTGTTCGCAAACTCAATCAACTAACAACTTATCTGTTATAAAGCAACAAAAAATCAGATTTTGCAGTTACTGTTACAATCATAGGGTGAATGAGCATTTACTAGGCAAGCGTGCTCCATCGTAACATGTTTCCCTTAAGCTATAGATCAATTAACATTATCCTGATTATTTTCATAAATAAATAAAAAATCATGCAAAGAAGGGTTAATAAACAAATGAAATAAATAATTAATTACCTCTGATTGGCGTCCTTTTAGTAGGCGCGGAGGGGAAACTGGGGAAGCCTTCGTTGACAGTTGTCACGCTGTGCCAAGGCGCCTCCATATGCGCTGCCGCCATTCTGTGTTCAAATAATTCACTCAGGCGTTGCTTGGGGAATTCCCTTGGAAATTTTCGAGAATCCCGGATTTCCAATCCGTTGCCAGACCCTTGATATGTAGATGGATGGAATAACCCATAGGCTACTTTTTATCCTGATATTCCCACGGGTGATTTTTAAACAATGTTTTTTTTTTATGTTAGAGAGGCCAGTCAAACGAACTAGTGGGTCACCTGGGGCCTGTTGCATAGCAAAGTACAACTGATATTACAAGCGGAACTCTCATTTATTTATTATTTATTTATTTATTTATTCATCAATAAAAATTACAGCATTACAGTATACACCAACGCGCTGTAAAATTCAAAAAATACAAACAAAACTTAAATAACTATTTAGGGATTTTTGAAAAACGTCTTCGTCGCTTGCCTAAAACGACGGAACACCACACCCTCTGGCCAAAAGTCGGAGCGCAGGATCACCTGCTGGTGCTTGGCAGGCACTTGGAGCCTAAATGAGCTGAAGTTGTTAGCCCTTTGAGACTCGAGCGGGTAGATGAACAGCTGTTAAAGTAACTAAAAAGAAAAGAGAGGGAGTTCCGCTTGTAATACAAGTTGTACTTTGTTATGCAACAGGCCCCTGATGATAAATAATCACCACTGTCCATAGACACCCGCAGCGCTTTACGCGATGCCAGTGCGTTGTCGGCCCTGCAGAAAATTGTACACTCGCCTCTTAAAGGCACCTTATGTTTATCAAATAAAAAAAAAACAACGATAATATATTTTCAGATAATAAAATCCATAGATTGTTAGTGACCAGACCGCAGTTCGCCTATGAACTGTTAGTATATGAAACAATGCTGTATTATTACGGGGGTACCTCTCCCGGCCCCCTTTGTCATCATACTCCCAGCCCAGCTCCTGTACCGCGCCGGCGAGGACTCAGTCAAGGCTCGGATACCGGTTAAATTTCCAAACCGTTATCATATAGAGTCAACGTCATAAATAAGTGATCACTTTTGTACCTTGTTACTTTAACGTCATATCTGAAAAGCCATAAGGAATTACGTAACAGCTGATAGCGACAAGATACAAAAGTGATCACTTATTTATGACGTTGACTGTACTTGGCGCAAAACTTTTTCATTTTGGTTTCGTTCGCGAAACCGTTATTTTTAAACCGGTTTTTAAGGGACCATTTCCATAAAGTTCTTGTCCGATTAACCGGTTCAGAACTATAAAAAACCGGCCAAGAGCGTGTCGGACACGCACAAGGTAGGGTTCCGTAGCCATTACAAAAAAATCAAGTAATATTTTTCTAAGGATTTCGTATGTGTACGGAATCATCCAAGTTTAGGTATGTTTTATACCTTAGGCTACTATTTACTCTTAAACTACAAATAATTTCCAAGCAATCTTAGCCGCTATAATTTTCCTAGTAAATTTGATATATTTACTACCATTCTGAATTTTTTCAAATTTATCCACCTAACAGTTTAGATTTTAGAGGGGGGGGGACGCTCGATTTTAATGAAAATTTTCACTTTAAAGTTGAATATTTCGCAAACAGATCACTGAATAGAAAAATCATGTTAGCAACCCCGCAATGGTTTTAAAAGACCTATCCAACGATACCCCACACTATAGAATTATTCGAGAAAAAGGAAATCACCCCCCCTTTACGTCTATGGGAGGTACCCTAAAAAAAATTATTTTTTTATTTTTTATTTTACCACTTTGTTGGCGTGACTGATATGTATATTCATGCCAAATTACAGCTTTCTAGTACTAACGATCTCTGAGCTTAGCCGCGGACAGACAGACAGACAGACAGACGGACAGACATGGCGAAACTATAAGGGTTCCTAGTTGACTACGGAACCCTAAAAACAGGTTTATTCCGGCGCAGGATAAACAAAATTTTGTTTTGTTACATTTTGCATTTGACTCTGTTCCGGGAAAGACGTAATTACTCGTAGCTGGAGTGCAAAAAATATATAATGGGTAAGTAACTACATCTAAATGTCTTGTTGCAATTAAATACTTAACGTTGTGATTATATTTTATTCTGTACATAATGAAGGCTATAATTCGTCAAAAATTTAACTGAAGACTATCGTGCTACTAAAATTAACGGTCAGAGTAATTTTCGTAAAAATGTAAAAAAAATAATAAATGAAATTGTAGGCGAACTTAAGATCATTTAAAGTTTTAACTATGTACAACAAAATTCAAAATCCAACTAAGAGTAATAACATAAACAATTTGTGAAAATGTTATACTTGTTACAGACTTATACAGTCAGCCATTTTTTAATGATGAAGAATATTCTCCTCCTGGTTGTTCTAGTATGTATGAATATTTATTATTAATAACATGCAGAAACGTGTGCTAACAAAACTATTTTTTTACTTGGGTCGATATTGGAATCCATAATAACTTTGGTCATAATGATATTTTGTCTCCTGGGTATGCGCCCCAGCCGGGTGTTCTACCAATTGAACCACGTCGCTCCCATGATATTTTGTCATAATAACGTTTGCCATAATGTAAATAATGACATAATATTGTTTGTTCTAATATTGAATATCCTAATGCTCATTTGCGCTATTTTCATATGTCCTAATATTGGTTGACGTAATCACTTTTGTACTAACATTGTTTGTCATAATATATATATGCATATTTGTCTTAATCATTTTATACTCATCATCATCATAGCCTATATACGCCCCACTGCAGGGCACAGGCCTCATGTTCATCATTTAATAAAAATAAACAATAATTAAATTATACTCGTCGTTGGGTTCGCAGTTCTATCCTAACCTAACCTATTTTTCTGACACCAGTTCGTTACTGTTGGGGTCTCAGTTCTAACCTCACCTAGTTTTCTAGCTGCGGTTCGTTTCTGTAGGGGTCGCAGTTCTAACCTAACCTACTTTTCTCGTGCCGGTTCGTTTCTGTTGGGGTCTCAATTCTTAACTAACCTAATCTACTTTTCTAGCTCGTAAGCCGCTGTTTGTCAACAAGTACTCTGTAATGGCATTTAATATTATGGATTTTAATATTATGACTCGTAAGTTTTATGTCTTACTATATTAGTACGAAACATATTAGGGATTTAGAGTATTATGACATGTGATATTATGGCCTATGATCATTAGGACATAAGATCATTATGGCAAAAGTATGATATGTCAAAAGTGGTATGGCATTTGAGTTTAGGACAAACAATATTATGGATTACGAAGGAGCCCCTTTTAACTTACAAGCTTTTATTTAATTTCACCTGTCTCCTCGTCTGTCTGTCTGTTTGTTTTTTAAGTGTAATAGAGATGAAATTTTTTCACGCTTATGTAGGTAAATCGCGTAACAATGTAATCTTATGATGACATCGAGCTGGTCTAATGATGGAGCTGGAAGGTGGCCATCGAACTACCCTATCAAATTTGGGCTCGTTAGAATCGTCTTGATGTAATTTAATTACCAAAAAAAGTACCTACAGACGATATACAGGCGATATAAAGCTTGTATCAAAAACAACATTTTTGACAAAAACTTATTTTATTCAACTGAAAACATTGGTTGCTATTGATCTAAAGTCAGCGGGTGAAAGGGACGGGCCATACGATTGTTCACTCTTTTTACATGACTTAAAGCAGCTTTATGAGTTATATTACATTTGTCACAGGTGAATCACGAAAACGAAAAAGCGAATATTCTGATGAAGAAGATCAATCACAATCATTACTAGTACCTAAAAATCATATCATCCACGCAGATAAGCCCGGATCCAATCAGCAGAAAACATATAAAATGAAAGAAGATGCAGGAAAATCAGTGTCATTCAGTCCGGATTGTAAGAAGACCAAATCAAGCGAAGATATGACTGCTAAACCAGAAGAAGAAACTACTTTGGATGACAATCAATGTGTTTTTTGTAAATTTGATAAAGACCTCGACAAACGCAACTATTATTTCGGAAACTTACTAATAGGTGAATTACAATTTTTACCGCCGTGTATGCGCTCTCAGGCGTATATCAATATTTTAAAGTATGTAGACTCATTAAAAAATCAACATCGTGATTCCTAAGAAATCGAATTTGAAAATATTAATAAAATTTTATAGTTATGCGATTTTCCGGCTATGGCCCATACTACACGGGCGGTTTCCCGCCGCGGGAAACCGCTCGACGGAGCTGCGCGGTGTAGTTTGCACCATACAACTTCCATATAAAATTGTGTCTAGTGGCGGTTCAGAAGCGGTTTCCCGCGGCGGGAGAACCGCCCGTGTAGTATGGGCCTATATGTACAGTCAAGTGCAAAGATATCGACACGGCTAAAGTTACAAAAATATGTGTCGTGTATACATATTTTTGTAACTTTGGCCGTGTTGAAATCTTTGCACTTGACTGTACCTACTGAAATTTTATCAATAAAAACAAATAAATATATAAAGGGAAAACGTTTTATTTCAAATTCTGAAATCTGTCAGTCTATAAGATGCTTATAATAAAATTTCATATTCATTCTTTACCTCAAAAACTGGAGTTATTCCGACCTGTTACCACCAATTTGTTATTAATGGAAACAATTGGGATTTTTTTTCCCCATCTTTAACCAGTGGTAACTAATGGGAATAAAAATTCCCAACCGTTACCACTAAAGTAATTGGTGGTAACCACTGGGATTTTTTTTCTTAGTAACTACCACCACTTTCTTTAGTGGTAAGATGTGAAAAAAATCTCATTATTTACCATTACCATAACATTAATTTTAATCCTCTGTTGCCCGTGGTCCACCTACAGTTTGTCCAACTGGTTTTCGGTATCTCCTTTTTCTGGGTATTTTGCCCTTTGGGCAACTGCAGATACCTAACTAACCTAACCTACCTATTTTTGTATTAAAATTTATTGAGTGATTCAAAATAATTGCATCAATTTTTCTCCAAGTGGACAAATTTGTTGGACCATGGGTAAGTCACTATTTTAATTTTCAGTTCTTATAAAGATACATATGCGATAGTATAGAACTATTTTTTTTATTGTCGGACAGGTTCGTAATCTAAACAAAAATATTTCAATATTTTACTTTTTAATATACACAAAACAATATTTTAAAACAATTTTATACTATTCATTTCATCGCGTGATAACGATACGCACGCGTCTTTCTAAATGATAAAACAAAACAAGTTGCTGCATGTCTATGTTTACGCCGCCGCCCGCCGCCGGCCGGCCAGCTGTCACTCGTGGAATAAACCGGTTTATTTAGGTTATAGTTAAGTTCTTAAAAACCGGCCAAGAGCGTGTCGGACACGCCCAAGATAGGGTTCCGTAGCAGGTACGATCTTTGCATATTTTATTAATGTGGTTGTTTTGGTCCCAACGTCGGCGGTACAGCGCCATCTATCGGCGAATTGGGTAACTAATCTAACTGCAGTCTACTAGAACTAGTATGTATGTTGATTGTTTTTCAGATGTAATATATTTTTTTTATTTGAAAGAAGATACTGTTAGCGTGATCTTATAGGTACTTAAAGAAAAAAAATTCTTGCAATGGCGGTTAAATTACAATCTTAGTTTAGAATTTAGAAATATTTTTTTACAAAAACTTATAAACTGCTCAACTGATTAAGTTGAAAATAATTTTCCTAGAAAGTTTTTATTAAGTTTAAGTTACGTGATTTTTTACATATTTTTTAGACGTGCGGTTCACATTATTTTGAACTTTCGGAGTGAATATCTCCGAAAATATTCACTTAATCAAAAAATGGTTATAGCAAACCCCTATTTATTTTCAAATACCTATCCAATGATACCCCACACTATAGGGTTGGTCGAGAAAAAAGAAATCACCCCCACTTTACGTCTATGGGAGAGACCCTAAAAAAATTTTTTTAGTTTTTTTATTTAATCACTTTGTCGGCGTGACTGATATATATATATATGCATGCCAAATTACAGCTTTCTAATACTAACAGTCTCTGAGCTTAGCCGCGGACGGACAGACAGACGGACAGACATGGCGAAACTATAAGGGTTCCTAGTTGACTACGGAACCCTAAAAACGTTCGCATTCTTAAGAAAGTTCGGAGTAAAACCGAAAAAACCGGTATTTGCCGCTGTTTTTTAAACCGGTTCCGAGCCTTGGACTCAGTTAGGGTGAGTGACAGTGACAGTTATGATGAAAATAAGATGAAAGGCAGTGTAAGATGAAAAACTACTCTTAGTACCGGGTGCTACGAGTGGTTTTTCATCTTACACTGTTTTTCATCTTACCCCCACTCACCCTAAACGGTTTATTAGCTAGTGGTTCCAGCGCGCGAAAGTGGAAGACTGTAATGCGAACTTACTTTTGATGCGCCTGCGAGTGCAGATGGTTCAAGTAATCCTTAGCTGTGGACGGAAACTCGTTGCACACCCTGCACCAGTGCATCTCAGGGTCGTAGTATACATAGTTGAATTTTTTGTTGGTCGGTGACCTGCGGAGTAGGAGTCACTTAAAATATGAAGACAGTAGTAAGAGTTAGGTATAAATAATATAAAAGCATACTCCATGTATCGAAACGTACTATTTAATTTGATTATATAAAGCAGGAGTCGCCAACCTTTTGGCAGACATGGGCCACTTAGAGAAAATAGATAGGCGGGGCCGCACTTGTAAGATAATTTTGTACCAAATAAAATAGATATCTATCTAGTTATCTATTAAGGTGCGACCAAAACGCCGCTTAAAAAACCGTGACGTTACGGAATCGCAGTGACGCACCGTAAACGCCACAACTTTACTATGGAGAGCATGCGGTGAATTCTGACGTTTACGGTGCGTCACTGCGATTCCGTAACGTTTCCGTATTTTAAGCAGCGGTATGGCCGAACCTTTATAGGTAGGTAGTGATATTAAAAATGCAAATTTTTTGTGCCTGAAATACATTATTATATTTTTAAATTTAATAATAAGACTTATCATTTACAAAACAGCAGGCTAATTGTCTAACTCCCTCGCAATCACCATCGCGTTCATTTTGACAGTTCTTGTATGGGCTGACAATTGGTATCGGAAACAGCCAGCTGTCACAGCCATACAAAAACTGCCATTTCAAACCGATGCAGTGTCAAAAAAGTTACACAATTACCATGCAGCTCTTAGGCTGCGTTTTCACCAAGAGATGTGCAAGGATGCGTTGCGAGGGATGTGTGTGTCATGAACCAATAGAAACACTTCATTCACTTAGGACCTTTTAAATAAAGTGTTTCTATTGGTTCATGACACACACATCCTTCGCAACGCATCCTCGCACATCTCTGGTGGAAACGCAGCCTTATTATCTTCGCTTTCCATCAGGCAGATTTATTAGTTGCAGATATTTTTACAGCTGATAGTTCTCGATCCCTGGAGTATATTTAAGTATGAAACATTATAGCTTTTCCAATTTTTTTTGGAGAAAACTGAAAAACAAATTTGCTACGTAAAAACACCCTGTTAATGTGAAGTGGCCAGTTACAGTTAAGTGGTACGTAAAAGAGGTACCAGAATCTGTTTAATGAGTTCTCATTTAATAATCACATTAACAGGGTGTTTTTACGTTGCAAATTTATTTTAGTTTTCTCCAAAAAAAAAATAGGAAAAGCTATAATGTTTCATACTTAAATATACTCCAGGGACCGAGTACCTACTATCAGCTGTAAAAATATCTGCAACTAATAAATTAACACCTTATATAGTATACGACCGCTGATGTAAAGAGTGTTTTTTTTTTAAATTCAGAGTTTTGATCGACAAATAGTCAACATGTAATATTTTACTTTTTGTTTAGTCTATTTTATTTCTGATTCATCGTAGAATGTGCTCACAACAAGTGTCACAAGACCGTATTATTGAAAAAAAATCCAGATTTAGTTGTTAATCCTAAGGCTATATAGTCTATACTTCTAAAGCGAGGAAGCTCGCGTACTATTTACTATCTCTTTCTACTCTCATACATTTTGACAGAAAGAAGTTGTAAAAGTAAAATTGTGATTCAGATTCAGAACTAAATAGTGATACAAAATTAGTGCTTCTAACTTGGTTAATGCTGGGTAACATAACGCAATAACTTAATTGTTAAAATGTATCTCATAAAATTAAGGATGCTCATACTCTGTTGCAATAAAATCACAAACTCAATGTATGAACACCTCAAATTAAATGAGACTAATTAAAAACTAAATCGAAATTTAATTTTTTAAAGAATGCAAAACTGAACTTCTGACCGGTTTGTTTAGGCTATTATTCTTTGGTTTTAGGTAAGAAGTATTTTTTTATTGGGTTAACGAATAAACGTATCACAGAAGTGTCTTCATTCTTCGAGCGTGTCGGCCTCAAGTACCACAGATAAAAAACGCAAAAGTAAAAGAAATTCTCCAATTGTATGAATCAATATTTATTCTACACAAAATGTATACTCATTTTACATACATTTACAAATGAACTTATAATTAAAATTTATGTAAACACAGAAATAGAAGCTTGATGACGCCATCACAGGAAACTGTGAAGATGGTGTAACAACAAAATGGCGGATCGCTCGACCAATCATAATTATCTGGATGAATCAATTGTCCAAGTGACACTTCATACTGTTTGATAGCAAAATGCTTAGGTTGTCCAAGGGACAAAATTTGTGTAACCATAGCAACGAGTGGCACAAAAAATTGATTCACCCAGTGTTGGCACCATTTACAATGTAACTTTATAAGTTCTATCTAAGATATTGCACACAGCAAGACAGTATAAGCAGAAATCAAATGCCTTATAAAATGTGACCTAACCTAAAAGCGTATACCAAAAGTAGTTGGATATATCTCGATGTTTCCTCCGTCTTTGCATGGTCATGTCTTCACTGAGTTTTTAGCGCCACTGTGAAAGCAAACTTCAGGGTTCGCGAAAGCGTCTCGGGCATTCCTGCTTAGGGGGGTGTATTTCAAAACAACAAATTTGTACATAACCTTAATTAAGGGTGGTCTTGTTTAACTAAAATTTAGTCATCTCCGCGTGCACCAAATAACATTGACACATTTCAGCTCAACAAGACGTAATGATTCAGTAAGGGCAGTACGAACCTGGATTTCCTTTTGGTCTTTTCACGTTCTCCGGAGCCGTCCGAGTCGCGAGCAGCCTCCGCCGCCTCCTCGCCGATGATACCGTTGAGCATGTCCACCACATTGTTGATGGTCTTCAACTTGTTCTGAATCTCCAACTAAACAAACGCAGGAGATGCTGATACCCAGTTGTGTGGCAAGCTCTAACAGGGCAAGCGAAGCTACACAACTAAGAATCTTAAATTATAATAGGCATATATTTGTGAGTGTAATGTAACAATATTTTAAATAGGCCATGTTCGCAAACCTGTAGCTTAGTGTTTTCCTTTAAAAACCGTTTAGTGTCGGGGCTGGGGGACCGTTTGGGGTCACCGCGGAGCTCGTTGCGTTGATCTTTCAGTGTTTCGAGTTCCTTTTTCAAGATTCCCGCCTTTTTCATGTAATCCTCTCGCTGTTTCGACAGTGCCGCTTTCTGGTGACGCATTTCGGACTCTATGGCGGCTGAATGAGAAAGAATACTGTAAGCTGATTGGTTAGTTGCAATAAGTGTGATGTTACATAACTTTTTATATGCAAAGTAATTGGATGATTTGGTTGATGCGTTTTGTTCATGTTATGTGACATCACACTCAAAATAGCAAATGTGGAAACTTACTGTTGAATTAGATATTTACATAGTCACATTAGCAAACATCATATTTGGCTTGAAAACGGCGTTTTTTTAGGAAAACCATGTTTGCACTAGTTAAAAAAATTATAAGAAAGGAAAATGGTAGAAAACTTATAAGCAATTATTTTATTGGGTGCATCAAGTTAAGATAACTAAGAAGTATGTGATTGAGGAGTATACTTCACAGTTCATTTTTGAATCACAAACACATTTTAAGATTGGAGTAGCTGGAAGAAACCTGAAATATAAAGTACAAATGCTGCGCAGCAACCATTATTGCTATTAGCAAAATGGGTATTGTGAGTTTAACATCCATAAAAAGCGTGCAGTTTACATTTTGGAGACATAGTTTGAAACATAAACTTGTTTCTGTAAAATTTTAATTACCATGAATTCTGCATATACAAATATAGATGGATTATCATGACATGAGGATATAGCAGATAAATAATTAACAGTTATTATCATGTCAGAGCGGCATATTCCAGTTTATAAACTTGTTAGTCACACATCTATCACATAAATACAATACATAAATAATTTAATAGAGATAACAAATATCTGGATGATTAAAATTGGTAATAGGTACTATTCTATCTTTTTCTGTCAATTGTCTTCTTTTTTATTTGCTGCTTCTTTCTTCATAAAGGATTAGAACCATTTTTAACCGACTTCAAAAAAAGGAGGAGGTTCTCAATTCGGTTGTATGTTCTTTTTTTTTTTTTTTAACGTGTGTTACCTCAGAACTCCGTCATTTATGAACCGATTTGGAAAATTCTTTCGTTGTTTGAAAGCATATGCTTCAAGGTTGGTCCCGTTGTTACCGGAATCCAGTTCTGATGATGGGATCCATGAGGAATTGAAGGAACTCTTCAAAAGTTCAAGGGAAATGTAAAGCGATTTTAGTATTTTCAGTGACAAATCGAGCATTTGCATTCATAAAGTGTCATTTGGTAAACTAGATCTGATGAAGAAGACCGCAGATGGCCAACGGAACTCCTCAACGGGTCAAATCTTGCAAGTTGAATTTGACTCACTTCCCGGTTTCTGATTGATTTCATATTTTACATGCATGTGTAAATCAGGTGACAATGCAATATTATTGTGACATGGAGCTAATCTGATGATGGAGTTGGAAGGTGGCCATAGAAACTCTGTAATAAAACAACACAACCCCGTCGAGTTTGGGTTCATTTGAAACGTCTTGACGAGCACTTTGATCCCAGATGGTAACCAGGGTCTGATGATGGAGCTGGAAGGTGGCCAAAGTTACTCCATAAAGTAACGGCACTTACCCCATCGAGTACGGACTCATTTGACTCGTCTCAACGAGTACTTTGGTCCTAGATGGTAACCAGGGTCTGACAATGAAGTTGGATGGTGACCATAAGAACTCCGTAGTAAAACGACATAACCCCATCAAGTTTGGTCTCGTTTGATTCGTCTTGATAAGTACTTTGGTAACCAGAGGCAAAAAGTACAGTCAGTAAAGAGTGCCAGTCCAGGCCATTAGCAACAACTAAAAAGAAAAAAATAAAAAATTTTAAATAAAAAATAAAACCTTCAAAAAACCCCCAAAAAAACATAAAATAATAATTGATTGAACCGACCACAATAAGCATGAAAATATCTTTCTACTAATCTGTTTGAAGTTGGTGCCTCAGCACGAGCCAGCAGGAGTGGACCTAGTAATCTAACTTACCTACATACCTATTATAGGGCTTCTACACTCCTGCTGGCTCGTGCTGAGGCACCAACTTCAAACAGATTAGTAGAAAGATATTTTCATGCTTATTGTGGTCGGTTCAATCAATTATTATTTTATGTTTTTTTGGGGGTTTTTTGAAGGAGGTTTTATTTTTTATTTAAAATTTTTTATTTTTTTTGATTTCCTATAAAACAATGTTATTGTTGCAACATAACTGCTAAAAATGAGTATGTTTATAGACATCATAAATATTAACATGCTTTCTGTATCAATTTCGTAGAAATGAGTAAAGCAGCGTGATCATGCAATTCACTGCCATAATGGCAGATATAACTCTGTGGTCTTCTTTATCTTCATCAATTATAAACCTTACACACAACATGATAAGGCTGAAAATGAATAGAAATATAAGTACATCTTTCTCTGGGATTTTAGTATGTTAGATTATGTATGACAGCTTTATATTAAAAGTAATGGGTGCAGTTAGTTTAAAACTCCTTATTCAGTGACCCAGAATGAAGGACAATAATCCACTTATTGTCTAATGTGTGAGCACTTGCAATCAAATTCACTATTTCTTCTGTAACCGTAAATATGGTGACAGAATGAAATGGTGAATGCAATTACAAGTGGCTTTGCGTTAGACAATGTGATCTTTGAAAATTCAAACCCTCATGGAATTGACATAAGGGTTTGAATTAAAACAGGTCATGCATTATTGTCATTCATTCATCAACAAATACACCGTGAAATTTTAGTAGTTGTTTTCCCGAAACAAGGTGATTTAGTATCGATTGTACAATCGATTTGTAATTACTATTTTGACTAGAGTCAAAAATCCAATTGTGAAATCGAAAGTCAAAAATGACCGCAAACCAATAGTAACGCTTCGTTGGTACAAGTAGCGTACGATCGTACGATAGGTTAGGTACCAACGAAGCGTTACTATTGGTTTGCGGTCATTTTCGACTTTCGTTTTTCACAATTGGATTTTTGACTCTAGTCAAAATAGTAATTATAAATTGATTGTACAATCGAAACTAAATCACCTCGTTTCGGGAAAACAACCACTAAAATTTCACGGTGTATAGGTTTTATTTTAACAGCACCCAAAGTAAGGATTCATATTAATCTTACCTAGTACCATATTGTCAGTGATATTACAATACTACATAACTAGCTTTTGCTATAGGGTCCAACTTAGAATGAGATAACATTCAAAATTAAACCTTACAGCAAAAGCTTGATTGCGGTCACTAATAGCATACCAACATAAAAACTATACCTATGAACAACTTCTTTTACCTTGCTCACTGCAACTGTGGCTGTGGTTACAAGGTTCAAGGTTGTGCATCAAAATGTACTTTTGCAGAATAACATCTGAATCAATCAGATGGATCACGGAACCTGTTGTGTTTGTTCCTAATATTAATTGCCAATTACTAACACACCTGCATAAACACACCATTGTTGCATGTTTCATACCTTTATAACTGTTTATAACTAGAGCACATAAAACAGTTGAAAATGGGTGAGAAAGGAACTAAATTGTTAGATACAAAATAGTTGCCACAATGAAACATTATAGAATCAAAGTCCGCTAAATCCATTTTGGTTGGTATGGATTTAGCAGACTGATTCTATATCCCTCATTTTAAGTCAAAAACTTGACAGTAAAAAAAAATATGGAGAGCTCATTAAATCAAGTATGTATGCTGTAATTAAGCTTTTATCAAATTCTTGTTATTCTCAGCTATTGTAAAACTAAAAATTTGACTTTTCTGTAAAAAAAATTGTACTTTCTAATTTTTTTTTAAACATTGTAAATACTATGTGGGTTGCTGTATCTACTAATTTGGATCATGCACATACCCAGTCAAATTTAGCTTGACATATTTCAGACAATATGTGGCACTTTTGTTAGCTGACGTAATTTTTAAGACTATCATACCTTCTTTCTTGATTTGGTCTTCAATGTTGAACTGCGGTGGGGCAGTTGGTGGAGGAGGCAGGGACAGCTGGTTCCAGCTGCTGATGTCAGGTGCATGTGGCGCTGGAGGGATAGATGAAACGGGCGGGAAGTCATCGTAGATTCCAGTGTAAGGTTGTGGAGCGTAGTTGTTGTATGGAGGATTTGGCTGCAAAGGTATAATTGTTTGTGCATAAATATCTCAGAAATATTGGAGGCCACTGATTGAAGGGCACCGAGAGTGTCAAAGAAATAAATATGGGTTGTTATCAAAAATATGCACATACTTAATTAAAATTAAAGTATTTAATAAAACAAAAACATGATTGTGTCCTTTGTGTAAAGAAAGTTAGTCATACAAACTACAGTATTACAGTACTTTCATGTTTTTACAAAGGAAGGAAGGAAGGAGCTAACTTCTCTATCGCAAATAGTATTTTATACTTCGCATATGCATGACAACATCGGCATCGTAGATCTAGTTTTAGTTTGTCTTTATTCTATTTTAATATCAAAAAATACCTCTGGCGGCTGGAAGGGCGGAGGTGGAGCAAAACCGGCATCTTGAAACTGATTAGGCTCCCATAACTCACTAGGCTCTGGGAGCTTAGAGATTTCACTCAGAATGTTTTCGTCCAGCATGTCTTTCTCAACTTTATTACGAGGCGGAGAGCGGCTACGGCGCTTCTCCTCTTTAATATGGGGGCTGTGGCTTCGTTTTGGAGGCAACGGGCGTCGGTACTCGCGGTCACGATCGCGGTCTCTTTCGCGTTCCCGGTCTCTCTCCCAATCACGGTTGTAATAACCTTTTCTCATGTCACGCGACATGTTCTGCACTTTACACACTAATTACAGTATCACCAGTAATAACTGTCATATAAAATAACTGCCGCACTAGCTACAGGCACGCTTCTGTGTATTATAAAAGGAATCACTTAACAGTTTAACAACAAATCGTGATATTTTCCAATGTAGACAAATGCATCGCGATCGACGCCATCTTAACTAGTGTTGTTTTTTATTTTTTTTAGGTTACATCTCTGGGAAAAGTAAAGGAACTTATTCCATACGTTATAATTTTTAAATTCAGAGAATATTATTTTAAGATTGGATGAAAATGCAGAATAACAAAATATTAAAATCATATAATGACGATATTGCATTACAATAATACAATATTTCGGTCAGCACTTATGAAAGTTATGAAAGGAATAAGTGTACTACGCACGCTGGGAATGCGCAATAAAAAAAAAATCATACAAAAAATTTTTAATCGGTGATCAGGAGTTGAAATATAATAATCCCTAGCCAAAATGGAATTTAATGAATGAGGTCTCAAGGTCTCAAGCCTCTGTTTATTTAAAAAAAATGTTAAACCTGTTAAAACTTCTTCCATCCCTTCATCGCTTTGGCGGGAATTTGACAGGTCTACGTCAGTTTGTTTGAAACTGACTCGTCAAAGAGGTTTTAGGCACATAGATAAAACCATGTGTAGGCCTGTAGGGTGCTTTGGTAGGGTGACAATGATTTTAATTAAAAAAATATTTTCCAAATACTGTTCGCCACCGAATACTAATACCAATTAAAATTCATCATGTATAAGTTTTTTTCTTCTGATATTTTTATGATATCGCCTTACAGCTCCTCTACACGATGGGCCATAAAATGGTCGGTGTGATGGCCCAGCGATGGCTGCAACTCATCTACAAGATGGCGATAGACCGAGAGCTGATTGACAATTTTGAGTAGGTATTTGAGGCACGCTGAAAACTTGTGTAATAGTGCCCCCTATAATACCCAAGCACAGAACCACTGACCTTGCTGACGGGTAGCGCTAGCGGGGCTAAATCAACCCTCATATTTTTAAAGGCAAAAAATGTCTTTGAGGCGTTTCGAAATTTTTATACCTTTAAATTTTACATTTAAAGAGTATCTACCTGGCAGGTAGATTGTCCCACCGAAATTATGTGTCTTTTTTGGAGTAAGTATTTATTTTTAATTAAAAATAATGTTCACTTATATAAATTCATCGTGCTTCAAAAAATTTTTTTAATTTTTTGCAAAATTGCTTTGCAAGCACCTGGCAATATTTAAGCCCCGACTAAATGATCTGGCTTATGTAATTTCTCACCTACGAATTATTATTCGTAGTTTCTCACTCTTTAATTTTGGCGTCAGTTAAGTCCTTCATTCTGGTCAGAATGACGAGAGTATTATCTCGTGTAATGTCGTGTATTATCTCGGACTGAGGGACTGGTGGCGAGACTGATGAAAATTAAAAAAAAAAAAAAATTACCTTTGTCTTTAAACGGCTCACTTGTAATAAATTGGGAGAAGACGCTGACAACTGTGATAATTTATACCTAGTTCGGTGGTCAGAGACTTCACAAAAATTATGGTCATCTCTGTTTGGTCAATAAAGTATTATTATTATTTGGGTGGATCAACTATTTCTTGTTGTTATTCTGTCCCGTCAGCGAGGGGACAAAAGTAGTACAGTTTGTTTAGAAGAAATGTTGTGTCACATTAACTAACATGCTTATTAGATGACCAATAATCGACAACATTTCATATTTCTAAGACTATAATTTGATTCGTTCTCTGTATACTGTTTGGAAAGAGAAAGACGCTGATAGTTTTAAATTTTCACTAGGATTATTAATTAATTTATTACAATTTTTTAAAGATGTGCTTATTCTAAAAGAGCGTAACGATAGAATAGATCCATTACTTTTGTCTAGTCTCTATTAAAAAAAAGTGATGACGTAAATTTGACATTAAGCACCATAGACGTAGTATGGGTTATCAAATTTAAAATTATGACAGCTCTTTTTTCTAGTGAAAAGGGTAAAAGAAACATATCTATTCTGTGGAGGTACAGGTAAGTACACATATGTTTATTAAATTTGTAGTATTTTTTTAAATATGAAGAAATAAATTATAATAAATATTTTTCCGTGTTCATGAGGCGAAACTCTTTCGATTCCTGTAGTAATTTTCAGGTGTTAAAAAAATGAAATGTTGTCAATTGGGATTGATAATTTTTTCTAACCCCCCTTTTTATTTTTTTTATCGAAAATATAGAGCATTTTAAGAAACTAATTTGAATATTTCAGCAATTCATCACTCCAATATTTTTTTATAATTTATTGAAAATTTGAGATACGACTTCTCGTAAATTACATGCCGCGGCTGAATCTGTGTATAAACCACAGACATAATGACAAAAAAAATGTGTCACAATCGATGGTTAGTTGTCATCTGACAATGTCACTTTACATTACAATAACAATAACCCTAAAGTTGCCGATTCTTCCTAGAGAATAGGTAAAAAAAAACGATTTACGGCTATAGTATTTTTTGTATGTATAAAATAAAATGGTCAGAAGTGTTCCCTTGAAAGTTCTTTGGCGGATTTAATCCATACTTACATTAAAATGATCCTCAAAACAATAAGTACATCTTGTAAACTTTGAATTAACTTTGCGGCACCACTTCTCTTGTAAATCTTCTTTAAGCAAACAATTAATTTGTTTGGGCTATTGACAGAATCATTTCCACAAGTAGGAATGAAACACTTCCTGTATAAATCTATTATTAAAATATGAAAAACGCGAAGAATGTTTTTCAAAATAGTATCCTTAAACTGACAGATGATAACTACGTCGAAGTGACAGAGAATAGTATAGAGAAACTAGACGGACGGCTTTTTTTTTCTTGTTGCAAAGAATTTCAAAGTTAATGCCCACAGAAAGGTCAAACAAAGGTCAAACATTATTTTGCAAAAATACACACGATCGTTTAATATTTTTTTACTACAATGTTATAAAATGATTTAATAAACCTATTCCTCGAAATGGTTTTGGAATTAGACCACATTGTAAAAAAGTGATCAATGCCAATTGTAGAAGGGGTTTAAAACTAGGTACTTATCACAAAAATGCATGTTTGGCAAATTTTAATCACATAAACATACGGTTTAAATAGTTACTCAGGACATCGTCACTATAGCAACGAGTGACAAAGAAAAGTTGATCGACCCATTTACTATTATTATTAAATATTTTTAATAATATTCATCAATCCGTTGTGAATGACAGAAAACCATAATGATGGACTGACGCCAGATTTAACGTGTAAACGACGTCTAAGATTTCCAGGGGTTCCATTTTTAGGGTTCCGTACATAAAGGGTTAAAACGGTACCTCTACCATGAGTTACACTAGTTCACAGTGACCGTACTCGCTAGCGACGGCGTAAATGATTTGTATGGAGAATTGTACTTCCGTAAGTGACCGCTAGAGGCGCTTTACAATTCTCCATACAAATAATTTACGCCGTCGCTAGCGAGTACGGTCACGTAAACTAGAGTAAACTCATGGTAGAGGTACGGGTCTCTATTACTGAGACTTCACTGTCCGACCGTCCGTCCGTCTGTCCGTCTGTCACCGGGCTGTATCTCATGAACCGTGATAGCTAGACAGTTGAAATTTTCACAGTTGATGTATTTGATTTGATTTTGATTTTGATGTAAAAACAAGTACTAAAAAACAGAATAAAACAAATATTTAAGGGGGCTTCCATACAACAAATGTGATTGTTTTGCTCTATATTGATAACGGCAACAGGTAGACGCTTGAAATATTCACAGAATATTTAGTTATATACATATATTCATTTTAAAAAAATATTAAAATAAAACAAATATTTAAGGGGGCCTCCCATACAACAAACGTGATTTTTTTGCCATTTTTATAGATACGGAACCCTTCGTGCGCGAGTCCGACTCGCACTTGGCCGGTTTTTCCTTTTTGAGCTACGGTACCTTATAAAACGCTGTGCTGTTGAAACGATTGCATTAAGAAATCACTGAACTTGCGAGCCTTTTGAAGCAGATCGCTTGCAAATTACGTTACTTGAGTATAACGATTGATCAATCGAAGGTCGTGTGAAACTTGACCGAAAGTCAGGCTCACTGTTAGTGAAATTTACCTACAACTTAATAGTATACTAGGGTATTTTCAATTCAAAGCGTACCATAGCATTTTTTTTGTCTAAATGAGGAAATTCTGGCGTGTTCCTATTCAAAATCACGAATACTGTTCAAGTTCATAAAGAAACAAGTGCCCTTATCTTTTTTGGGTCAGTTTTGTGAGTTTTTTCAAACATGTGTAGTTTATATTGTATGGCTCGTCACAGTGACACAAAAAATAATTAAATGATAGCAACGCTGGTATAGCCAATTTTGTATTCATCCAAGAATGCCTCGAGGTAAATTTAGTTTTTTTTTAATAATTTTTAAAATAAACTAATTTATTGACAATTAATATTATAGGTAGTACCTATTACTAGCTGACCCCTCAAACGTTGTTTTGCCATATTAGGGGTATAACCCCGGCGCCACACATAGCACAAATGTTTCAACACATATTTGATCACATGTGAAGCACCGGTATTTGCTTATTTGTTCAATAGAACAACAATACAATCAACCAGAGATCAAATATGTGTTGAAACATTTGTGCATGTGTGGCGCCGGGGTAAAAATAACGTGCCCCCCCCCCCGCGTTGAAAATTACCCGAGCCCTAATACTAAGATTATATTATGTATATGTAATATTGCAACTGTACCTCTACCATACTCGCTAGCGACGGCGTAAATTATTTGTATGGAGAATTGTTCAGCGCCTCTAGCGGTCACTTACGGAAGTACAATTCTCCATACAAATCATTTACGCCGTCGCTAGCTAGTACGGTCACTGTGAACTAGTGTATAGTATAAATCTTCCCAGGTGAATTTTTCGCTTCAAGCCATTACATTAAATTTGAACCTTAATACTATGACGATACGGTTTGTTTAAAAGATAAGGGCTCGAAGCGAAAAATTCACCTGGGAAGATTTATACTATAAACTCATGGTAGAGGCACTGGCCTTCAATGCTCTGTAGGTACGCGCTGTAACGTTACATAACGTTACATGTACGTTACATTCCGTAGACGTTGTCACGAGAAAATCGTTCAAGCCGTCTCGGAGGAGTTCAATAACGAACACCGTGACACGAGATTTTTATATATTAGATTTACATCAAAAATTAAAATTAAAAAAAAACATCAAAATAAAAATTATATAAAAAATTTTAAATAAAAAATAAAACCTCCTTCAAAAAACCCCCAAAAAAACATAAAATAATAATTGATTGAACCGACCACAATAAGCATGAAAATATCTTTCTACTAATCTGTTTGAAGTTGGTGCCTCAGCACGAGCCAGCAGGAGTGTAGAAGCCCTATAATAGGTATGTAGGTAAGTTAGATTACTAGGTCCACTCCTGCTGGCTCGTGCTGAGGCACCAACTTCAAACAGATTAGTAGAAAGATATTTTCATGCTTATTGTGGTCGGTTCAATCAATTATTATTTTATGTTTTTTTGGGGGTTTTTTGAAGGAGGTTTTATTTTTTATTTAAAATTTTTTATTTTTTTCTTTTTAGTTGTTGCTAATGGCCTGGACTGGCACTCTTTACTGACTGTACTTTTTGCCTCTGGTTACCAAAGTACTTATCAAGACGAATCAAACGAGACCAAACTTGATGGGGTTATGTCGTTTTACTACGGAGTTCTTATGGTCACCATCCAACTTCATTGTCAGACCCTGGTTACCATCTAGGACCAAAGTACTCGTTGAGACGAGTCAAATGAGTCCGTACTCGATGGGGTAAGTGCCGTTACTTTATGGAGTAACTTTGGCCACCTTCCAGCTCCATCATCAGACCCTGGTTACCATCTGGGATCAAAGTGCTCGTCAAGACGTTTCAAATGAACCCAAACTCGACGGGGTTGTGTTGTTTTATTACAGAGTTTCTATGGCCACCTTCCAACTCCATCATCAGATTAGCTCCATGTCACAATAATATTGCATTGTCACCTGATTTACACATGCATGTAAAATATGAAATCAATCAGAAACCGGGAAGTGAGTCAAATTCAACTTGCAAGATTTGACCCGTTGAGGAGTTCCGTTGGCCATCTGCGGTCTTCTTCATCAGATCTAGTTTACCAAATGACACTTTATGAATGCAAATGCTCGATTTGTCACTGAAAATACTAAAATCGCTTTACATTTCCCTTGAACTTTTGAAGAGTTCCTTCAATTCCTCATGGATCCCATCATCAGAACTGGATTCCGGTAACAACGGGACCAACCTTGAAGCATATGCTTTCAAACAACGAAAGAATTTTCCAAATCGGTTCATAAATGACGGAGTTCTGAGGTAACACACGTTAAAAAAAAAAAAAAGAACATACAACCGAATTGAGAACCTCCTCCTTTTTTTGAAGTCGGTTAAAAATATATTTCCTTAAAGCTAAAGTAAAACAAAAGAAAATCTAAATACTACCTGTCCGCATCGTTTGGCACAAACGTGCCCATCACCCCAACGGCATTGCCCCGCTGTATGGCCACGGGATCTGCTGTACCAAGTACGACCCGGAACGGGGGTCACCTCCTCTGTCCCGCAACCTGAGGCCCTACCACGAAGTGCCTAATTCGAACTTCGTTCCGTGCCGTCCCGCTCACGCTAATATGATTTGACACGAGAGTGAGAGGGATAAAACGATACGAACTTCGATTTTCGAATTTCGTAGTAGCGCCTCTGAGACCCAACGCCACGAGCCACGACCAATGACTTGGCAGGGACCAGCCGTCTCGACCGCAACAAAATAATTAATAATAATAATTATTGAAGTGAAACTTCTAATGCGACTTCCAACAAGCGTTGCGTTAAATGCGTTGCGTTAAATAAGCAACGCAACGCAAGTTGACGTTTACGAGACGTTTGCGAGAGGGGTGAGGTGAGGGGGGGGGGGGGTGAGGGGATTGCGGGAGGGGGGTGACGGGCAGATGCGGAGGTTTCAAAGGGGGGGATGAAAATTTCATCGATTTTGCCGTAGGATGCACCGTTTTCAAGATATTTGACAAAAACACCGGTTCTCGTCCGATCACCGAAGTTAAGCAACGTCGGGCGCGGTCAGTACTTGGATGGGTGACCGCCTGGTTTTTTATTTTTTTATATGAAGTTTTTTTTATCATGAAGTTTCACTTCTTCCGCGCGGAGGGACTCCACGCACTATTTTTATTTATTACAATCAGGCCATTCGGGCAAAAAACAGACGAATGTCGCAGGCTTAGTAAAAAGCTTAACAATGGTGCCTACGTGTTTCATCTGCGAAGTAATTTACCGATGTGCGTGAAGTCTTCAATTAGCTCCAGGTCGATAATGTGGACTCAATAAGGAGTCTCCCTTAATTCACGACAGATTTAGCACAACATTCCCCTTCCAGGTCGCTCCCTCGTGTCTGGGGATCGTGGTCAGTATCAGGGTTGCATCTGGAGCGGATAATCTGCCTCCACCGGTTCCTGTCCAGCGCACAACATTAATACACATAATAATGAATAGGCATAATTTAAATACGCATAAAATTATTAAGTATAACTTGATCTGGTGTAAAGTCGAATCAAGAGAATTGTGATCCACAATGTAACCTTTTTACAGTAAATGTCACAGTGGCATGACATTGCTTGACAAGGAAAATCATTACGACGCGTATTGTGAAAACGTTCTACGATAGGTCAGGAACCAAATGGTTCGACTGCACACTTATCAAGGAAAACTTTATACCTAACGTATTAAGTCACCTAAAAACATAAATATATATAGCGATAAATATAGCTTTACGGTGAAGGAAAACATCGTGAGGAAACTTGCACGAACTGCGATTTAATGGAGTGTATGAATGAAGTACGCCTGAAGCCCACTAAGGCTGCGTTTCCACCAGAGATGTGCGAGGATGCGTTGCGAAGAATGTGTGTGTCATGAACCAATAGAAACACTTCATTCACTTAGGACCTTTTAAATGAAGTGTTTCTATTGGTTCATGACACACATCCCTCGCAACGCATCCTCGCACATCTCAGGGGGGTTGATACGAAATTCGAAGTTCGAAGTTCGGATCGTGCGGTCCCTCTCACTCTCGTAATAAATACCATTAGCGTGAAAGGAACGGCATGAAACGAAGTTCGAATTTCGCGCTTCGTAGTATAGGGCCTGGTGGAAACGCAGCCTTATTGTAAGAAGAGGCCTGTGCCCTGGGTGCGTATAAAGAGAGCGATGATGATTATGATGGTGATGATTACGTCAATATACCTACCTTTTTTTCTACTATAATAATGTTTCATATCTAGAACAATGAAACTGCGTTCAATTATCAGGTAAATGATAACAATGAAATTAAAAACAAATAAGTAAGTAGCAAGTAGGTAAGAAAGTAATTGAATCGAAAGGAATAATAAGAAATACATTTTATTGACACAGATTCGACGCAAAACCAAACATTAAAAAACATTTACTTTTTCTACTAATTATTACAAAAGTAAAATTTTGTGTGTGCGTGCGTGCGTGCGTACGTGTGTGTGCTTGTTACCCCTTCACACTAAAACAGCTGGACGGATTTGGTTGAAATTGAAATATGTTTACCTATAGCTGGATGTCTGATACCTGATTTACACTCTCGCCTCGTCACCTCGCCTCGCGCCTCGCCTCGTCGTCTCGCTCCGGACGCGAGCCTCAAAATCAAGGCAAATCACGAGACGAGGCGCGAGGCGCGCCTGTTCACACTCTCGTCTCGTGGCTCGTCCCGCAGTTCGTCTCGCCACTCGTACGCGAGTGTAAACCAGGTATGAAATAACACATACACACATTATACTGAAATTCCCACGAGTTCAGAAAAAAATGCAGAAATTTCAACCACTAGGTTTCATCATCATCATCATCCCAGCATACGCGGCGATTTTTAATTAGTGATCAGGAGTTGAATAATATAGATCCCTAGCCAAAATGGAATATTATAGACGAGGTCTAAAAGAATCTGTTTAAATAAAATAAAAACTTCAATGCACCGAATGCATGGTCATCCTACATTTGTTGGAGTTAAGTAGTTTTGCCAGCCCAGGTGTCATCGCTTTGGCGGGAAATTTGACAGATTTCGCGCCAAAGTTTGTTAAAGAAACAGACTTGTCAAAGCTTTGCTTTGTTTGGGATTAGCTCAATTGGGAAAGTCTAAAAAAAATTACCAGTGGTTTTTATATTTTTTTTGTATAGAAAAGTCAATTATAAGAAACTAATTTCAATATTTTGTCATTTAGTTCTCTACTTTTTTCAAAATTAATTATTGAAACTATTTTAGTCGATGACGTCAGATTATAATTGAGGGCTCCCACAATGCCAAATTTCTAAATCTATCTAAATGCGTACGATAAGGCAACCCCTTTAATTATTTTTTGCGTAGTGGTACACTATACACTGTGTCACTTTACTGGCACTGACAAAGTGCTAGATGTCAGACAGCGGGTCCTAATCAAACTCCGTAGTATAATCCACGAGTAAATTGTGAAGAATTTTAACCAAACAGAATAAAGTACGACTGGAACCGGTCACGCAATTTACACCAATGTCAAATGAAGGTCGTTGCTTATTTGTTATATAATAAATTCATTACATAATATCAAAATTAAATAACTACAGAAAACGATTTAAAAAGCATTCATCTCGAAATGGTTTTCGATTTTCTATACATTACAAAAAAATAGACGTCCCCAAATGCTTTATTTATTTGTTTAATGGAATACGCGAGCGAAGCCGTGTATAAAAACTTTAGTATTTATACATGAATTAAAAAAAACTTAAACTCTAACGCGTATTTGCGTATTGTATTAAAAAAAACGGCCAAGTGCAAGTCGGACTCATGCATAGGGTTCCGTACATCCATACAATTATTTTAAAAATAGTTCATTAAAAAACTCGAGTCAAAATCGCTGAAAAAAAACACGTTTCTCGTATGACGACCCCATTTAATTTTTAAGTTTATTTTATTTTTAGTATTTGTTATTATAGCGGCCACACTACAGTAGATACATAATCGGTGAATTAAAGTGTTTAGCCAGTGAGCTTACAAGTAACATATAAGATCATTGTGTTTAGCTATTACGGTTGGACAGACAGACAGCGGAGTCTCAGTCGGGTCCCATTGGCACCCTTTGGGTCATCATCATCATTCCAGCCTATATACATACGTCCCACTGCAGGGCACAGGCCTCCTCTCAGAATGAGAGGGCTTGGGCCGTAGTTCCCACGCGGGCCCAGTGCGGATCGGGAACCCTTTGGGTACGGAACCCTAACTAGACAATGACGTCTGCGTGGCTGCGTGGTGCTGTCTTCAATGCAAAAACCCGCTCTCTTCCGTTTTCGTTGTACCTAAACCAACATGAATGAGTATGAAAACATACACTTTGCCTTTGAAAATAAATTAAGTACTTTGACTTTGACATGTGTCGCACAGACGTAGCTTTCCTCCAAGTGTACCTAAATTACTTTGACTTTGACACGTGTCGCACAGACGTAGCTTTCCTCCACGGTAACTGGTTGGTTCATGAGTATCTAAGTATATCAAGGAAATACGGACACGTGCGAGCGAGCGTGTCATAGTTAAGTGCCCATAATTACCTAGTTGGAGAAACGTGGCGTAGAAAAACTACAGTAGAAGCGCGTAGAAGCAACTGAGGAATTAAGGCGCAGCCACACAGAAGAGACGTGGGACGGGGGCGCGTCGCAGTCTGCGTCGTTTGTTCGCAGGCCGCGTCTCCGCCCCGTCTCTTCTGTTATACAGAACGCTTAGTATAAGTTTTCCTTCACTTCAATACTTCTCGATCGCGTTTACCTACGTAAAAATTTCAATTCTATGGAAACATAGACGCGCGCGCGCGGAGACGCTGTCCATGTTTCCCTACTAATTGATTTTTTTACGTAAACGCGATCGAGAAGTATTGAAGTAAAGGAAAACTTATACTAAGCGTACAGGGTTATTTGTAATTCACTAGCATCCTTTTAACCCTAACCTCCTACCACTTAAACAAATACAAGTTAAGTATGAAGTATCTTTTTCTATTTATTTTTTATTTTCTTCAACTTCATTTTTTTATTACTTTTACGGTCATCCCGTGAAACCATATATTTCAAACTAAATACAAACTGAAATATAGATGCACAGAAAAAACCCCAGAAAAAAGACCAAAGTTGGCCTAGTAGCGCCATCTCTTGGTCCAGGTGAGCGGGTAGCTCCGAAGGAGTGTTGAAGTCTCTCGGTAGAGGGCATAACATAGATGCGCTTTATCACTGCCTAATGTGATTATAACAGACTGAAGTGTACGATGTATGGGAAAGATTCGTCGCTAACTTCTAGACCAGTGATGGTGTGGGGTAAGCACGCAGCACGGAACGCTGAGGACCTGGGTTCGATTCCCAGCATTGGTCTTTTTTCTGGGGTTTTTTCTGTGCATCTATATTTCAGTTTGTATTTAGTTTGAATTAAACAAATGTTTTTTGTTTTACGACTTTTGTCATAACTTAATATTTTTGGTGTAATAACGTTTTGAAAATTTGAGATTACCTGTTATTTTTACGATACTCTGTGTATTTGTATGGGAAAAAAGTGCTTCATTTTAAAAAATCGTAAAACAAAAAAACATTTGTTTGAGTGATAGGAATTCAGGGTTAAGAGAATGTCAGTGAATTAAAAATAACCCTGTATAGTAACAATACTCTTTGCTCTTCTGTTGGCTTTGGATCGCGACGCTCCTATACATTTAGTATGAAAACTAATTCAAGGGGCGCCGCGACTGCGACGCGCCCACGTCCCACGTCTCTTTTGTGTGGCTTTCATCTAACCCCGGCGCCACACATATTACAAATGTTTCAACACATATTTGAACACATATTTGATCTATGGTTGATTGTATCCCCGGCGCCACACATATTACAAATGTATCAACACAAATTTGAACACATATTTGATCTATGGTTGATTGTATGGATGTTCTATTGAACAAATAAGCAAATACCGGTGCTACACATGTGATCAAATAACTGTGTTCAAACATTTGTAATATGTGTGGCGCCGGGGTGAGACTGTCTAGTCAAAAGAGGACAAATAACATCGTTGCTTATTATAGCCTAAGACCCCCCGGGCTGGATTAAAAGATCTGGCGGCTTTGGGGCAATGAAGAAGTGGAGGCCCCTCAAAAACAAGACTGAAAAAAACGGGAATATTGCTGAGCATGACCATGAAATTTGAGGGTTGCCCTCGATTTCCATAAGTAGGATGCCATCATCGGATCCTAACTTGGTGACAATGTGACCACTCGAGAAGTATATCTTTTCAAACAAAAAAGATTTTTTCAAATCGGTTCAGCGTCTATTTGTTATTATTGTGAGTCTAGTGTATCTTAATTTTATAACTGACATTCTAATTTGTATCTTTATTAATTAATGCCTTTCAATGACATATTTGCACGCCTGCATGCAGGCTGAATACACCGTGAACAACCATAACTATAAGACCTTACTGTACTGTGTTCTGGCAAACAAATACATTTGATTTGGGTAACATAAGACATAAGTAATAAACTCCTCCTACTCCTGTTTTTAAAGTCGGTTAAAAAAACATCCGCACTTAAGTTTTTTTTTTTGAATGAATCGCCAGAGGGGCCAAAGACGCTAAGTCCTTGCTGTTTTTTATTACTTTAAGGTAGGAAGGGTGACTTGTGTTCGGGTAAAATCCCTTCGGACGAACTGGGAATGGAGGGCCCTGACAGTGTCCGACTTGCACGAACTAAAAAACCCGGTCACAAGTCCCCCTCTCTATTGATTGTCAATACGAAAAACATGTGCTTTTAATTTTGAGGAGGCGACGGGTAGGGAGGGGACTTAATCTACCCACAGTGTCCTGCCTCAGCCAACTTTAAGCACTTTTAAGTTTAGGTTAGGTTAGTGAGGGGACATGGTGAAACTATAAGGGTACCTTGTTAGGACAACGGAGCCCTAAAAAACTTTCGCTGCGACCTTGCAATATAAACAACGGCATAGACAGAATTGCAACCGCTGAAAAAAATATTTCGATGCGTAAATAAACGCAGGCATTACCAAAGTAAGATGACAAAACTAAAAAGTCAGATGATCTAAACAAGATTGCTGAATCAGATTTCAGCACGATACGGCAGTGTCATACTTCATTTGAATTGCACCTTCACCTTCGGTTTTGGTCGTTAGCCATTCCATTACCGAGGTAGGTTGTTGCACCGGTTGCAAGGCCTGCTTTCATAAAACTAAGTATACCGCGAGCAATCTTGCAAGAAATGTAAGTAATCGCTTTACTAGGGTGGCACAGGACCCGTTGCCACCTTACTTTTGGAAATTACTCGGAAATAACATTATACAAAAAAATCAAGTAATATTTTTCTAAGGATTTCGTATGGGTACGGAATCATCCAAGTTTAGGTATGTTTTATACCTTAGGCTACTATTTACTCTTAAACTACAATTAATTTCCAAGCAATCATAGCCGCTATAATTTTCCTAGTAAATTTGATATATTTACTACCATTCTGAATTTGTTCAAATTTTTCCACCTTAGATTTTAGAGGGGGGGGGGGACGCTCGATTTTAATGAAAATTTTCACTTTAAAGTTGAATATTTCGCAAACAGATCACTGAATAGAAAAATCATGTTAGCAACCCCGCAATGGTTTTAAAAGACCTATCCAACGATACCCCACACTATAGGATTAGTCAAGAATCGCAAACAGATCACTGAATAGAAAAATCATGTTAGCAACCCCGCAATGGTTTTAAAAGACCTATCCAACGATACCCCACACTATAGGATTAGTCAAGAAAAAAAAAATCACCCCCCTTTACGTCTATGGGAGGTACCCTAAAAAAAAATATTTTTTTATTTTTCAACCGACGAAAACAAAAGGAGGAGGACAGGAGGTTTTCAAGTCGACGTGTATATTTGTTTTTTTTTCTTTTTTTTTTTTTTATGTATGATCACGCATAACTTTTTACAGAGTAGCCCGATTTTGATGATTCTTTTTTTATTGGGAAGCGTATACGCCGAGGGTAGTCCCATTTAAATTTGGAAATAATATTCCTACCCTAAGGGTAGGAAAACAGGGGATGATTGATTGTTCAGTTACTGATTGTACTATATGACCACGCATAACTTATTACAGAGTAGTCGGATTTTGATGATTCTTTTTTTATTGAAAAGCGTATACCCCAAGGGTGATCCCATGTAAATTTGGAAATAATATTCCTACCCTAAGGGTAGGAAAACAGGGGATGATTAACTAACTTTTTACAGAGTAGTCTGATGGGAAAAAAGTATAAAATAAAAACTTTTTAACAAAAGATTAAACCGCCGAAAAAACTTGTTTGACCTTAATATAGGTACCAGTTTGAAGTCGATGCCTCAGCACGAGCCAGGAGGAGTGATAGAAGCCAATCAGGTAGAAGATTATAGGTCCACTCCTCCTGGCTAGTGCTGAGGTACCGACTTCAAACTGGTACCTATATTAAGGTCAAACAAAAAAGGTATTATTTTTTGCTTTTCAGTTTTTTCGGCGGTTTAATTTTTTGTTAAAAAGTTTTTTTATTTTACCACTTTGTTGGCGTGACTGATATGTATATTTATGCCAAATTACAGCTTTCTAGTACTAACGATCTCTGAGCTTAGCCGCGGACAGACAGACAGACAGACAGACGGACAGACATGGCGAAACTATAAGGGTTCCTAATAGTTGACTACGGAACCCTAAAAAAAAGTATGTAGTACTAAATTACATACTTACTTAGGTATAGCCCAAATTTGCGAAGTTTATAAGACTAATAGGGGCGATGACCCCACCAATCAACTAAGGTGCTTTTTAGGAGCTGTAACTCAAAATACGATTAGCTGGAGTATGACGTTGTTTTAAAGCAACTAAAAATCATAAATGATTCTGGATTTCAGGGCTAAAATAATGTGTTATTTTTCCTAGAGTCGCGTCTTAGAATTATTGATGGTGTCATTGACCCAAATAGAACAGTATACAGGGTTATTTGTAATTCACTAGCATCCTTTTAACCCTAAACTCCTACCACTTAAACAAATGTTTTTTGTTTTACGGCTTTTGTCAAGTCATAACTTAATATTTTTGGTGCAACGTTTTGATAATTTCAGATTACCTCTTATTTTTACGATACTCTGTGTATTTGTATGTAAAAAAAGTGCTTCATTTTAAAAAGCCGTAAAACAAAAAACATTTGTTTGAGTGATAGGAATTCAGGGTTAAGAGGATGTCAGTGAATTAAAAATAACCCTGTATTTAAAACACGAATGGAAGTTTTAATTTCATGGAACTTTTTACCCAACTTCGTAAGGTATTTTCGAGTCTGATATTAAAAAGTGAATTACATTAACGACAATTTACCAGCTAATCTCGAAATTCCAAAGAAATGATGAGTATTCCATCCCAGACCCCCTTTTTAAGTACCTACCTAGGTAAGGTACTTAACTACCGATGGGGCCGAAAGGTTCTTGAGTGGCGTCCACGGACCGAAAGACGCAGTGTAGTGTAGGTAGGTATGCCTCCAATAAGATGGAGCGACGACCTGGTTAAGGTTGCGAGAACGCGTTGGATGCGGATGGCGAGGGACTAATCTGTTTGGCGAGCCTTGGGGAGGCCTATGTTCAGCAGTGGACGTCTTTCGGCTGAAATGATGATGATGACTTAACTACTAACTATTTAATTATGTATACAGGGTTATTTGTAATTCACTAGCATCCTTTTAACCCTGAACTCCTACCACTTAAAAAAATGTTTTTTGTTTTACGGCTTTTGTCATAACTTAATATTTTTGGTGTAATAACGTTTTGAAAATTTGAGATTACCTCTTATTTTTACGATACTCTGTGTATTTGTATGGGCAAAAAGTGCTTCATTTTAAAAAGTTGTAAAACAAAAAACATTCGTTTGAGTGATAGGAATTCAGGGTTAAGAGGATGTCAGTGAATTACAAATAACCCTGTATATTTAGTATAATTAAACCTAAAAAATGCAACTACAATTAGTTTCAGCGAATCAGTCAAAAACCCAACGCGAACTCCTTTGTGTGGGTAGGGTACAAGTACCTAGTCATGAGTCAAATCTCATTACATAGCACGCAGTAGTATACTTCTTCTCTCGCTGTGGAAAGTTTTGTGGTGCAGCCCCAAGAACTGTTGTGATAGTATTCAGTTGGCGGGAAGCAAAACCGCCGCGCGCGAACTCCCGCTGCCATTGTCACCGCTGCACGCATGCGCGGTTGGTTCGCGGTCCGTTCGCGCGCAAATCTTCTTCGATACTTTACAGTTTACGAAGTGCGTTACTTATTTTTTTTTGTGCGTGATTTATTTTTAAAGTGGAAAGCAGATAAAGCAAGATGAAATACAAGGTACGTTTAGGGTTAAAAATAATTTAGTTGTAAGTACATATTTGGTACGTATTTTATTTTGGATTCGGGATAAATCAGCGGTGTTTTTACACGCTTTATTTTAAGGGATATCCAAACAATATTTTACAAGGAATTGGCTTGCGAACCTTGTCGGGCTTTTTATTTTGCATAAAGAAAGAAGGTCACTACCATTACTTAGGTACAGTCGACTACAAAAAAATCGATACGGCCAAAGTTACAAAAATATGTATACACGACCTTAATGTTAAGTCAATAAAGGTGTGTATACATATCTTTGTAACTTTGGCGGTATCGATCTTTTTGTAGTCGACTGTACGTAGATTAAATTTGTTTTAGTACATTAAATTAAATACCTACCTTCTGCTACTTACACCCGCGTTTAGTTTCGAGTTCCAGTAATGAAAACAATGTTACAAGCATTAAAACAATACATAGGACACAACTTAATATTAGTTGTACAATTAATTTGTTTTCCGTGTAGATTTACTTACTCTGATTTGCACAGTTTAAAAATATTTTCTGGTTAGGGTTATGTTTAATTTCGTAAGCGAGCACGTAGCATTCCTCGTAAACATTAAACAAATTCCTTGAAACTATCGCCAATTATTATTTTCCAAACAAAGCCAAATAAAAGAAATGAGTAAGTATTGTACATATTAAAACCAAATCTATAATTCAGTATTTTACGGCGAAATTTACGCACAGCAAGAGGAAAATTAATTAATAAACGTTTTAAATTTACGAGTATCTATAAAGCCTCGATGGAGTTACGGACCTTGGTCCAAGCACGCAAGACGACAATGAGTCTCATCACCCAACTGTGACCGGCCACATTGACGGTTTTTTTTACCAAATATGACCTTTTAATGAGAATGCAGCTTAATTTAAAAATCCATTGTGTTTTAAAATACAAGAGCGTTCAAAAAAGTAGTAGGTATGTTAATAAAATGGTGCCCATTTAAGTAATACTTATACCAACATATTAAAGAAGATCTTTATTAAAGGCAAATATTACGATTTGCCCAAATTGTGATCGATATAGTTAAGCGAGTTAATACGCGTATTTATGTCATCGCAAATGAAAACATTCTTAAAAGAAATCGTTTACACTGTCGATTGAATTCGGCTGCCATTGTCAGTGGAGTAATATTTACATTATGTCACTTGGATATTTTCATAACAAACAATCCGCAACTCGAGTGAATACGTGTATTTTACTTAACTTCACCCGTTGTTAAGACCGATACATACAGGGTTATTTGTAATTCACTAGCATCCTTTTAACCTTAGGGTACTACCAAAAAACATTTGTTTGAGTGATAGGAATTCAGGGTTAAGAGGATGTCAGTGAATTACAAAATAACCCTGTATAAAGGCACCGCGAACTAGCGCGATCACACATCTGCGTTCGAATGCCTGTAAAATTGTGAAAATTATACCCTACATATGGCACTACACGATGGGCCATCGCGATGGTCCACTATGATGGGTCAGCGTGTGGAGGGAGTAGTGGTGTCGGATGGCTTATGGTGCGGTGCGATGGTCGTGGGATGGCGTCGGTGTCGGTTTTTGGCCGCACATCAAAAGATCACAACTGAACGTTGCCATCGTGTAGATGCGTTGCAGCCATCGCTGGGCCATCACACCGACCATTTAATGGCCCATCGTGAAGAGGAGCTATAACCCTTTCAGACCCGCGCCGAAACTGCAGGGATTCGTTGCAAACAAAAAGTGACCTCCGCCACTTAACCAATCAACCCTATTTCAAGATACCTAAGAGCATAAATCAATATGACAAAAGAGTGTGGTCAAATTACTTCCCACATATCCTAAACAGCTTCCCTAACAATACCATAAATTGTATACTTAATAAGCCAAAACAACAGACTAAGAGTATTGTAAAAAAGTATCTATGAACAAATATTAACTAATTATAATAAGTTAATGTAGTGTTAATGAAAGTAAGTTGTTGGTATATAATCTTAAAATTTAAAACATTGTACTAATAATATTAATAATTAATTTTGTATTTCTTATGAAAGTAATAAACAGTTTAAATTTTTTTTTTTTTTACCTTTACCTAAATTTTGGGTGTAGATTACAAATCTGAAGTAAATTTTCCATTTTCCGGACGCCATCTTGGAGAAAATTGACACAACCAATTGTATCAAGACCGGGCCTTACATTTAAATTTGTACAACACAATTGTGCGGTACAATTGTATGGTGCGGAGCCTAAAGTTAACTACAAAGCTAGAATTGTGCAGGCGCACAGTTGTATCAAAGTGGGCTGAACTTTACGGATTGAAGAAAATAATAATGACAAATTCATAATAGAAATAACGTTTATTAGTCTCTTAAGATGCTAAATCAACAGTCAACAACCTTTAAACTAGCACAACGTCCTCCAAATGGTATCGTCTGCCTATCAATTAAATAGTTGATGTTTGTTTATCCTTCTTCCACGTCGAAACTGAGAGACGGTTTGCCGTGATTTTTTGTATGGGCATAGTTGAAGGGCTGGAGAGTTACATAGGCAAGTAGGCTACTTTTTACCACGGGAAAATATTTAATTCCCACGGGAAAACACGTTTTAATCTACTTCAGCTGGGACGAAGCCGTGGGCATCAGCTAGTGATTATACATATAAATGGACAAGGATGATTGAAAATAATACCGGTCCGCCTTGAGGATCCCTAATTTCAAATGTAATGTGTTAAAAACGATGTACGTAACTAAACTGTTTTGAAAAAATATAGGTACTTACTTGGTTTCTTGTCGAATTCTTCTCAACAGGGTTTTCCCGAGTCGGTGGTACATTCTTCGACATTAATAAGTGTTTTTTATAGCCTAAATTTTATAAATTCAATTAAGATGTTTGGACTTTGACTTTTGAAGACACGCGGTTAATTTAGCGTTTCTTGTTTTAAATCAAATAAAAGGCTACAAGAACCAGCCTCTTTACATGTTGTGCCCGTTGCATATCTTCGGGTTACATAGCTCGAAGAATCGTCAGACTCAAGTAGCAGTGGGCAGGGCACATCGCTCGTTGAATTGATGGCTGGTGAGGCCAAAAGGTTCCCGAGTGGCGTCCACGGACCAGTATACACCGTGACCAAAGTGACGCCGGTCACCGTTTGTTTTTAGCACGGTTTTACGTGCTTTTTGAGCGGTATGCGTGCTTTTTATTTGCGGGGACAAAAAGCGTGCTAAAACGGTGCTTTTTAATCAATGATTCTAAGGCAAATAAAAATAGATTCCTTTTGTTGGTATAATTGAAAATACCTCAATTAATAGGACAGTGACGACACTGCCATAAAGTTCATGGTAAATTGTAAATGTAATTTCACTAATGAGTCATAACTACACATTTTTTTGTTCGTGTCTCTTCTGTGCATGGGAAAAGTTAAGGGTCTATTCTATAGCCAGCCAATATTTATTAGTCAAATCTAAATTGACGTGTGGGACGCCTGGTCAACTTTCGGCCCATTTAAATAAATCAGAATAAAGCTTAAGTTTGCTGACTCGGAGTCGCTAATTATTATTAATAATGTTATTGTTTGAACTTCTGAATAGAATAGAATAGAATTTCATTTATTTCCACAACATAAAGTACAATACATATAGTAAAATTATTAAGTACCTACATAATTAATTTATAATAAATAGCAGCCCGTCCCGGCTTCGCACGGGGTAGACAATTATTTATTTTTGGAAATTTGGATATGAAACACTTTTTTTCACAAATATTTTTGTTTATTAAAAAATTATTATTTATTATTTATTAATTATTACAGACGTGCACGCCCCACTCCTGTATTTCAGTGCCCCCTCCACCCCGCCCGCCGCGATGCCCGGCGCGCTTTTCAGACTGCATCGCAAACAACGGCCACGGCGCTATGGCGGTTTTGTTTACTGTTTGAATTTTTTAATTCGTAATATCTTTTGAATGGAAAGTCCAATTTAAATAATTTAAAAACTATTTTATAGGTAGTTAAATGGTCTTTACCATAAAATAATTTATTTGGATAAGGATTAATATAAACACATAAATAGCATGGTTTGAATTTGGTTAGCATTTTCATTAATGTTTAAAATGAAAAAAGTTGTTGTAGTGACATAACTACAATAGTTGGACATATGCTACCGCGGAGTTTTTTGTAGACATTATGATGTTCTTCAATATTGTTGTACATTATTTTGTTCTATCGCTAATAGTTTCGGCAGCGCATTCGACGAAAGACATTTTAAGACTCATTTTTCTACACCTTCGGTTACATTGTTCAAATTTTACCAAGGATCCCTAATTTTTTTCAAAATGAAATGTAGCCTATGTCAAATTGGAAGAATGTAGCATTCTATTGGTGAAAGAATTTTTTAAATCGGCCCAGTACTTTTTGAGCCTATTCATTACAAACATACAAACATAGGTACAAATCTTTCCTCTTTATAATATTAGTGTAGAAAAAGCTAAACTAAAACTAACACTGTTCCATAAGTTGTGCCTGATTAGTTAATTATTAAATCATAATTAATTAGTTGTGATTTTGTGTGTGTGTGTGTGTGTCTTTTGTTTCTCACGCTGTGTATGGCCTGACCTGTATGTGTATATTCCGAAAAACTTAGAGGTGCGAGCCGGGATTTGAACCCATGGCTCTCTGCTTGAGAAGCCATAGGTCGAAACACTAGGCTACCGCGGCTGCAACTCGTCCACCCGCTTATATTTCACGCTGGCTGTAGGGTCAACGTCATAAATAAGTGATCACTTTTGTACCTTGTCAATTTAACGTCATGTTCGAAAAGCCATACGAAATTATGTGTAACGACTGAAAGCGACAAGGTACAAAAGTGATCACTTATTTATGACGTTGACGTACGTAAGGTCATTGGCCAAAATTTATGGTAATATAGCGCGACAGTCATTTCGGTTTTGGGAACGAGCCACTGATTTTATCACCCGATGATGTATCGACGGTAGACTTCACGTCTCAGTGACTCCAAAATGCAGGTTTCTTATTTACATGTCAAATTATAATGCATTAAAGTTACATTCTTTATTGGACGTTATTCTGCGTTGAAAAAAACACACACAATTGGCTAAGTAAAGTTTTTTTAAGAGGTGCTAATTATATATTTTTTCGACAGTCAGCGTTCTGAAGAACGAGAAACTGCAGCTGTTTTATTTTTATCTCCTATTGTTTACTGGAAATATTTTTTTAAGTGTTCGAGTTGACATTTGTGAGATTTAATGGCTGACAAGCCGTTCGTGCTCAGTACTTAGTAGAAACAGAAAAAAAACGAAGTCAAAAGTCACTTTTGTCCATGTCAAACCGTTTGCGTTTCGTTTGCTTTGCGTTTTGGTGTGATTTTTGGACTATTTTTAACGACCTCCGCACAAAATCCGGATTTTCAATTTTACCGCATTTCTCCACGACTTATGCACGATAATTGAATCACGATTGAATATTTTCGATCATTATTTTGGAACTACTTTTTGGACAATGCCAAGTAAACGAAACGCAAACGGTTAGATTTCATTTGACATTGACAATTGACTTCGTTTTTTTTTTCTATTTCTACTAAGTACTGAGCACGAACCGCTTGTCAGCCATTAAATCTCACAAATGTCATCTCGAACACTTAAAAAAATATTTCCAGTAAACGATAGGAGATAAAAATAAAACAGCTGCAGTTTCTCGGTCTAGAAGACGACTACTGTCGAAAAAATATATATTTAGCACCTCTTCAAAAAACTTTACTTAGCCAATTGATAACAGTTGACAGTTGAAGTGCAAAAAATAATGAAAATATTATGTTAATAAGGTTAGAGACTATTTAGTCCATAGGTTCCTAACCTTTTATTAACTACCCGGGGCGTTAAGTAAAGGGCGGCAGGGCTGGCAAAATGCCACGGGCCCTCGGCCCTAGACGGCCCCGGCCCAAGAGGCGGCGACCTCAGAAATAACATTAGGATTAAAATTACAACGTGACGATTTTTACTATGAGGGTTAAATTCCATCTAAAGCAAGGGTCTTCAACCTTTTTGAAGTCAAGGGACTAGTAAACTCTGATATTGTTCGGAATGCCGCAACATAATAAATCTATATCGTTTTAATTTCTATTATTTTTAATCTGTAAATAGGTATAATTTGTAGACATGTGAATTTAATTTTGTCAATACAATGTCGGGCCGCCATGGACGCAGGTCGCCGGTTGAAGACCCTTGATCTAAAGTATTTGCCACGGCATAGTTACGCCACTGGAACTACCGCACCTTACACCTTAAGCTACAAAAAAACCGGCCAAGAGCGTGTCGGACACGCCCAAGGTAGGGTTCCGTAGCCATTACGAAAAAATCAAGTAATATTTTCTAAGGATTTCGTATGAGTACGGAATCATCCAAGTTTAGGTATGTTTTATACCTTAGGCTACTTTACTCTTAAACTACAAATAATTTCCAAGCAATCTTAGCCACTATAATTTTCCTAGTAAATTTGATATATTTACTACCCTTCTGAATTTTTTCAAATTTTTCCACCCAACAGTTTAGATTTTAGAGGGGGGGGGGGGGACGGCCGATTTTAATGAAAATTTTCACTTTAAAGTTGAATATTTCGCAAACAGATCACTGAATAGAAAAATCATGTTAGCCACCCCGCAATGATTTTAAAAGACCTATCCAACGATACCCCACACTATAGGGTTAGCCGAGAAAAGAAAATCACCCGCACTTTACGTCTATAGGAGGTACCCTAAAAAAATTTTTTTTACTTTTTTTTATTCAATCACTTTGTCGGCGTGACTGATATATATATTGATGCCAAATTACAACTTTCTAGTACTAACAGTCTCTGAGCTTAGCCGCGGACAGACAGACAGACGGACAGACATGGCGAAACTATAAGGGTTCCTAGTTGACTACGGAACCCTAAAAATAAGACAGTTAGAAAGGAAGAAACAAGAAAGATTTATTCGGCCGAAACAAACGAAAAAATTAAATACTTAACAAACTTGGCAAGGAGAGCCGAAAGGGCTGCAGCTAAGTAATGATGTGGGTTCAAAACCACGGAACTGGTTTTAAAATACAGCTTATAAGTCGTCTCCAGCCTATACACATACCACTTCTGGGCACAAGCCTCCTTCCAGATTGAGAGAGCTCGGGCTGTAATTTGAGTAAAAAAACTGTGGGTAACCCTACGGCCTCTCAGCTTTTGCTCAGCGCTGAGCTTTTCGGAATTTATGTGCGAAATTACACTTGGAATATTTACCATGAGTGTTTCGGTTAAGGAAAAATATTAGGTACATACATACATAATCTGCGAGGCTATTCAATGGAGTGAGTGACGTTATAACATCAACTAAAGAAAACATTGTTCGTAATGGAATTTAGCTTTCATCTTTTCTAATAGGAACTGCTAAGGAATGGAATTATCTCCCACTGCCTAGATTTTTGCCAGATAAAGTGAATAGGCTGTTACTGAGCCAGAGAGATACAACTTTATCCTCGTCTGCATTTTTCATCAGGTGAGATAGGGGACAATTTGGGGACAATCAAGTCAGTTTTATGTCAAAACAAAGTTTGCGTGAGTAGCGCCAAATTGGTATTCTTTGTACCTAATTGCTGTCATTAATTTTATAAAAAAAATAAAGTAGGTATTTGGCAAATGTGTCATTATTTTCCACATAATTTTCATGTTATTGAATAGCAGTAGGTATTAAACGGTCGGTGCCGAGAAATTATCTTTAATGTTCTAAAATATTTTAATAACGAAAATTGTAATATTTCTAACTACCAGGGCGCAGTAATATTAATAGCAGTATAACAGGGCGCAGTAGTATTGTAATATTTCTACATTTTTGTATTTTATTTAAGCAAGTAATATAATGTTTTTTTTTTTCAAGATTTAGACCTTCGTACTGAAATAAGTCGCTGCATTAATCTGCATACCTACTCTACCATTGACAATGTCATTTCATACATTAATTCAAAAACGACGTATGTGCTTAATCGTAAAGTAAGTAAACAAAACACAATCGGAGTAACAGTAAAGTAACGGCTAAATTAATCTTTTACACGTATCAGAACTATGTAGTTTCTGAATATGACATAGTGAGAACAGTAGGTACGCTTAGTATAAGTTTTACCTCACCAAAATACTTCTCGATCGCGTTTACGTAAAAAATTCAATTCTATGGAAACATGGACGCGCGGCCGCGGAGGCGCCGTCCATGTTTCCCTAGTAATTGATTTTTTTACGTAAACGCGATCGAGAAGTATTTTAGTGAAGTAAAACTTGTATTAAGCGTACTGACACGGATATGTCACCATACACGCACGGACCTGCCCGCCAGGCGCGTCTGTTGGGCAGAGGCGTACCTCTACCATGAGTTTACACTAGTTTACGTGACCGTACTCGCTAGCGACGGCGTAAATTATTTGTATGAAGAATTGTACAGCGCCTCTAGCGGTCACTTCCGGAAGTACAATTCTCCATACAAATCATTTACGCCGTCGCTAGCGAGTACGGTCACTGTGAACTAGTGTAAACTCATGGTAGAGGTACCCGGCGGGCATATATCCGTGCGTGTATGGCTAGCTAATGTGAACCACCTATCGTACTTTGCTCTATCCCACTAATATTAATACGGAACCCTAAAAACGTGAAAGTCTTTACGAGTGGATGGATGTGTGAACGTTTCTTACACGCTGAAACTGTTTGACGGATTGTGGTGAAATTTGGCACACAGGATAGTTTATTCCCTGGATTAACACATAGGATACTTTTATCCCGGAAAATTGCATAATTGCATAATTAATTAATTAAAATAATCGATTTTAGTAGTGAATTTAAAGAAATTATTTGTCATTGTGACAAATTAGGAATGTCTAAAAAAAATTACCAGTGGTTTTTATATTTTTTTTTGTATAGAAAAGTCAATTATAAGAAACTAATTTCAATATTTTGTCATTTAGTTCTCTACTTTTTTCAAAATTAATTATTGAAACTATTTTAGTTGATGACGTCAGATTGTAATTGAAGGCTCCCACAATGCCAAATTTCTAAATCTATCTAAATGCGTACGATAAGGCAACCCACACACTATACACTGTGTCACTTTACTGGCACTGTCAAAGTGCTAGATGTCAGACAGCGGGTCCAAATCAAACTCCGTAGTATAATCCACGCGTAAATTGTGAAGAATTCTAACCACACAGAATAAAGTACGACTTGAACCGGTCACGCAATTTACACCAATGTCAAATGAAGGTCATTGCTTATTTGTTATATAATAAATTCATTACATAATATTAAAACTAAATAAGTACAGAAAACGAGTTAAAAAGCATTTATCTCGAAATGGTTTTCGATTTTCTATACATTGCAAAAAAATAGACATCCCCAATTCAGTGCTATACAACATTCGGTGACAGAATAGTAAGTATACCATTTATTCTTATGGGTCACATTATCAACATTCAGAATCTTCATAGTTGTACAATGTGACTATAAGGGCGGTCAAACAATGCTCGACTTTAAAGAAGCTACAAAATCCATTTAAACAGTTCTCTTGTTTCTGACCCATTTCTACCAAAGACATGGTAACGTAACTGCCAGTGTCTCGCGGACATAATGACGAGGTTCTTTATGGGGTCCCGTTTTAATAGGATCCTATTAAGGCCACTCCGTTATTTCGTTTATGCGATCATCCGCTTGACTCGCCGTTCTGAAAAACGGCTCTACCATATAAAGTGCATGGAAAAGAAGGACCAACTGATTAACATCTTATGATGTGGTAATTGGTAAAAAGTCTTAAGGGCACCATACATCTGTCATATAATTTCCTGTTCGTTTTTGACAGTTAAATTATCTGGAATTTTTTGCACGTTCCAATATTAAATTATGTCCGTTAGAGTCCATAACTGGGTGAGATCCTGAGGTCGTTGGCTTTAGCGACACTGACACATAATCGGCGGAACAATGGACGAACATACAGTTACATTAATCTTATATTCAATTGAATGAGTATCTGATCTGTGCTTACAAGTAAACAATCGATTACGGTTTCGTGTTTCTTACATGACTTGCAAATATAACACGCATTGATGACCAGACGACCAGATGGCCTAGTTGTTAGAGAACCTGACTACGAAGCTTGAGGTCCCGGGTTCGATTCCCGTGTCGGGGCAGATATTTGTATGAAAAATACGAATATTTGTTCTCGGGTCTTGGGTGTTTATTATGTATTTAAGTATGTATCTATCAATACAGGGTTATTTGTAATTCACTAGCATCCTTTTAACCCTAAACTCCTACCACTTAAACAAATGTTTTTTGTTTTACGGCTTTTGTCATAACTTGATATTTTTGGTGTAATAACTTTTTGAAAATTTGAAATTACCTATTATTTTTACGATACTCTGTGTATTAGTATGGGAAAAAAAGTGCTTCATTTTAAAAAGTCGTAAAACAAAAAACATTTGTTCATTCAGGGTTAAGAGGATGTCAGTGAATTACAAATAACCCTGTATAAGTATGTTTATCCGTTGCCTAGTACCCATAACACAAGCTTTGCTTAGCTTACTTTGGGACTAGGTCAATTGGTGTGTCCTGTGATATTTTTTTATTATTATTGCTATTTAAATGAATTGAAGATCTGTTTAGAAAATAAATTTACTGCGTAATAATATTTTCTTTTTTACCCCCAATAGTGGTCCCATGTTTGAAATTCATTTATTTACGTCACACGTCCCTCATTGGGTCGTATGAGTACCAAATTCAATAGAAAGTTTCAAGATGACGGGTTTACTTCGTCTGGAATCAATAGATGGCGTGGCCCGAGCGAACGTTGTGTTTTACAAATATTACCGTAACCTTTTTTCATGGATTTTTAACACGGGCAAAGCCGTGTGATAAACAGTATAAAAGACGCCATGAATAAATTGAGTGAGTGAATGAATGTCTATGTGTGCATCACAACATAATTAAACACATTGTAGTAGTAATAGTGATAACAAATAGATCAACTTCAACACTAGTACGCCAATGATGCAATTACGTTTAGATTATTTCATCGCATTTACACCGAATGTCGCTTACGTCATAAGCATTGTGCTGGATACGTATCAATTCCGATCGGCAGTTCCGATCACGAAAGTTATATGTTATATTGACCCGCTTTTATCACGTCTTCGGTACGTTCAGATATTTTGGATAAAGCATAACAAGGAACATCCATACCCGTACTAAAGGGTACGTATCAAAATATATAAAGTTTAGAAATAATAATGGACTAAATACATAATGGTCATTTGATATAATGCAATTTTAATGGAAATCTTAACTCTACTGGATTTCCATAAAATAAACCTAACCTAACCTAAACCAATCTGTAGATGACACGATTAAAAAAGTTCGTTTAACCATTATGTATTTCGTCCATTATTCGTTTTAAACTTTATATTTTTTGATACGTTCCCAATTCGAAAGTAACTCTGTCTGTCTGTTAACTTTTCTCCAGCTTTTTTTATCGAAATTTGGCACGGAGAGAAGAAATTACAGGGCTTTTTCCGACCCTGGCATATTTTGCTCCATTATCAAGTGGGTAGTTTGGTGGCTACCTAACATTAGTGATGCACAGTCGAGGTAACTGAATTGCGTAACAGAGTGGAACCTTTTTATTACAAATGTCATGTTGACATTCCCTAAACCTGCCAAAGTAGTCATCGGGAAATTGACTGTGAAGAGGTTCCACCCTGCGGTACGCGATTCAGTTTCCTTGACTACTATGCAGAAGTCGGAATTTTCGCGGCAAAACAAAAGACTGTCGCAATCAAACTAGTGTTAGAAACATTTTTTTATCACTATCGATAGCTGTGTAAGAGTAGAAAAAAACGGTAAGGGTCCACCGAATAAAATAATATAATACTTAATTCAAAATTTTGTGTAAAATTATATTGAGACAAATGAAATTTATTTTTCAAAATCCACGGCAGTTCACTCAGCAGCACATGACAATTTATTTGGGTTGTGATAGTATTAGAAGTAGATAGTCATCAATTTCTCAACATTGTCTGTGAATAGACTGTTTTTCGTTTATACTAAATGCCATCTATACTTCTATACTAATATATAAAGCTGAAGAGTTTGTTTGTTTGTTTGAACGCGCTAATCTCAGGAACTACTGCTCCGATTTGAAAAATTCTTTCAGTGTTAGATAGCCCATTTATCGAGGAAGGCTATAGGCTATATATCATCACGCTAACTCCAATAGGAGCGGAGCGGAGCGGAAGAATGTTTCAAAATCGGGGGTTTTTCAAGTAAAACTTCTATAGGCGCTAATCTCAGGAACTACTGCTCCGATTTGAAAAATTCTTTCAGTGTTGGATAGCCCATTTATCGAGGAAGGCTATAGGCTATATATCATCACGCTAACACCAATAGGAGCGGAGCGGAGCGGAAGAATGTTTCAAAATCGGGGGTTTTGAAGTAAAACTTCTATATAGGCGCTAATCTCAGGAACTACTACTCCGATTTGAGAAATTCTTTCAGTGTTAACACCAGGGGGGGGGTTTGAGGGGGTAAGTGAGTGTGCGGGGGGGGGGGGGCGTTTGAGGGGGGTGAGGAGCGCGGGGGGGGGGGGTTAAGGGGGATTAACATTTCATTGATTTTGCCGTAGGATGCACCGTTTTCAAGATATTTGACAAAAACACCAAGGGGGTGGGGGGTGGGGGGATTGAGGGGGGGTGCGGGGGCTTCGGAGGGGGGATTCAAATTTCATTGATTTGCACCGTTTTCGTGATATTTGACAAAAACACCAGGGGGGTTGAGGGGGGGGGGGGTGCGGGGGGATAATTTTTTTATTATCGAGGAACTAAGGAGAGCCATAATTGATGAAAAAGCAAATTGGATAAAAAAAATAAGCCGCCCAAATTACTAATTCCACGCGGACGGAGTCGCGGGCAAAAGCTAGTTTATTATATAAATGAACTTTCAACTTCACTTGACGTCAAGGGAGCAAATTAACTGCAAATTTCATTTCAAAATAACTGTTGCGAATGATTATAAAATAACGTAAATATATCGGCATATTTTTTTCTGTACCTAATAAATACTTAATACTCGATATCGATAAAGACACGTTTCTAACTCTATCTAGATTGCGACAGTCTTTTGTTTTGCCGTGGAAATTCCGACCTCTGCTACTATCTCAAATAATACTTTTTTTTATACATATATTGAGTTTTCAGATAAATTTCGAAGTTCCCAATAGTTCCCATGCATATACTGTTTTAAACTTTCGTGATTTTTAGGGTTCCGTAGTCAACTAGGAACCCTTATAGTTTCGCCATGTCTGTCCGTCTGTCTGTCTGTCTGTCTGTCTGTCCGCAGCTAAGCTCAGAGACTGTTAGTACTAGAAAGCTGTAATTTCGCATCAATATATATATCAGTCACGCCGACAAAGTGATTGAATAAAAAAAAGTAAAAAAATTTTTTTAGGGTACCTCCCATAGACGTAAAGTTGGGGTGATTTTTTTTTCTCTGCTAACCCTATAGTGTGGGGTATCGTTGGATAGGTCTTTTAAAATCATTGCGGGGTTGCTAACATGATTTTTCTATTCAGTGATCTGTTTGCGAAATATTCAACTTTAAAGTGAAAATTTTCATTAAAATCGGCCGTCCCCCCCCTCTAAAATCTAAACTGTTAGGTGGAAAAATTTGAAAAAATTCAGAAGGGTAGTAAATATATCAAATTTACTAGGAAAATTATAGCGGCTAAGATTGCTTGGAAATTATTTGTAGTTTAAGAGTAAATAGTAGCCTAAGGTATAAAACATACCTAAGCTTGGATGATTCCGTACACATACGAAATCCTTAGAAAAATATTACTTGATTTTTTCGTAATGGCTACGGAACCCTACCTTGGGCGTGTCCGACACGCTCTTGGCCGGTTTTTTAATTATTATACTAAACGCTCCCATAAATAGCTACAACGTTCAGAGTTGGATAGTTTGTATTGCACATCACTAGGTAATATTAGGTAGCCACCAAACTCCCTACTTGAGTATACATATTAGTGACTCTATCTTATTAGCACTGCAGTTTAATAAGTATTTTATTTTATATTTAATTTTTATACAGCAATTGCAGCAGACCAATTGACCGAGTCGTAACGACCGTTGAAAAGCTTGCGAATGCGTGCGGTGTTCTATACGCCAGTAGTACACGCACAGTTACAGCCAAAGCGGGCGCGGCGGTAAAAGCTCGCGGCCTTGCATAACTGATGCGCCGGGGCATCCGCCGGTTGCCTCACACGGCAGGGCTGCCCCTCGGTATAATAATAACTATAGTATAAATCTTCCCAGGTGAATTTTTCGCTTCGAGCCCTTATCTTTCATAACAAACGGTATCGTCATAGTATTAAGGTTTCAATTTAATGTAATGGCTCGAAGCGAAAAATTCACCTGGGAAGATTTATACTATACCAGTACCTCTACCATGAGTTTACACTAGTTTACAGTGACCGTACTCGCTAGCGACGGCGTAAATGATTTGTATGGAGAATTATACTTCCGTAAGTGACCGCTAGAGGCGCTGTACAATTCTCCATACAAGTCATTTACGCCGTCGCTAGCGAGTACGGTCACTGTAAACCAGTGTAAACTCATGGTAGGGGTACTGTATACCTGTTGCCCGCGACTAAGAATAGGGGTATAAAAAATAGCTTACGACCTATGCTCAGACCCACCGAATGCAGAGAAAAAAGTTTCATAAAAATCGGTCACCACCACCACCACCACCACGGTAACAAGCACCGTGACACGAGATTTTTATATATTAGAGATTAGAAGAAGAAGATTGTTAGAAATGCGAAAGTTTGTGAGTAAGTAAATCGATCAAGAAATTCCTTTAGCACCCTAATGACCAGTTTAAACCGTGCAAGTTGCATGATGTTGCGGCGCTCTATTGAAGACTTCAATTCAATCTCGTTCGCTTTACTGCCTCGCAATGTAGCGCAGCTTACTCGTTTTTTCTTGCGGGTCTAAACTCGGCTTAAGGTTCAATGTCAGTTATATTACTTATATGGCTTCCATGGCTTCCATCAAAGGTTTTCCACTCTCATGATTTTTTTTTTGACGTGACAACGTCTAATAAATCGATGGCTGCATACACGAAAAAGGATGGCGCAATGTAACGTTACATGTACTTACAGAGCGGCGAAGGCCAGTATGTACTATCGCCCCAAGCGCCAGATAACCACCTTAAAGGCCCAGTTTGCGTGCAGTGGCTAGACATCTGTCCATAGCAATAAACATCAACGGCTGCAAGCAAATTTGTTTTGAAAATGGGTATCTGGCGCTTGGGGCGATAGTACAAGAGAGCAGCGAACGCCAGCATGTATTTAATGGGGGGGGGGGGGGGTTTAAAGGGGGGATGAAAAATTCATTGATTTTGCCGCAGGATGCACCGTTTTCAAAATATTTGACAAAACACCGGTTCTCGTCCGAGGTTAAGCAATCAGCCTTATTGTTTTTATTCTGACGTAGAAACTGTCATTAAGTAAAAATGGTAAATCACTTACTTGGTCGACTATAAATGCGTATGCATATCGACCGGCCTCTGACTCAACCTCGTATAAGTATGATTTTTTACTAAATTGGAATAACCACTTAGGACACGCGGCTTAAAGTTGATTTAATAAATAATTCAACAGCTTAAAAACTACGGGACATATTTCATGAGCAAGTTGTATACACCCATATTTTTGGGTGAATCAACTTTTCTTACCACCCGTTGCTATGGTTACACAAATTTTGTCACCTGGACAACCTAAAGCGGGGTTTACACGGATGACTAAAGCCGCACGATTTTTGCCACGCGGCGTGGCTAAAATCGACCTAAAATCGGGTGTACTTTCGTTTGGCAAATTACGTTTCCCAAACTGATTCATTTGGCAAATGTTTCATTTCCCAAATGTTTATTTGTTCTTAAACTGTTAACTATTCAGGACATATTTCAGGACTATTTTGTAGGTTAGGTTAGGGTTGTTTTATAACAATCCTGAAAAGTTTACAGTTTCAGAAAAAATAAACATTTGGGAAATTAAACATTTGCCAAGTGAATCAGTTTGGGAAACGTAATTTGCGAAACATTAGTAAACCCTAAATAAATGGCAATTCGTACCTCTAATTTGCCATTTAGACGTTCGATTTTAGCCGCGCTGCAAAAATCGTGCGGCTTTAGTCACCCGTGTAAACCCCGCATAAGCATTATTCTATGATACCATGGACTTAATACCTAACGTGGACTGAGTACTGCGACAAAAAAAGTGAGGCCGAAAAAAACAAACCAGAGAGTTGCATCTCGTTCTAATTAGGGTGATCAAGTACTGGTGCGAGTGGGACACAATTCTCTAGTTTCTCTAGTTTGTTGTTATCTCTCGGACCGCTGTCTCTAGTTGCCATTATTAAACTGTATGGCTTGGTAATATGGGTCACTTTTGACTGACTAATAAAAGTTAGTACTCAGTCTAGGTTAGGTATGTAGTATGTAGATACTGTGTCATACAAGGACTTAATACCTAACCTAGACTGAGTACTAACTTTGTGACATCTACATGTCACTTAGACAACTGGGGAAAGAAGTAAGCAACATGAAAAAATTGATTCACCCTTTTACATTTGACTGTAAATAATTGTTAGTGACAACCCTGAAAGTCACGACGGATCCGCAAATAGTACTTAGTTTACTAATCCGATAGCTACTTAATAGAAACAATCCTCATGGTATTTCATTATCATTTAATCTGAGTAAATAAAGTCTAAGTACTAAGACTCATCATCATCTCAGCTTACGTCCCGCTGCAGGGCACAGGCCTCCTCACAGAATGAGAGGGCTTGGGCCGTGATTCCCACACGGGCCCAGTGCGGATTGATTGGGATCTTCACACACACCATTGAATTTCTTCGCAGGTTGACGACCGCTTTAGTCTAGTTGGTAGTGACCCTGCCTACGAAGCAAGAGGTCCTGGGTTCAAATCCCGGTAAGGGCATTTATTTGTGTGATGAGCACGAATTGTTCCTGAGTTATGGATGTTTTCTATGTATTAAGTATTTATTTATCTATATAAGTATGTTTATCGTCGTCTAGTACCCATAGTACAAGCTTTGCTTAGTTTGGGACTAGGTCGATTTGTGTAAGATTGTCCCCTAATTTTTTTTTTTTTAAGGTTTATACAGGTTTCCTCACGATGTTTTCCTTCACTGTAAAGCTTATGGTAAATTACAAATTTAATCGAACCCACGACTCTCTGCTTGAGAGATTTTGTTAATTTATTGAATAGATTTTGTTAGTCCTACACGGTAACACGGCTGGACGGATTCGGATGAAACTATTTATAAAAAAAAAATCAGAAAACAGGTTCCATATTTTGATAGTAACAATTGACTTATAGACTATGTTAGTTAAATGAAAATATACAATAAAGAATAAAAATATGAGAGAGAAAGACATATTTAAAGGCATATTTATGACGTTGACTGTACAGCGAAATTTTGGAATCTACTTTATGACATCGGGGCTTTCAATAAAAGGTTTTATACTTCCTTTAAATGCCGGCAACTGATTAGTGACTCTCCTTGACTTGTTAATATTCATGGGCGGTGATCGTTTCCCATCAGATGATCCGCTTGCTGGTTGGCCTCCCACTCATATGTAAAAAAATATAAAATTCCAGAATTTAAATTCGACCTAATGTTTTATGCAAGCGAAGCCTTAGGTAAAACTAGTCTTAAACAAAACCGACCAATCTCAACCATTTGCAAATCATCGTTTTCTCATTTAGCGTTTACCTAAGTAGTTTGCTAGTTCATTGAAATTGTCAATCTGTGCCTAGGAAGTCTGTCTAACAATAGACGCGCGCGCACCCGACTGTTGCAGAAACGTAACGCTTGTGCAACAAATATATCATTATCCGACTTGATAAAAATGCGATGACAAATGGAAAGTAAGAGATGGCGCACGGTACTAAGGTACCGTAACATAAGGTCTTTTACTTTTGGATGTTATGATAAAGAACGGAAGGCACGAGATCTCACTTGATAATAGGTAGGGTTCTAGGGTTCTTCATAAAAATAAACATAAACATTGAATTAGTTTTATACTTAAGTCTACTTCTAAGGACGAGTAGCTATAACATTGGAAATAGCACTGGAAAGGATTTTCATAATTATATTCTACAACTTTTTGTATGGCGGGAAATCTCGAATCGCTGTTTATAAAAAAGGTATGGCAAGATAAAATAGCATAATGAAAACGCATAAAAAACAAAATTAGGTATGACCCAAAATCATCGACAGCTATAAAACCTTCATAAAGCGATACAGGAATATAATATAATAACATAGTAATATCGAATAAACCTATAAGTACATAAATAACTAACTAAATAGTTTCAACTCAAACTACTTTTATTAAGCGATAACTTTTTTCACACAAAGGCACTACCTGTCATAGTAGGTATTTAGAACTTACAATAAGCTATCCAGTGACATATCGCTTGTTCTTATTGGTCATAGGCCAATTTTCCCACCATCCTTTAAGAAGAAAGGTAGTAGGTATTGTATTGGTTGACTGGGCTTTAATGACATTAAAAGCCATTGACAATAATGCGCGTTTTGAGACTACTTCCCAGGGAAGAGGCGCAGCTATCGTCTCCAATGAATAATGTATAGAGCATGTTTTATTCAGCTCGGTCGTATAATTACCGTGATTATGGCGGATAGCATCTCGACGCCATTTGCATTTCTGGTGTCGTGTATTATTAGCTCACGGCGAGGAAGCGATTGGTATAGGTTAGTTTCAGTATACTTTGTCATCATCCCATCCTATGGGTATGTATTACCATACCGAAGTACGAAAGGCCGAATGTATTAAAACATCGAATGGGTCAAAAGACCGATACGATTTTTTTCTGAAACCGTTAACTTTTTAAGATTGTTATAAAACAAAACTAACCTAACCTAATGGGTTCTGTATGATGCCGTTTTAATAAATTCTGAAAAGTATACGGTTTCAGAAAAAAATCGTGTCGGTCTTTTGACCCATTCGATGTTTTAATACATTCGGTCTTTCGTACTTCGGTATTGTAATACATACCCCATCCTATATACGTGCCATTGCAGGGCACAGGCGTCCTGTCAGAATGAGAAGGCTTGGACCGAGTACCCACGCACCATAGAATTTTTGCGCAGGTTTCCTCAAGATGCTTTCCTTCACCATAAAGCTCATGGCAAATTTCAAATATAATTACTGCAAATTGACCTAACTACTTATGTAATTATTCTGAACGGGTTTTCTAATCATGAAAACTGAAACAATTATAATCGATGTAAAATGGAAGCGTGAGAATCACGTGCTGGAGTTGTTAGGTATCATCATTAACTGAAAAACATCCAGTTCTGGACATTGGGCTCCCCAAAGAACGCCACAAATTACCGTTCCAGTACCGCCCGCATTTATCAAACTCCTGCGAACTTCACCAGGGGCTAAATTAAGGAACAATACGGTTTGCGAGCGTTAATTCGATCGTTTGCAAGAGAATAGGGATGGGCTGAGCTTGGGGTGAGCCTTATTTTCCTGTTAATTCGCTTTGTAAATAAATAAATGAATAAATAAATAAATAAGGCTCATCCCAAGCTCAGCCCAAGCTTCTCGCAAATCAGTGATTTTTGGCGTTCCTGAATAGCAGTTCATCCCTATCCTCTCGCAAACGATCTAATTACCGCTCGCAAACCGTGTTGGGCCGTTCCTGAATTTAGCCCCCGGTCATCAGACCATCTTATAAAGGGCCTATCCACGCTGCGTCTTCCGGTACGTAGCTGTTATTTAAGAACACATTGGCCCCAAGCCCCAACGCCCATAAGTTTTTTGAACAATGCACCCCGCCCATTGCAATTGGAATATAATTTTTGAAAAACGAATGCAACCTGTCTACAACAACAATACAACCTATGTAGGTAACCTAACCTACGGCTCTTCAAGGCTAGAGTGAATAGGCTGTTACTGAACCAGTGAGATACACCTTTGGCCTCATCTGCACGTTTCATCAGGTGAGATGGGGGTCAATCACAGCGCACAGGTCATCTTCTTATCTTCTAATATATATAAAAATCTCGTGTCACGGTGTTTGTTACCGAACTCGTCCCAAACGGCTCGACCGATTTTTATGAAACTTTTTTCTCTGTATTCGGTAGGTCTGAGAATAGGTAGGTCGTAGGCTATTTTTTATCCCCCCCTCCCCCTATTCATCGCGGACGGAGTCGCGGGCAACAGCTAGTTTTATATATAAAAAAATACTATTCCAAGTTTCTTGCGGCGCATTATTACTACTAGTAGTAATGATGGTCTTTCAGAAAACGCTAGAAGTTTATAAAAAATACATGTAAAGAAGCAAGAAAGAAGCCCTCTGTGGCAAGAATACGAGTTTTGAGTATGGTTATTCTTCGTTGATAGTTTTAGTAAAACTTTTTCCATATCTTTAGCTCGTCTTAGCTATGGTTTTCGTGATTGGTCTATTCCGTACCGTTCCGGTATGGAGGGAATAACGACGTCTTGATGACCGCCTAAACCAGGGTTTTTCAACCTTTGGTTGTCAACGGCACACTTTTAGTTTCAGTAAACTTTCACGGCACACCAGTAAAGAATTCGGTATATTAGAGGCTTTGATTTATATGTAACGGACGTGGGGGTCGTATTGATACCCTTTAGGTTGGACTGCAATTAAGCATCGCGGCACACTTGAAAATGTACGCGGCACACTGGTGTGCCGCGGCACACCGGTTGATAAACCCTGGCCTAAACTATCTTACATATCGAAATGTGAGCGATTACTTGCAGATTTTGAGATTTCTATTTAGATTGTCAAGGTACCGAAGGTTGACGGAAATGTTTAAATATTTAGGCAAACCGCAGTGATTCTGAGATAATACTATGTACTAAAGGCGGCCGGCTGACGAGGCCCATCAATTAATCATATTTTTTTTCAATTACAATAGATTTACATACTCCTTCTAGGGTCAACGTCATAAATAAGTAATCACTTTTGTACCTTGTCACTTGAACGTCATGTTTGAAAAGCTTACGTATTTATGCAACGATTGAAAGCGACATGGTACAAAAGTGAAAATTACGCTCGATTTTTGACAAAAAATTTCACAATTTTTTTTTTTTTTTTTTATGATATAGGGGGCAAACGAGCAGACGGATCGCCTGATGGTAAACGATTACCGTCGCCCATGGACACCTGCGACACCAGAAGAGTCACAAGTGCGTTGCCGGCCTTTTAGGTAGGAGTACGCTCTTTTTTTTTTTTAACTATAAAGTTGAATATTTCGCAAACGAATTACTATATCGAAAAATCGTCACAACCTTGGAACGATTTAAAAGACCTATCCAACGATATGCCACACTATAAGGTTAGACGAGAAAAATCACCCCCACTTTACATCTATTCTATACACTACGTAACCTAAAAAAAATTTTTCTATATTTTATTTTTTTACTTTGTCCGTATAATTGCTACACATGTCCATACTACATACAGGGTTATTTGTAATTCACTAGCATCCTTTTAACCCTAAACTCTTACCACTTAAACAAATGTTTTTTGTTTTACGGCTTTTGTCATAACTTAATATTTTTCGTGTAATAACGTTTTGAAAATTTGAGACTACCTCTTATTTTTACGATACTCTGTGTATTTGTATGGGGAAAAAAGTGCTGCATTTTAAAATGTCGTAAAACAAAAAACATTTGTTTGAGTGATAGGAATTACAGTGTTCAGTGAATTACATATAACCCTGTAGTCTCTGAGCTAAGCCGCGGACGGACGGACGGACAGACATGGCGAAACTATAAGGGTTTCGTTTTTGCCATTTTGGCTCCGGAACCCTAATGAGCCATAAATTTTAATTTACCGACTTATTTAACGACCGCTTTAGCCTAGTTGGTAGTGACCCTGCCTACGAAGCAAGAGGTCCTGGGTTCGAATCCCCGTAAGGGCATTTATTTATGTGATGAGCACGAATATTTGTTCCTGAGTTATGGATGTTTTCTATGTATTTAAGTATTTATTTATCTATATAAGTATGTTTATCGTCGTCTAGTACCCATAGTACAAGCGTTGCTTAGTTTGGGACTAGGTCGATTTGTGTAAGATTGTCCCCTAATATTATTATTATTATTATTATTTCGTTAAATTGGCTAAAGGGCCGCTTTCGTCGGTTACCCAATCTAGATTGCTGTTACGGAGGCATTTATCTTGAACTTGAGGTTTCTTTTGGAAAACTAGTTTCGTTCGTGGCTCGCCGCGGCCAGTCAAGCGTTTGAATGCTTACAAATTGCAAGAGCCAAAACAGAACAAAAGACTGAAACAGTAAATGATTCATTGAACTTGAAAATATAAATGACACTAAAAAAGATCTTAAACTAAATTGACAACCTTTCATTTTTTTTAACACCTGAAAATTACTGCAGGAATCGAAAGAGTTTCGCCTCCTGAACACGGAAAAATATTTATTATAATTTATTTCTCCATACTTAAAAAAAATACAACATATTTAAAAACATATATGTACTTACAAATACTTCCACAGAATAGATTGATTCCTTTACCCTTTACACTAGAAAAAAGAGCTGTCATAATTTTAAATTTGACAACCTTAACGTCAAATTTACGTCATCACTTTTTTTAATAGAGACTAGACAAAAGTAATGGATCTATTCTATCGTTACGCTCTTTTAGAATAAGCACATCTTTAAAAAATTGTAACAAATTAATTAAAAATCCTAGTGAAAGTTTAAAACTATCAGCGTCTTTCTCTTTCCAAACAAAATACAGAGAACAAATCAAATTATAGTCTTAGAAATATGAAATGTTGTCAATTACGGGATGATTATCAAGATTAGCAACGATAAATTATCGTGTTATTTTCCTGATGACTTTTTTCCGTCACGTCTATATACAATACAATACAATGACTCTTTATTGTCCACCACAAACAAAACAATACAGAAAAACAAGTACATGGAAAAAATATATAAGGTAAGCAATAGGCGGCCTTATCGCTTGGAAGCGATCTATTTTAAGCAATATTTGCAGAGATGATGATAACAAAAAAAGTCGCGCAAACGCTGGATATTTACCAATTTCACCAGTACCCTCTACCATGAGTTTGCAAAGCACTAGTTCACAGTGACCGTACTCGCTAGCGACGGCGTAGGTAAATGATTTGTATGGAGAATTGTACTTCCGTAAGTGACCGCTAGAGGCGCTGTACAATTCTCCGTACAAATAATTTACGCCGTCGCTAACGAGTACGGTCACGTAAACTAGTGTAAACTCATGGTAGGGTAGAGGTACAGAATCCGTCAAACCGTTATAGCATGGAAGAGTAACAAACATCAATCCATATAACACAACAAACACATACTTTCGCGTTAATAAAATTAGTAAGATAAGATTAGTACGGATATGCCTGGATCTATAGGTATTTTACCAGATTAACGCAGCAGAAACAAGTTCCTGGTATACACGATGACACAGGCACGTTTATTTCCATAGTCAATAATTTAAACATCAACAAGAATCTCGTCTTCATCACGACTCCTTTGGAATTTGTGCGGTTTGTGAGAGCCAGGAAACTTCGATTAAAAACTAAACAATATAATTGCTGTGACATCATAATGATCTTGTTTTTCATCCACTTCGGTCTAGCTAGGCTGCTTGTGTAGTTTCGAAAAGTAGCCGTTACTGTCTTTGATCAATTATAACTGTAGATCCACAGTCGCGCGCCCGAAAATGTCCGAGCCAAATGAGCGCCACTTTGATAAAAGTGGCCTTCTTTTTTTTCTCAGTACGTTGCGTGAAATTGTCAAGTTTAGCTGTCAAGTGTCAACCGAAATTCGACTGTAATGAAGCAAAGACTAGGTTCAAATTTCTGTGTAGGTGATGATTTTAATTGTTACGCAAACAAATAAAAAAGTTCGGACATTAGGGGATTTTGTTCGGCAATGTGTATCTTCAGTTATAATTGATCAAAGGTTACTGTCCGTTTTTTTTAACGAAGTGGAAACACTTTACTTGTAACCCGGGCCCGGGGAGACCCAGATGGTTATGTGGGGCAGTGTTGCCAGATCCAATTTGAAAAATACAGGAGATATATGTCGTAAAAAACAGGATATTTGAAATAAAAACAGGAGAAAAAAATTACCTCGTAAAACATTTATGGAAGCCTGTTTTATTTATTATATTCCCTTGGTTATTGAATTTATGATTCATTGACTAAAAAGGATGAATATTGTTTTTCAACTACATAAATTTTCTTAAAAGTAAAAATATAATATTAACTTTGTTTAACTTAGGTAATTTATTTAAAGTAACCAAGCTATAAAAATCTACCAATCCAATTTCTCTAACTGCATAACTCAAAGTAATTTAGTGATTAAAAGGAACTTAAATCCTATCACCGACAGCTCATATAAAATATCTATTTAACTTAAGTAACCATTAGAAGTCTCTGAATATGGGAGCTAGAATAGACTAATTGGCTTACCAAAAGGCTAAGCATCAATTATTTTTATCCTTTTTGGAATTTTATGTATGTATGTATGTAAACTCTTTATTGTACAAAAGAAAAGAAACAAAAATACAATCGGTAAAACTTTTAGGTACAATTCTTTATTATAATATGTGTCATCTGCAAAGGAAGTGTTTCCTTACTAAGGTTCAAAGGTACATGAAAGGAATATGTTACAATATGTGGATCAATGTACATGCTTAAAACTTACCTGCATACTTATTTTAGGTAGGTAGCTCTCTCAGTTTCATTCAGAAACTGTGGCATAGATTTAAGCAATTTAAGGCTGTCTTGCACTCACTTTCAAAACTTTGTAGTAGTATGGTTAATTATACAAGTGAACTTCTAAAAGCCAGGAGATTGTAAAATAAAAACAGGAGAACAGGAGCAACACCCTTTAAGTTTGTAATGTTTTAATCCAGTAAAAGGGGCGTGTAATGATAGTTATACTTAACAACATCAATATTATAAATCGTCGATAAAACCGAAATAAATAATAATTCTAATCTTTAATTTGGGGTCCCTTTGTTTCGTAGAATTTAATAAGTCATAATGCATCATTCGTCATAATCAACGTTAGTCATACAGAGATTTATTTCTGAAACGGTATTTTTTCAGAACCTTTTTAAATACCATCTTATAGAATGCAAATAGCTTAGTTTAATTAGGTTTGTTTTAAACAATTCCGGAAAAAAAAACTGTTGCAGAATTAAATCTCCGTATTAAATCATACCTAATGTTGATTATGTATGACGAATGATGCATTATGACTTATTAAATTATACGAAACAATAGAGACCCCTTTAATTTGTCTGGACAAATTTGAACCTTATGGAAATATGCAGTATTGCAGTTTCATCGACGAAATGCGAAAATAACACTGTCTATCTAGTTATCTCTTCTCGCTTAAACCGCTGAACCGATTTAGATGTAATTCGGTAAAGAGATAGTTAGTTTAGAATAGTCGGGACGGAACGCACGGAAGGACATAAGATTACATTTATCCCGGAAAATTGCACAGTTCCCGCGGGATAGCTACTTGTTTATATACTTGCGTCATGTTAATTATTCATACGATCATTTCGTTAGTTTAATATGAAGGTAAAAAAGCCAAATAGGTAAAACCTTTAAAGTCACTAATACAGTTTTCGACACACATATAGTGTGCAACTGTAAAAGGCAAAAAGTGCATGTGTAAATTAGCACAAAAGTTAGGGTTACCAACACACGCTAATGGCTAAGAGTATCTGCAGACACCGAGCGTGTCAGTCACGTGCCGTGGCAGAGTAGACAAAGAATATTCTTCTAAACAGGTTATATTTATTGAATCAGGCGTTACTTTGCGGAGGTCCATATTAATGAACTAAAAAAATTACTTTGCTCACCCGCGACCAAAGCGCGCGCGCGCGGGTCGCGGGTGAGCAAAGTAATTGTTTTAGTTCAGGTTATATTTAATCAAGATTAATACAAAAAGACTCCAAAAAACCAATCTTGAAAGAAAGAAAGAAAGATCTTGATTAGATTACTTAAAAAGCGACATCTCTTGGTCCGGGTGAGCGGTTAGTTCCAAAGGAGTGTTGAGGTCTCTCAATGAGAGCTAACATAGATGTCGCTAGTGTCGCTGCTTAAGTGACTAAAAGAAAGAAAGAAAGAAAGAAAGAAAAACATTTATTTTATAACAACAATAACACATACACAGGCAAAAATAAGAGTACAAACATACGTATAGACATAGACATAGAAATGTACATATTAGTGCTGCTACAAAAAGGGACCCGGCTCAGCATGTTGCTAGTTAAAAACCAGCACTGGTCTTCCGCCGGGCCACAGTACCTACAGCAACATCACGGAAGGCCACACAAAACAGACACAAATTATATAATTATTATAAAAAAAGAAAAACATATCATTCTAACATAAAACTATCTGACTACGGAACCCTAAAAACTAAACATTCAAGCATTCAAGGCTACCACAGACCGAAGCGCGCTGAGAATACAAAGAATTAAAAGCTGAGATACTTCGATCAACAATATAAAGTTTTAAACGCACACTGCGGCATCGCGACGCGAGACGTGTTAATGTTGGCTGTGTTTGGACCGAACTAAAACCAAATAAGAGCTCACTTTGGAAGTGAGCTCTTATTTTCCGGGCCGTATTTTTTGCGCTGACCCGATATCTAGTTGTATTGTTGATCGAAGCTGAGATGGATGTATTGGCTATGTGCAAAGCGGGTGGTGGGGGCACAGAAAACGATCGCAGCGCACAACATGGCATAAATTGGAATTAAATTGGGAGGAAATGTTGTCAACGCTACGCGGCGCCACCGTCGTGCACGTAGCCAATAGGAGAAATTTGTGTCTAAACTCCTGACCAATGGTGGTGTAGGGGTTTAGCACGCAGCACCGAATGCTGAAGACCTGGGTTCGATTCCCAGAGCTGGTCTCTTTTTCTGAGTTTTTCTGTGCATCCATGTTTCAGTTTGTATTTCGTTCTATTAACGAATTGTCGATCGTAACACGACCGCGCAGACGCCGACAGACAAGGGCCGTTCCCGGCAATACTGGTCCAGTACCTATGTCGGTGGATACCTACTGCACGTGTCTGACACGCTCTACGTCTGTAGAATATGAATCGAACTTTGTGGAAAAATGATAAAAAACTTCTTCAGCTCCATCTAACGCATTCACCAGCTTACTCCCTTAGTCAAGCGTGCCTAAAGAAGTTTTACTTCAAAAACCGGTCTTACCTCCTCTTCTGTTTTGTATGCTTGTACCTATACGGCATTTTCGATGTCAGTTTAAAGTTTTTTTAATTAATAGTTACGGAATAACTCTTTTGCTGTCTGTGGACACTTAACAACACCCTGTATTTGTAGGCCGAGATGATCATAAGAATAAAAAACAAACGGATTAAAATAAAAAATGAAATATGTATAGTCTTAAATTACACAGATCCGCGTCTTATTCAACTGCATTAAATGGCAAGTGTTGGTAACCCTAGACATAATGGAAGTAGAACATTACGTTATGATATAACAGCGGCTCTGGCGCCGATAATAGTGACATTCGAATAACGCACGCACTCATTTATTAACAGAATGTAACACAAAGCTTTAATGCACAACGAAGGAAAAAGGACTGGTTAGATCAATCTGCCAGAATCGTTATTTCCTAGCAAGCTTAGCAAAATTTCCATTCGCATTTTTCCCAGATTCTTTTTAGGGTTCCGTAGCCAAATGGCAAAAAACGGAACCCTTATGGATTCGTCATGTCTGTCTGTCTGTCCGTCCGTATGTCACAGCCACTTTTTTCCAAAACTATATGAACTATGCTCTTGAAACTTGGTAAGTAGATGTATTCTGTGAACTGCATTAAGATTTACACACAAAAATTGAAAAAAAAAAACAATAATTTTTGGGGGTTCCCCATACTTAGAACTGAAACTCAAAAATTTTTGTTTCATCAAACTCATAGGTACGTGTGGGGTATCTATGGTTAGGTCTTCAAAAATGATATTGAGGTTTCTAATATTATTTTTTTCTAAACTAAATAGTTTGCGCGAGAGACACTTCCAAAGTAGTAAAAGGTGTGTCCGCCCCCCCCCCCTGTAATTTCTAAACTAAGAGAATGATAAAACAAAAAAAAATATATATGATGTACATTACCATCAAAGAGTATTGTAATATTATATGAACAAGAGTGGCAACTCTATGGTCAAATTTGCATGTATGGAAGGTGCTGCTGCCCTACGCCCTGGTGAAGAACTAATGTGACGTATCTATAGATGTATACCTATCTATATGTATATGTTGGTAGTGATATACAGCTATAATTACGCGTAATTTTAATTGATAGGCTAATTGCCACTATTCGTATTTTAGCCGTCTAATTCAAATCAGCATATACGAAGTATAAGCGGCTAAACCCGATTTGCACTATACGGCTAAAATACGAACATTGGCAAGTGGCCTATCAATTAAAGTCCTTGACCGTACAATTTGGTACGCCATGGCCATGGCCGATGAATGACAACTGACAAGTTTGACAAGTCAACCAAGATGGCCGCTAATTTAGTTCTTTAACAAACAACCAGAGATCGCTGTAGTCGAATGAAAAGTGTGATATATGTAAGTGTGCCCCCCCTGATTACCATGTAAACTTCCATCGAAAATTGGTTTGAACGAGATCTAGTAAAGTAGTTTTTTTAATACGTCATTAGTAAACCGCAATTTTTTAATGATAATGGTACGGAACCCTTCGTGCGCGAGTCCGACTCGCACTTGGCCGGTTTTTCTTACTACGTTTTTTATTGAAGCTTATTTTGACAGAAGCGGCGGAGATCCTTCTTCTGTATGCTTTTGGCCCTTCGGGCCGATGCAAACTTAACATAACCTAAACCTACTTACCTATGTTTCTGTGTCTATCAAAATTGGTAAACAACGCGATTGTGAAAATAAGCTTCATTAAAAAACCATATAGTGTGACAAAAAAAGGTAAGGCCTAAGTGAACAGACACCTAGGCAAACGTGTACCATCTTAGGCCTCATCCTCATCTTCGCCTTCCATCAAGCCTAACATAACGACCGCTTTAGCCTAGTTGGTAGTGACCCTGCCTACGGAGCAAGAGGTCCTGGGTTCAAATCCCGGTAAGGGCATTTATTTGTGTGATAAGCACGGATATTTGTTCCTGAGTTATGGATGTTTTCTAAGTATTTAAGTATTTATTTATCTATATAAGTATGTTTATCGTCGTCTAGTACCCATAGTACAAGCTTTGCTTAGTTTGGGACTAGGTCGATTTGTGTAAGATTGTCCCCTAATATTTATTTATTTATTTATTTATTTATAAGCCTATTTTTTATAGGATATAACGATTCTGGCAAATTGATCTAACCAGTCGGAAAAAGATTTATGAGTAGGTACGTTAAGTTGCGAGTAAGTAACTAGGTATACCCCTAGTGTTGTGGGCTTTGCGAGGTAAATTAAATCTTGCTGGCAGTTTCCTCGGACAAAGAATTAGCTTAGCTATTCTAAGAGGAAACGAATATTATTATTATTATGTAACATTAAGATCGGTCAGTATGGAAAAGTCTGAAACTATAAGAACGTTGAATTGAAAAAAAAATGGAAGTAATTTCGAACACCTACCTACTAAAACTTTTTAACAAAAAAATTAAACCGCCGAAAAAACTGAAAAGCAAAAAATAATACTTTTTTTGTTTGACCTTAATCTAAATAGTTACCAATTTGAATTGCGTACCAGGGTGGAACATTTTCACAATCAATTTTACAATGATTTCTTTGCCAGGTGTATGGAATTACAACGTGGCAAATGATCGTTATGCCTTAAGATGTTAGGGATAATGAAAGTTATAGAAAGTAAATACTTACTATGGAAAGTGTTATTATTTTATTATGGTACTTATCTAATATTAGGGATATTGAACATTATTAGCACTCAAAAATTATGGCATGATATCTTATTTTTATTTTTATTTAATTTAATTTGTTTTAATATATTTTGACTACTTCTGATTTTAATTTGATTTGTTTTGTAAAGTATGTAATTAACTATGGATCTAAGAATCTGAAAACAATGGTTTATTATTATTTATTATTATTAGGGTAAACAATAGTTATTTGTTATACAAGGGGGGAAAGTTGTATTTTACCTGCGAGTGTTCATTTTGAAACACGAGCTATCGAAAGGATTCTATGATTGACTACGAGCGAAGCGAGTGGTTCAAAAATAGAATCCTTTCGATAGCGAGTGCTTCAACACACGAGACGTAAAATAACTTTTCACCCGTGTATAACACAAAACTTTTCACCTCACTACAGCGAGGAAAATAAGAAAAAGGGTTTGTACTAACAATTATTATTTATTTACCTCTTTGCCAATACAATAATTTTGAAGTACTTATAGAAATATTGGTAAAATCAAAAATGATGCAAAATAGCCTAAGCATATCCAGTCTTTATGGAACTATTCCAATACCGACATATCGTCACTACTTTGAAAAAATCTCGTATCTCCAATCAATGAATAAACCAAACTGAACTAACTTTATTGCACATCGAGTAAAGTTCAATTAGGCAGATTATCGATTTTGAGATACGAGCAAACTGTATTACTGTTAAATTGTATACTGGCCCTATACTACGAAGCGCGAAATTCGAACTTCGTTTCATGCCGTTCCGCTCACGCTAATGGTATTTATTACGAGAGTGAGAGGGACCGCACGATCCGAACTTCGAACTTCGAATTTCGGAGTAACCCCCCTGGTTTGACTTAAGTTTTTTTATTATTATTTCGGATGCGTTTTGTTCGCACATCGACTTACTTGGACTGTCAGAACTTTTTATCCGTTTTTACAACAAGAATGAAGGTTAAATGCTCATATTTATGAATTAAAATAAAGTTGTAAAACTGTATTTAGTGTTTTTTACTCGATGCAATTCATTAATTGTGATGTTAAAAATTCAGCACTTTTAACGTTTTACGTTTTGTTAGCTGTCAAATATCACTTAAGCTGCCTTCAAATGTCAAAACTCTTTCTTCACTTGTGGATAAAAAGCGATTTTCTCGATAGATGTCAAACAAACAAAAAGGGCTTTCCGAGCTAGTGAGGTGAAAAGATTATAACCAGTGATTCTTATGGCAAATTAAATTAGTACAAATAAAATTATGGGAAATGAAGGGTTAAGGGAATAATTAAATGGACATTTCCAACGTGTAAGTTTACCCGATAAATTGACCAAACGATATTTGCTAATCAAGCAAGTGCCGCGGAACTCAGCACAGTTTTACGTAAACATAAAACAAATAAAAACAGGGAAGTAATTTGAAAGTGAAATAAAATGTGCAATATTTTTACTCTACATTAGTCTAGTCGCTCGCGCTTGCGCCACTCCGCTCGATCGGGTGAATTGCGACACGCTGTCCTAATCTGGTAATTAGCGACGGAAATCTGTTTGTAAACAATAATTGGAAGAAGATTTAATAAAAAAACGTTTATTTATATAATTATTATTATTGACCGCTTTAGCCTAGTTGGTAGTGGCCCTGCCTACGAAGCAAGAGGTCGTGGGTTCAAATCCCGGTAAGGGCATTTATTTGTGTGATGAGCACGAATATGTGTTCCTGAGTTATGGTTGTTTTCTATGTATTTAAGTATTTATTTATCTATATAAGTACGTTTGTTTATCTTCGTCTAGTACCCATAGTCCATAGTACAAGCTTTGCTTAGTTTGGGACTAGGTCGATTTGTGTAAGATTGTCCCCTAATATTTATTTTAATTATTTATTTAATGATATTAAACTATCCCAGGCTATAAGTCGGTATAATAAGAAAAAGAAAAGATAAATTTACCTATACTGAGGCCCTACCACGAAGTGCATAATTCGAACTTCGTTTCGTGCCGTCCCGCTCACGCTAATATGATTTGACACGAGAGTGAGAGGGATAATACGATACGAACTTCGATTTTCGAATTTCGTAGTAGCGCCTCAGGGTGTAACATTAGATCGGTCAGTATGGGAAAGTCTGAAACTATAATCAAGACATACGAAGATCTGTTCTTAAGAACCATGCCATTGATTTTAGTAACAAGGAAAACTGCATTCATACATTTAAAAAAAAACTATTAATAATAATCCCATCCCAGCCCATTTACGACCCACTGCAGGGCACAGGCCTCCTCTCAGAATAAATGAATAAATAAATATCACGGGTCAATTCACACCAATTGACCTAGTCCCAAAGTAAGCTAGGCAAGCTTGTGTTATGGGTACCAGGCAACGGATAAACATACAAATATCTGCCCCGACACGGGAATCGAATCCGGGATCTCAAGCTTCATAGTCAGGTTCTCAACCACTAGGCCATCTGGTCGTCAAAGAATGAAAGGGCTTGGGCCGTAGTTCCCACACGAGCCCAGTGCGGATTGGGTACTTCACACACACCATTGAATTTTTCGCAGGTGTATAGGTACAGGTTTCCTCACGATGTTTTCCTTCACCGTAAAGCTCATGGTAAATTTCAAATGTAATTTCGCACATAAATTCCGTAAAACTCAGAGGTGCGAGTCGGGATTTTATTTTTAACCCACGACCCTTTGCCTGAGAGGCCATTGGTCAAACCGCTAGGCCACCACGGCTTTATGTATGTAACTAAGTAGGTAGTAGGTGGTATACTTATGTAGGTAGGATGACAATGCAAGTACAGTCTGAAATTTTATTTCTGTCTAATAGACATTTCCCTTCCAATTACCCTAGTTAGGCTTAAGGAACTAGCGCAGCAATGCTAAACTCCGTATCTATGCGGGTGATACGTTATCTCGCCCAAGGATGCGCCTGCGCGTGTCTTGATGGTAATAAGCGGCGTCAGTGACGAGACGTCGGTGACTGTGTTGCGGGCGACCTCAGTCGACGGCGTCTCATCCTCGCTATAATCGACAGGTTTGATTATTGAAGCTGACATTTTGTCCAAGGGAACAAATGAAACACACATACACACACGAGCATTGTAAACTAACATAAATAAAACCGGCAGGGTGACCATTTTTGGTAGATTTCTACCATCTGGGCGGTGAAATATTTTGCATTAAATGAAAAAATCTTTTTTTTTTTCTATTGTCTCCATAGGGACGGAAACAAGACAATAAAATAAAAATAAATCAATTTTTTTCATTTAATGCATAATATTTCGCTGCCCAGATGGTAGAAATCTACCAAAAATGGTCACCCTGAAAACCGGTCAAGTGCGAGTCGAAGTCGTACATGAATGGTTCACTAAATAGTGTAATAAAGGGATCACTCTCGTTTTAAAAAATCCTTTAGTTCCAGAAGTTCGGTTGATTTGTCCGGGACCGAACTGCTACAACACTTTTTGTTGTCTCAGTAGTTCGGTAAGGCTGCGTATCCACCGGAGCTGTGCGAGGATGCGTTGCGAGGGATGTGTCTGTAATGAACCAATAGAAACACTTTATTTAAAAGGTCCTAAGTGGTTTCTATTGGTTCATGACAGACACTCCCTCGCAACGCATCCTCGCACATCTCTGGTGGAAATGCAGCCTTATGACGTGAAACCGAACTACTAATTGAACTGAGAATTGGCCATGCTTCATATTTTTGTTGTATGGTTTTTATAATTTATTTGATAAATATAGACTATTTTAAGAAACTAATTTCGGTATTTTTGTTTTTAATGAATCCTATCTACATTAAAAAAAAATATTAATATATTGCTGACGTGACGTCATCAAACGCACAATGGATAATGTAGTCTTTGCCTGCACAAAAAAAATACAGTAAAGTCTATGGTAAAGTCAACATCAAGGTGTTAACGTCACCGCCGACGGCTAACCTCAAAAAAATTTGAAATCACTAACTGAACTTGTTTGAAATGGAAGGCTACGAGTGTTTCGCCCCTTTATGTTCGAATAACAGCAGGGATAACCCGGATTTGTTATTCGTACCAATCCCAGAACGACGGCGAGAGGAATGGTGTCGAGAAGTGAAGCAAAAATACTTCAAAAACTATTTGCAGTTTTGTTGTGAAGATCATTTAAATGTATGTGCCTATTTAAAACAAACACATTACTTGTACACAATGGTTTAACAATAAAGTCTTGACCGTTGAGTAGCTCCTCTTATTTCAGCGATGTTGTGGTTGCTAGAATTCGTCATGAACTCCAGTATCATGACATTGTCCACTTGTGGCAAATTGCGAGAATCGGCTTTTTCGTTATTAGCCGTCCTTTTATAATAAAATGCTGCTTAAACCTTATTAGGTATATGGTTTTACTCTTTGTGCTTAAATAACAAATAAACAAACAAACTACAAAACGAAACGACACGTCAATGTCAAGTTTGAGTTTATGTTTGATATAGACATTGATATAGACTAGACAGACGTCAGTCGATTTTTTTTTAAATAAGGCAAAAGAATCATTATCCATTATTCGTTTGATGACTCACAGAAAGGGCATTTGAAGGTCAAAACATTTCAACGAATATCTTAATAATGTAAGACTTTTTTTAAAATCTGATATACAGAAACTGTACCGAAAGCTTGTTTCTCGAAATGGTTTTGAGATTTCAATACATATTTAAAAAGTTAGCATGGCTAATTGAAACGACTCAAAAGCGCGGTTAAGAATATAGCTAAATACGCAATCCATGAAAAATAAAAGCTAGTTAATGTTATTTGCAATGTTGCCATTTCATTTCCTTGCAATCAAAGTGAAAAGAAGAGTGTAAAACTAGCATCCCATCCCATCAGTTTCCCCTCAAGTCCTCAACGTAGCAACGTCTCGGGTAAAATGGCTCGTTTTATGCTCTTGTTGTACAATCTAATATTTATTTAGCTATATCCTTAACTTACTTTTGAGTCGTTTCAATTCTCAGTAGTTCAGTTTGACGTCATAACCGAACTAATGAGACTAAAAGAGTGGCAGTATTTTCTGTCCAGGACAATCAACCGAACTACTGCAACTAAAGGCTGCGTTCAGACCAAACCGACCGTCAGCCGCCGAAAGTGAGCGCGCGTTACGCAGTTTATTGTATTTCCATACATATTCACGTTTTCGTTCACACTGAACCGACAATACGCTATTACGTTTTTTCATATTAAACACTGGGGCTCAGTGAGCCTGCTCACATTCGGCGGCTGACAGTCGGTTTGGTTTGAACACAGCCTAAAGGTAAAAACCGGCCAAGTGCGAGTCGGACTCGCGCACGAAGGGTTATCTACATATAAAAAATTGCGGTTTACGATTTATGACGTACTTATAGGTATTAAAAAAAAAGTACTTGCTAGATCTAGTTCAAACCAATTTTCGGTGGAAGTTTACATGTTAATGTACATTGTGCATCATATATTTTTTTTAGTGTTAAATTATCATTCTCTTATTTCAGAAGTTACATTTTAAAAATGTAGCAACACTACGCCAAAAACATCTTGTTTTATTAACATTCAAAAAGTCATGACCTGCCGTGCAGAGGCGCTACTACGAAATTCGAAAATCGAAGTTCGTATCGTATTAGCCCTCTCACGCTCGTGTCAAATCATATTAGCGTGAGCGGGACGGCACGAAACGAAGTTCGAATTATGCACTTCGTGGTAGGGCCTCAGTATTTACGTCGTACTACGAATTTATTTTATTTTTTAGAGACGACTTTGGATTTTTTTTCTATCAAGCGAACTACATGTAATCGTATTTCGATAAACACTTGACATTAGACTGGAATGAATGTTCAAATATCTAACACATGAATTTCAGGACTAAGTATATGTATAGCTTTGCTAGTAATGATACAGCACGAGATTAAATGAATGCAATAAATGCGTCAAAAGCTCGGTAGGGCCTTAACCCCTCGTATGCGAGAAGTGAAAAAATCGTGCATTCTAGTCTCAAGTTTCATATAAATCCAATGATACAGATTAAAAAAAAAATACGAAAATAATGCCTTAAATTGGGCACGAATCCGTAATAGCATAAGTACTAGGGGTTAAGTCAGTGCCAGCCGATGCGCTATGCATCAACTTAACGTAAAACTGTTTGTGGCAGGTCAAGGACATCGACGCAGAGAGCCACCACTCGGCGCGCGCGCCGGTCGACAAACTCGAGGAGAAATTGTGAGTGACCTTCACCAGCTTATACTTTATTCGAGCGTTGACACCGTCTTTACTTATGATATGAAACCAAAATAATTTAAATGCCCATATATTGCTCTTTGTACAGATTTGAAGTTCGTGTCGTGATGTCCCTTTTACTCCTTGTTTAATGCCAATAGCGTGAAGGGAACAGCATGATGCAACATAAAAGGCCGGCAACGCACTTGTGACTCTTTTGGTGTCGCAGGTGTCCATGGGCGACGGTAATCGTTTACCATCAGGCGATCCGTCTGCTCGTTTGCCCCCTATATCATAAAAAAAAAAAAATGATACGAAGTTCGAAATTCGAATTTCGTAGTTAAGGCCAGTGTTAAAAGATATTTTGTTGGTTTTTCTTGCTGATTATTAGGGTTGCGTGCGTTAAAGGAAAAACCCTAAAGTGCCAGATAGACGTATTAAGCAAGTAGATACCTACGCGGACTTATGGCTCGGCGAGCTTTTTCTGTCATATGCTGTTCGGTCAACTTAACGAACTTAAAAACGAGCTAAAAAATTTGCCAAGGGACGAGTTTGCTAAATTCATTACAACTGGTGCGTGACACCATCTGCATCTGCTGGCTGGCTTATTGTCAAACGCTTCTGACGCTTGCCTTTGCAATCACTATTTCTTTCTGTCAAACGGTATAAAATAATGGCAGAAAGAGATGGTGAAAGCGAAGGCAAGCGTCAGAAGCGTACAATACGGCCACGGGTCTGCGCCGGCTTTTATACCTCTGCCGGGTGAATTTTTGAAATATTTTTTTTACGTAATTTCGCTGGGCAATTTTTTTTTACTTTTGGTGAAATTGATCACTCGTTGAGATACTCCTTTGGATTAGGATTTCAATGCTACAAAAGGCCCCAATTTAAAGTCAATAATTTAGTAGTTATTCAACATTGAAAAAAAAAGCACCACCGAAATTACGATAGTGACAGCGAAATTACGTCTTTATTAATTTCATAGGAAATAAGTTCAAAATTATAAACCATTACTATGATTTATGTATGTAACCTTATAGTGTATAGCATACCTTATCGTATACCTTACCTCGTGTATAGTTAGATTAATAAAACAATAAATTAAAGTTTTAAACTATTTGTTTAAGTTTTTCTTAGGAACAATAGGTACGTTGTCAAAACGTAACAAATATTATATAAAAAGTATGTATTTGCCTTCACAAATAAAAATAAACTAGTAGAAAATTCTAAAGACTCATGTCGAATGTGTCATGATTAATATAAAATATCATAATCAACATCGTTGCTAGTATGCTTGCTTGCATGCTGATTGTTTGCTTACTTGCTAGTATGCTTGCAGGTTTAATTGCTTCCTTAAAATGCTTAAGATACAGATAGACATAATATGCTAGTATAAATCATCCTTAAAACGAGCATGCTATTTAGCTGAGAAACATTGGCTTGAGAAACGCATGTTCGTTTTAAGCATGTTCTTAAATTAGGTATGGTAATTTCAGGTAGCAATCGCTCATTAATAGCATGATTTTGTGCTAATAGGTAATGAAGATGTCTATCTGTAACTATATAAGTATAGGTACATTATGCAAACTACGCAGCGGGTAACATTCTAGTTATTAGTACCTATTTTTTAACATGAAACTACCGTCAGAGTCAATCGTAGTGAATATTATACTGTTTTAAACTTTCGTGATTTTCACTCATAGCTAAAATACCATAAAAAAGACTTATCACGCAAAACACACGAATAATATTTACCTCGACGTTCCGACTACATTAAAGTGGCTGTGGTCACGAGTAGATAGACTAGAGGTCTACTCGTGACCACGGCCACTGTAATGTGGTTGCAACGTCGAGGTGTACTCGTGTGTTTTGCGAGATAAGTCATGTTTATGGTATTTTAGCTATGTAGTGAATATAGTTAGTAATGAACTAAAACAATTACTTTGTCTTTGGAAATCGGCCTGATTCAATAAATAGTTAGTAATTTCGCTGGACAAAAATGCCAGCGAAATTACGCCACCGAGGATTACGACAATTAGGTATTTTTGCGATTACTGCTAAACTATATACATGATTAATATAAGCTCTTTACTGTGAAATAAGGACTAAGTAAACTAGTAAATAAAAATATAACCATTTAATTAAAACCACTATATATCGCACAACAGGAAACCACGGAAATTACTTTTAAGCGAACCAAAATACATCGCGCGAAAGAATCACCTTGGTAGGCACACAAAACTCAGTAGTAGGACGTCCACTCCACGTGACAACTGGAGCACAACTAACATACTCTTCCACAAAAATGTGAACATGGCGATATGATCCTTCACCAATGAGATATTAGCAGGTATTTGCGCAAGGTAATATTGGTAGCTAGAGGTGGGACAAACACAAAATGGCCAACCTATTTTTAAATAACATTGTATTTAGTATAAAAAAGTTATAATCAAATGCGTTATGTGATTAGCTTCATTTTGATATATATTTAGTCGAAAAATGGCTCCTAGACACAAAGTTATGCTCAATTGATTCAACAAAACCGCGTGTGGGACAGGCCTCACAGACTTACTGCAGTTAGTGTTTCTAAGATTTGGATATTTTTTATGCAGTCTTAATTGAAGTCAACAATGTTTGTAATTGTATTGTATTGTGTACAATGTATATAAAATTGTGTGGTAATCATTTTGTGTGTGGTTTTTACACGCTTTATATTAGCTTCACCTGTATGTTTGTATGTATGTTTGTATGTTTGTAACCGACTCCTTAGGGCGCGATTTTGACCCACTTCCCGGTTTCCGATTGAGCTGAAATTTTGCACATATGTGTAAATTGGATGACAATGCAATATTATTGTAACATGGAGCTGATCTGATGATGGAGCTGGATGGTGCCCATAGGAACTATGTAATAAAACAACACAATCCCGTCGAGTTTGGGCTCGTTTGATTCGTATTGACGAGCACTTTGATCTCAGATGGTAACCAGGGTCTGATGATGGAGCTGGAAGATGGCCAAAGGCACTCCACAATAAAACTACACAACCCCGTCGAGTTTGGGCTCGTTTGATTCGTCTTGACGAGCACTTTGATCCTAGATGGTAACCAGGGTCTGATGATGGAGCTGGAAGATGGCCAAAGGCACTCCACAATAAAACGAAACAACCCCATCGAGTTTGGGCTCGTTTGATTCGTTTTGACGAGTACTTTGGTCCTAGATGGTAACAAGGGTCTGATGATGGAGCTGGAAGGGGGGTAGGTGGCGGGGTGGGGGGGGGAATGGGGTATGGGGTAAGGGGGTCGGGTATTTAGAGGGTTGGGGGTTAGGGTGTGGCGGTTGGGGTTAGGAAATGGGGGGGGGTTTACGGGGAATAGGGTGGGGGTGTTGGGGGGTTCGGGGGTAAGTGATTTTGGGGGGTTGTGGGAAATGGGGAGGGGGTAAGAGGCCTAGATGGTAACAAGGGTTTGATGATGGAACTGGAAGGGGGGGGCGGTAGGTGGCGGGGTGGGGAGGGAGGGGTTGGGGGGGCAGGTGGTGGGGTGGGGGAGGGGGGCGGTTCCGGGGGTTTGGGGGGTTCGGTGTTATATTGATAAAATAAATAATAATAGTTTAAAATATTTTATTGTAAAAAAAGCGTGGGGTGCTTTTTAAGATGTTATGAAAATGATAATCCTTGACAATTGACACCATGCACCCCACGCTTTTTTTACAATAAAATATTTTAAACTATTATTATTTATTTTATCAATATTTAGAATTGTTTACAAATTTTGATCTGGATATAACAATATAATAATTGCTTATTAAGATTTTTTACTGCACTATAAGAATAGTGAATTGAAATTTATTAAAATTTATTTTTTATTTTTTAAAGCGTGTTTTTTAGTTTTTTTAAACTATTATTTTTTTAATTGACTTGGGACGTCCAAAAAAGTTGCTTCGAAAATTCACCCTGCCATTGACGTGACGTGACCTCTGCTTAACCCTTTTCCAGGCCCCGGCTGGTTAGACATGCTGCAACAAAATGAATCATTGTTATATTATTGTTTACCTATGCAGGATTAATTTAAAATCAAAGCATATTTTAACCAAATTCGATTGATTTTCTTCCGTATTATAAAGTGGGTAAGGTCGAATCTTTGTGTAGAGTTTTGTGGTCGCTATATGCACTATGCCTGGAAAAGGGTTAAAACAACAGCGCCATCTCAAATTTAGATTCTTTATTGAGTTCATAGATGGCGCTATAGGGATGTTGACACAACCAATCAACTGACCTTCTTGGTGTTCCTCCTTCTTCCTCCAAATTCTATCATAACTCCTTCAATAATCTAATTTTGCAGTTAATCGAAAATTAATCTGGTTTTCAGGGCTAAAATAAAGCGTTTTTTTAGTGGAGTCATGTCTTCAAATTTTTTTTAATGGCGTCGACATTCCTATTGTGTTAAGGAGAGGTCAAAATGCGTTACAAGATCTCACCTCTCTAAAGTAACATTAGCTACAACGATTAGTTATTCTAATCGCCTTTAGTATCTGGTATAATAAAAAGTTAAAATATTGGTGCGCATATAACTTTCATTTTCGTAGTTGCTTGTCAATTTGTACGGAACTCGCCGAGTGCTTCCAGCTCACACTTGGCCAGTTTTTTTAGCAATCGCGCCAGCAATCTCGAGGAAAAATTGTGAGTGACCTTCGCCTAGCTCAATCTGTAAAGCGTGCGTTGACACCGTATCTTTTGAACTCTGGTAGAGGAATATGCTTCTGACCATGACCGCTGGCAGCAAGGGGTGATTTGCGGTTGTAAAGTATCTGAGTTTGAGAGTAATTTAAGAAAAATTATAAAAATTATCGCAATAGCTCGAAGAATCGCCAGACTCTAGTGGCAGTGGGCAGGGCACATCGCTCGTAGAACTTATGGCCGATGGGGCAAAAAGGTTCTCGGACTCGAGTGGCGTCCACGAACCGGAAGACGCAGTGTAGGTAGGCCTCCAACAAGATGGCGCGACGACCTGGTTAAGCTTGCGGGAACGCGTTGGATGCGGATCGGGACCGATCTGTTTGGCGAGCCTTGGGGGAAGACGTCTTTCGGCTGAAATTAATAAAAATAATCAGATGTATTTTGTACTCATTAATACAACTAAAAATAATGTAATTTAATACAATAACAAACAGGAGTTATAATTATAAAAAACCGAATTGAAGGTTTGATTGTAAACGTAATACAACAGAAAATTTTCCGTTATTTATATTAATTCTGGGGCGCTACCACGAAATTCGAAAATCGAAGTTCGTATCGCATCATCCCTCTCACTCTCGTGTCAAATCATATTAGCGTGAGCGGGACGGCACGAAACGAAGTTCGAATTATGCACTTCGTGGTAGGGCCTCTGGCGTGCGTTAAAACCGGTTATCTTTTCCGTATCGGTAAACTGGGGTTACATCAGGAAATTTTGGGGCTAGTTTGATAGATTTAAAATGGTTATAAAAACGCAAATATTCATAGCTCGATTGAGCAAATGACGTAAAAAGTTAGGTAACTTATCAAGGTAGTTATTTCACTGCCACAGAGGTGGTGTAAAAAAATAAGAACTCGGCGTAAAAACTGTTTTCCAAAGTAGCCCCTGCATTTGAAAGTAACCCCAGTTTACGGTACCCTAAAACACGATCGAAAACGAAACGATCCACATAATTTTACAACAATGGTGATGTAAACAAAACGATCTCTTACAATGTGCAGGTACGACATTTACTAAAGATGGGAACTTTTACGACATTTCTGGCTAAAGAAATACAGTTACTTACATGACAATAAGTCAAGTACGTATGAAACAGCAAGATCTAAAATTGACAGTACGAGGTCTACGATAGTAAAATGTGCAAGCGGTATTCATGGTCTTTGAGAGATTGTGTAATAAAATAATGCGGGTAAATCTTCTAAACAAAACAATTACTTATTTATGTAGCTGCACCGTGAAATATTGAGCTATGATCAGATCTGTTCACACAATTAACAGATATTAGATTATGTAGAGTTTATGTAAATAGTGTTGTTATAAATTAGGTATACTGTCGTAAAAGGCGTCGATTTTACCGTAATTTTGTTAAAATTGACTAGTAACAATTTGACAAAAAGAATAATTAACTCTCACTCTCCGTTTAATTTATCGTGCATTATTAGTGATATTATCAGCCAAGTGCTCTACCATTTTTTATGATAGTTCGTCCTACAAACAACACTTAAAAAATAACACAAGACTCATTGGCTGACTTGTAAGTGAAAATTTATAAGTCTGATATTTTATACTCAATGTTAGTTATCCTTAGAGTGACATAAATATTTCTTGGTCGGCAATTATTTATTACTTAAAAGATTAGTTGATGAAATATCTGAACTAAATACGAGTAAGTATCATTTTAATGTCGTTAAAAAAGTATTAGAACTTTGCGATATGATTTTGTGTTATCAGCCCGTTCGGTAAATTAAAATTACCTACGAACTAGATACGTATAATAAATAAGTAGAGATTCCAGGATAATAAATAAATAAAATTGTACGTTTGTTTTATCCTGTATTCTATTATTTTTGAGTTTATGGACAATAGAGACTTAAACATACGACATACATGAAAATTATACACCCTAAACTACACTAATTAAATTTAATAATTTATTTTGACGTAAAACTCGTAAATGTAACCCCTGCCTTACCAAGTGGGTCAAGGCGATACTTGAAATTATCTGAGACTTCTTTCTCTCGTACAGACGAATCGACGGCGAAAACGGGTACAATGATGTATCATTACAATTAAATTCTACTACCATTTACCATAAGTTACGTTATGAAATTTTAACCGATTATGTATTACTATGGCTGCTACAACAATCTATACTAATATACTAATATATAAAGCTGAAGAGTTTGTTTGTCTGTTTGTTTGTTTGTTTGTTTGTTTGAACGCGCTAATCTCAGGAACTACTGCTCCGATTTGAAAAATTCTTTCAGTGTTAGATAGCCCATTTATCGAGGAAGGCTATAGGCTATATATTATCACGCTAACACCAATAGGAGCGGAGCGGAGCGGAAGAATGTTTCAAAATCGGGGCTTCGGAGGGGGGATTAAAATTTAATTGATTTGCACCGTTTTCAAGATATTTGACAAAAACACCAAGGGGGTGGGGGGGGGGGGGGGGGTTGAGGGGGGGCGGGGCGGGAGAGGGGGGGGCTTCGGAGGGGGGATTAAAGTTTCATTGATTTCGCCGTAGGATGCACCGTTTTCAAGATATTTGACAAAACACCAAGGGGGTTGAGGGGGGGTGGGTGTGCGGGGAAGGGTGCGGGGGAGAGGGTATGGAGGTATTAAAGGGGGGATGAAAATTTCATTGATTTTGCCGTACGATGCACCGTTTTCAAGATATTTGACAAAAAAAACTTGAAGTAAAACTTTTATAGGGCTCGCTTGAATTGGGACGAACGCGGGTGTGCGGGGGGTGCTGTGTGTGGGGGGGGGGGGGGTCGGAGTTGCTGTGCGGTTGGAGTGCGGGAGGGAGCGGGTTGGAGGGTGCGGGGGGGTAATTTTTTTAATATCGAGGAACTAAGGAGAGCCATAATTGATGAAAAAGCAAATTGGATAAAAAAAATAAGCTGCCCAAATTACTAATTCCACGCGGACGGAGTCGCGGGCAAAAGCTAGTAAATAATAAAAATACAATTAAATTATACCTCCCTAGCATATAAAACGATTCCACACTGCGTGCATTTTACTTAAAAACAGGGCTGTGTTAAGCACTGGGTTTTAATAGATAGGTAGGTACGGCTGTTTACAGCGTATATTTAGACAAACTTATTTACGTACAAATTTGTACGGAGACGACTAGGTATAGTGAACCAACAAACAACTGTGTTTCTTGTGGGGCTCCAGTGGACCGACTCGGCCACCATGGCCTCTCCTGCTTCTCGGGCGCCGGCCGCCTGTCCCGCCACGCCGCTCTCAACGACATTCTCAGAAGGGCGCTCGTTAGTGCCAACGTTCCCGCTGCTCTGGAGCCCCAGATTGTGCGGAGCGATGGCAAGCGCCCTGATGGAATGTCGTTGATACCCTGGAAGACTGGCCGTGCGCTGGTGTGGGACGCCACCTGTACAGACACCCTGGCGGCGTCCTACCTACCAGCAACTACCAAACGTGCGGGGGCGGCGGCGGACGCCCGGGAACGCCTCAAGGCCACAAAATATAGCTGTCTCGGCGCCCAATATCATTTTTTTCCTTTCGGCGTCGAGACTCTAGGTCCTTGGGGTAAGGGTGCACTGGAGTTACACAGGGAGCTCAGCAATAGATTGAGAGAGGCAACAGGCAACCCTCGCGCCGGCAGCTTTCTCGCGCAAAGAATCGCAATCGCTGTTCAGCGCGGGAATGCTGCCTGCGTGATGGGCACCATGCCAAGAGGCCCACCTCTCTTTTTTTAATTAAGTTTAGTTTTAGTTATTTTAATTTAATAGTAGTTTTAGTCTTGTATTTACACCTGTATATGTTTTTTCCTATTTTTTGCAATAATAATAAATTTTTGAAGTACCTAAGTGCTTTACCATTTTTTATGACATTTCCTACACCAGAATGAAAACAATAAGGCTGATTGTCACATTGAGTTGTGAGTGAAAATAGTCTTTGATGTTTTTATACATACAACTGACATTTAATCTTACCATTTCGGTCTTAGTCGACCAGATGGCCTAGTGGTTAAAGAACCTGACTACGAAGCTTGAGGTCCCGGGTTCGATTCCCGTATCGGGGCAGATATTTGTATGAAAAATACGAAAGTTTGTTCTCGGGTCTTGGGTGTTTAATATGTATTTAATATGTGTTTAGTATGTATCTATCTATATAAGTATGTTTATCCGTTGCTTACTACCCATAACACAAGCTTTGCTTAGCTTACTTTGGGATTAGGTCAATTGGTGTGAAATGTCTCGTGATATTTTTTATTTTTTATTTATCTTAGGGTGGTCAAGGAATTTCTTGGTCGACTATACAATTTCGTATTCATATCTCAATCTTTTTGAGTTTTTGTAGATTAATACGTTCTTGCTTATCAGGACCCCTATTAACTATCTATTGTTCTTCTAAAATTGAGCAGTAAGTATTTTTATTCGATCTAAATATAGAAAGATCCGTGTTGGCCTGTTATAAAGAGTATAATATCTACCCCTTTAATATTTAATAACTAAGTAGCCGCGTAATACCTGGTTAGATATGTTTAAGGCCAAGCCTTTAGTGCAATGCTAGTTTAAAGAAGATAAGTAAAAACTAGTGAAGGCACGCGACTTCATTCGCACATAATTAAAATTTGTAGCAAAGCTGCTGGGTATTCAGCGTTTTTACGGCGTTTTTTTTGTCATTACCATTTGAGCAGAAATTATTAAAATGGATGATGCTTAGGGTTAACTTTTTATGAAAACTTAAGACAGTACCGATGCTGAATCTAGTTTGATGAAATTTCGCGCGACTCGTCCTTCGGTTGTGGTAATAATCGTCGAATGGTAATGACGTTTAACCGCGCGGTCAATACGCTCGAATATTCACCTTGCTTCTCTCACCGCATTAAGAAAGTAGCGTGAATACCAGTGGGCCTAACTAACACAGCCTCCCCAAAATATCCAGGTTAATTTGTATGGAAATATCCTTTTTTGTTACTCAACCATATGTATATGTACGACACATTATTATTAGTACGTTAGGTAGGACATTTTGGGAGGCTGTATTATAGCGATGTGCCGAGTACGGCTTGACTCGAGTCAGACTCGATTCCTGTATGCTTAGTATAAGTTTTTACTTCACCAAATACTTCTCGATCGCGTTTACGTAAAAAATTCAATTACTAGGGAAACATGGACAGCGTCTCCGCGCGCGCGCTTCCATGTTTCCATAGAATTGAAATTTTTACGTAAACGCGATCGAGAAGTATTGAAGTGAAGGAAAACTTATACTAAGCGTACTTACTGCTTAGGACTCGCCTACTCGAGTGCAAAAATATTTTGATTCGAGTACGCCAGACTCGAGTCGGTACTCGAGTCAGAGAGAATCGGTTTCGTACTCGCTGACTCGATTCTATTATGCGAGTACAACTGACACGAGACTAGTATTCGAGTCAGATTGACTCGTTTGAATTCAATCTCTTTTTACTTAAGCAATAAATTAATACACGTACCTACTATGCTGTTTGAAGGTACTCCTTTTCGATTTTTCCTTTTTGTTATAAAATTGGTATCGGACTTGATTTCCGGACTCGAATTTCTTAACTCGAGTAAACATTCGAATAGATACCAAACATAGACTCGAGTTGGTCTTCACTGGACTCGAGTCGCGGAATCGAGTCAGGATTCGAATTAAGTACCACATAAAATGACTCGAGTCGACTCGATCCACCAAAACAGCGACTCGGCACATCACTACTGTATTAGTTAGGCTCGGTTGCATTCACACTGTTTACCCGGAAATTTCTATGCAAGTCGGAGTTGAAAATGCTCTGAGAAGGAGCTTTATCAAACTAGCGACCCGCCCCGGCTTCGCACGGGTGCAATTATGCATTTATTATACATAATAAACCTTCGTCTTGAATCACTCTATCTATTAGAAAAAACCGCATCAAAATCTGTTGCGTAGTTTTAAAGATCTAAGCATACATAGGGACAGACAGCGGGAAGCGACTTTGTTTTATATTATGTAGTGATCTGAATTCTGCGCGGACCAAGTCACGAACAAAAACTAGTTTAGTAATAATACTGTGCGTTGATATTAAATATTTATACGGCGATTGAGTGTCGTCTTAATAAGCGATTGTTATAAAAAAGACAATGGCAACGCAAAAAGCGGTTCACGTCTTGCTAACACGTTTCCGATGCAGCGGGTTGGGTTCCGTGATTCCTACATCATAATCTTCAGCCTATTAGGCACTTGTCCCAGCGCGAAGCGATTAGCTATCGATTATTTTCTCGCTCAAAAAACAAACAATACATAGTGTAGCGCAATAAAGAAACAACGACGTTTAAAATACTCTCAGTTTGTTTGTTTGTCTGTGCGTTTGTTTGTGCTAATTTCAGAAACGGCTCAACCTATAAGGATGTGGTTTTAACTGATTTTTAAACCCGTGAGGGATTGCATAATTTATTTATTTTTTAAAAATTGTCTTTGGCTAGATATGTTTTGCAATGTATTAAATTTGATATAAAATTATTTTCATCCATTAAACAAATGGGTGAGCGTCGCCTCTAGGACGCATCTTAGACTATCAATGTCGCTTGTACCGTACAAGTTGTACGAGTAAGATCGAAAACATCAAAGACCATTTTCATGTATAAGACAATTAATCAGCATTATTGTTTTTATTCTGATGTAGCAACTGTCACAAAAAAGGGAAGAGCAGTCACTTGGTCGACTATACAATATCAGTTCTACTGTCTACATGCCGTTAACCTTTGCTAAGTGGTAGATGCAGATTGTACAGTTAGTTAGTACAAATAACATTACGGTAAACCGCAAGCATACAATGGTTTTAGCTCGGCCTTAATTTAAGCAAACATACGAACACTACATCGTGAACTGTATTGAAACTGGACCGAACATAGTTAATTAGAGTAGCTTAAACAGAAATTAACATGCTAACGGTTGAACTGTGCTTCAGAAGTTATACAAATATTGCCGTGTCACTGGAACAAAAACGTGTCAAAGTACATACAATTTGAAAGGAATAATAGACGAAATGCATAATGGTCGTTCAATATAATTTTCGGTGAAACTATGAATTAGACGAAATTTTTTGATCGTATAATCTACACATTGGTTTAGGTTTTATAAGTTGGGCTTATTTCATTGGAAATGATCATTCATTATGTATTTTGGCTTGGGCCATAGTTCCCACGCGGGCCCAGTGCGGATTGGGAATTTCACACTCTCACTCAGTCGCTTTGAAATTTTATTTTATCTTTATTATTGGTTGTTGGCTGTAAATTGCACTTGTGACTCTTCTGGCGTCGCAGGTGTCCATAGGCGACGGTATTCGTTTACCATCAGGCGATCCGTCTGCTCGTTTGCCCCCTATACCATAAAAAAAAAAATTGGCTTACAGTAATTATTTAGGTTGCACGTCTTTGACATCTCCACTTCCCGCTGCAATGGAAGCGTACCTTTATTAAGCGTGATGGTACTTATGTTTTCATAGGTACAGTCAACCCATTTGATTTCTAGGCCACTGAAGAACCTTGTCGCTTAGTACTAGATAATAGGCTACTTTCCTAACTAGTCAGTCTTTTAGATTATCAAAAAATATTGGACACGTATTTTTTATTTTGTCAATTAAACAAAAAATTACGAAGATATGGCGCGTTGAAGTTTCGCGTGACGTCACTTGTTCCTACACTTTGTATGAGCGTTTTAGAAACAAGTGACGTCACGCCTCGTCACGCGGAACTTCAACGCGCCATATCTTCGTCATTTTTTGTTTAATTGTCAAAAGAAAAATAACGTGTCTAATATTTTTTGATAATGTAAAATACGGACTAATAAGAATTATTATTTTTTTACCTAGGAAACATCCCTATTACAATGTCAGTGCGGGTCAAAGGATTATCAACTTTCCGATGACAACATGCAATAAACGTGAAGCGTTCATAAACGTTTTCGCTTTATAACATGAGAAGAAAAAGAAGTTTTGACAGACGCACAGTGACATTTCAAGTTGTAAGTGGGCCATTCTACTTTTAAGTAACCATTAATCTTTTGTGAAATATAAGGCATACCTGGTGATTTTTTTCAAGTGCGAATAACTTATATACAAACTGAAACACCTAAATTTTATGTTTTAAAGCAATAAAACTTTAAATTCAAAGAAATTTTGCGGAAAAAATTGGTAACTCAGCGGAAAATACATCAATTTCCATACAAATGGCGGGGACATGCATGTCCACTGCGTTACCTGCTTTATAGATAATAATGATTACTTTTTATACGTAGTGATAATTTTAAATGTAAGCTTAATTATGTGCCTATTTAAATCTTTAATGATTTAAACCGAGGACTTTACCGTTTTTGTAAAAAAAATATTTGAAGAGCACAGTACAAAAAATGACTGGTTAACGAAAAGTAGAATGGCCCAAGTTATATGCAAACTCTTTTCCTATTCATTATCGTTGACACAATGTTCGCAAAGATCGAGATGTCACCATGGCATACTTCACGCAATAATCACTGTCGTAGAAGATAAACAAATTAATTCATTATGTATGACATGGCTCTATAGTGGCCTAGGAATCAAATTGGTTGACTGTACCTACTGGTTTTGGATTTAAATGGAATTAAATACAGGATGACATGCTATTGGTATCTTTTTTGTGCTTTTTTGGGCCCTTTTTTCTAGCAGTCAGACGATGGCATTTGAATTAGAGTTACATAAAACAAACAACATTTTTAAAACGCATTTATTTCGAAGCCGTGGCTTGATCTATAGATAGCAAGCAGAGGGCCGTGAGTTCGAATCCAAGCTCGCGCACCTCAAAGTTTTTCCGAATTTATGTGCGAAATTATATTTATTTACCATGAGCTTTACGGTGAAGGAAATCATCTTGAGGAAACCTGTATACACCTGAGAAGAAATTCAATGGTGCGTGCGAGTTCCCAATGCGCACTCGGCCCGCGTGGGTTACTATGAGCCTATTTTGGAATTACCACGATCCCTCTAAAGAGATTCCGTTTAATAATGTCGTATCTGGGGGCACGGGAGTGCCCCCGCCAAGACGAGCCAAGCGGAGCGCAAGGGCACTACCTACCTTTTCTCGAAACGTTTCGTCGTTTTTTTGAACTCTTATAACTTTGCTTTGGATTATGTTAAATAGTTGAAAATTTTAAGATATAATGACACTAGTACAAACATGAAACATATACAAAGTTTGAATGTCTTAGCTATTATACTTTAGATTTTATCAATGTCTAAAAACCCCCGATTTCGTCACTGATCACTGATCATCAAAATTCTTAAGGTACTTCCTGAAGTCCTAGAAAGCTGAAATTTGGTATGTAAGCTAGTAATAGTATACAAACAACGAAAAAATCATAAAACTTGAAACTTTTAGCCCCCCAACCCCTTAAACTAGGGGGTGAAAGCTTGTATGAGACTTCCGCAAATTTTGATGCTAGAGGTCTGAAAATTGATATAGAGATATATCCTTGTTATCCTTGTTATAAATAATAAGATGTGTATTTCAGGATTTTTAGTAAATCATCCCCTACCAAAAAGAAATGAAATCCCACAAAAACATTTCATGTTAGATGTTGCCAAGATGAGACCATGTAGCTCGCACTGTCAAAAAGTAATCAGATCTCTTGTAGAGCCAAGTTTCTAACCCTACGTGCCCAGCTCTAAATCTATAAGCCCTAATTTTACACTAATTAATCTCGTAGGCGTGCAAACCGTGGACTAAACTGGCGAGTCGGCCGCACGGAAAGAGTTTAAAAGATTGGATAGATTTTTAAGTTCAAGCCCATATGCCGAATTGCAAAAGGTTCGTGCGGCCGACTCACCAGTTTAGTCCACGGTTTGCACGCCTACGAGATTAATTAGTGTAAAATTAGGGCTTATAGATTTAGAGCTGGGCACGTAGGGTTAGAAACTTGGCTCTACAAGAGATCTGATTACTTTTTGACAGTGCGAGCTACATGATCTCGTCTTGGCAACATTTAACATGAAATATTTTTGTGGGATACTATACTTGTATACAAATTCATCTGTACACGTGCTTGAGCATAATGCCTTAGTCATAAATGTTAAAAATGTCCGTTTTACAAAAACTTTACCTATCGCTCTTTATGCCGGTCACGATTTCTTTGAAGAATTTTATTTTTTAGAGAATTAAAAGAATAAGGAAAACCCTGCATATGAATTGAACCGGTTTACGAAGGGTTCTGCTCTGCGTTAAATAAATATTTAGGACAGGACAGTCTTACAGTTAAAAAACCGGTTGTCTGTAAAGTTGGTTTACGGACGATAGTTTAACGTGACAACATCATAACAAAACATTCAAAAAACAAAAATGACACCAGGCGGTCACCCATCCAAGTACTGACCGCGCCCGACGTTGCTTAACCTCGGTGATCGGAAGAGAACCGGTGTTTTGTCAAATATCTAGAAAACGGTGCATCCTACGGCAAAATCAATGAAATTTTAATCCCCCTTTAAAGCCCCCGCACCCCCTCCCCCGCATCCCCTCAACCCCCCACCCCGCACCCGCACCCCCCATTAAAAATTACCCGAGCGCTAGTACTAAGATTGTACATCCTGGCGCGCGCTGCTCTCTTGTTACATCCTAGCGTTCACTGCTCTCTCTTGTACGGGGCATGTACAGTCAAGTGTAAAAATATGAACTTATTCAAAGTTTCAAAAATAAGTACCACAGAATCTTATTCCGACGCAATAAGGCCGTAGTAACATATTTTTGAGTGGTTCGAATAGATACTTATTATTGCACTTGACTGTACGTACACGTACGTTACATTACGTCATCCTTTTTCGTGTATGCAGCCGGCGTTCAACGATTTATTAGAAGTTGTTACGTCAAAATGTAGAGGTAGCCCAGTGGTTTGACCTATGGTCTCTCAAACAGAGGGTCGTGAGTTCGACCCCGGTTAAGATTAGTAAAAATATCTACCAGTTTGAGTGGGCATTTTGACTGATCAAGCAATCAAATGCACGCAACCGTAGAAAATATTTGTTACCCCTTCTTGGACTCCCTGAACTGGTTTAGGCACGAGAAATCCGTTTCCTAAAATATTCGTTGGATTAACCCATAGAGTCTGTGGCATAGACCATTTGACAACCCTGTCAAGACATTCGATTTTGGACCGTACCTAAATGTTGCTAATTTGAATCGGCTTTGATTTCTGTTTGACGGAAAATATATTTCCGGTATCGATTTAAGGGTTAAAAACATCTCTTACCTGAGATACCCATGTACCAAAACATCCATATTGTATAAAATCTACTTCCCAAAAAATAATGTGGCCAAAATCTTTGTTTCCCAGAACACCCGTTTACCAAACATCCATTTCCCTGTTAAATGTGTGGGCGCCGGGGGCCCAATACCTCTCCCCCTCCTCTATTCCCTTTCCTTTTTCCTCTCCCTTTTAGGGCCGACAACGCACTGGCATCGCGTAAAGTGCTGTGGGTGTCTATATGGACAGTGGTGATCATTTAACACCAGATGACTCACTAGTTCGTTTGTCTGGCCTCTCTAACATAAAAAAAATAAAAAAATCCCAAAACGTCAATTTAGCTTTTTAATAACTTTTTCCCGGAACATTAATTTGCCAAAACCCCAATTACCATAATTTAAAGTAAACTTTAACTCATATTCATGTTAGGAAACGCTCGACGGAGCTGCGCAGTGTAGTTTGCACCATACAACTTCCATATAAAATTGTGTCTAGTGGCGGTTCATAAGCGGTTTCCCGCGGCGGGAGAACCGCCCGTGTAGTATGGGCCTTAGGAAACGGATCTTCTAGAATTTTGTCTATGAAAAAATGTCTATTATCGCTTGACTAATTAGCTTCCAGGAGCGTAGCTATCGCCGTAAGTATCAATGATACGGGGCCCTCGGGCTACAGAGGCCCCTAACGTGTATCTTTATTCTTCATTTGAGCCCCCAACTAATTTTGATACATGGCCCCTCCAAGGCACGCTACGCCACTGTTTGTTTCTTAATTTTTATCAATGAAATGACCAGAGGCCGGCCGTATAGCCTAAGGGCCTTACCACAGAAGCGATTTTCTTCGACGATTTTACGGCGGAGCGAGATCGAAGCGATCGCCGAAGAAAATCGCTTCTGTGGCAGGGCCCTAAGAAACACGTAAAATTAACATTGCGTGAATGCCTAAGGAACCCTTAACAGCAAAAGCAAAGACATTCGGTGTATTTTATTTTTTTACGGCCACATAAATTCGTCTAAGGGAATGTGCGGAAAATTTAAAAAGAAATTGAAGTGCGTGCGCACGACCCTTGGTCGCTGAACTGTTTACGAGTGAGTCATGCTGTGGTCATACTCGTGTTTGTTTATGAGCATACTACTTACAACCGATAAGTTCCATCTCGCATGAGGTTCGTCTGACTTCTTAATTTGTCTTTAAAAAAAAAGTAATAAATCATGCGACACAAACAGGCACACATACAGACAGACAGACAAACACACACACATAGCGGTCAAACTTATAACACCCCTCTTTTTGTGTCGGGGGTTAAAAATAGGTTTTGGCGCCCATTTGTAATAAACGATCGTTCCATAAATGCGATTTGTCTTTACCACTTTCTCGGTTAACTGTAGGTAGTCGTGATGCAAATGAAAATAATATAAAACAGGCAATCGTTTATTGAACGTCGTCACGGAAACAATAACACCGAGACAATCCTCGTTCATCATTAATGTATCCACTTCCCATACAAATTGTATTTTCATATTTCCTTATGGGAAATAAAAACATTGGTGTAGAAATCGCGGCAGTGGTTTACCCGGCTGACTCCAGAGATGGCTTATGTTATAAATGGTACCTATGTTAAATATCAAATATAATTTCGCGAAGTACGAAAAACGCGCGCGTACGGGTTCGAACCCACGATTCTCTGCTTGAGAGATCATAGATCAAACTTCTAGGCTTCTTTCTACTTAGCTGTACCACTACCATGAGTTTACACTAGTTTACGTGACCGTACTCGCTAGCGACGGCGTAAATTATTTGTATGGAGAATTGTGCAGCGCCTCTAGCGGTCACTTGCGGGAGTACAATTCTCCATACAAATCATTTACGTCGTCGCTAGCGAGTACGGTCACTGTGAACTAGTGTAAACTCATGGTAGAGGTACTGTAGTCTGATTTCTACGGGCAACGAACGCCTCTAGCGGCGCGTATAGGCAATAATTTTTAAGCGTAGGTACAGTCGACTACAAAAAAATCGATACGGCCAAAGTTACAAAAATATGTATACACGACCTTAATGTTAAGTCAATAAAGGTGTGTATACATATCTTTGTAACTTTGGCGGTATCGATCTTTTTGTAGTCGACTGTACGAGAAATCTGTTACGATTAATAAGTTAAATATGACTAGGTATTTGAAGTTTTTGTCAATAATTTTTATATTTCGTACTAAATACAAACTGAAATATAGATGCACAGAAAAAACCCCAGAAAAAAGACCAATGCTGGGAATCGAACCCAGGTCCTCAGCATTCCGTGCCGCGTGCCATACCCCTACACCACCACTGGTCTAGAGATTAGACACGAATCTTTCCTATACATCATACATTTCAATCTGCTAAATCATCACCTTATGCAGTGACAAGCGCACATCTATGTTACACCCTCATCGAGAGATTTTAACACTCCTTCGGAACTAACCGCTCACCTGGACAAGAGATGGCGCTACTGTGCAACTTTAAACAAGTTAGCTATGAAGTATCTAATAATATCTAAGTATCTAATAATTTTTAATTTTCTTTCATTTTCAATAAATAATTGAAGTTTTCTAATCGACGATTCTGCCAATGTCGAGGTTGATATAAAATAACGACACTAAGAATCGGTTGACCGTTGTTCGGTAAATCAAGAAGAAAGAAAGCATGATTTATTTTGTTCAAACCCAACATATAAAGTACCTATAGATTTATAGATTGATTTTTATTTGTATCTTTTCCTGTCAATTGTATTTCCTGTGTATCGAATATGTGTAAATAAACATATCTCTCTCTCTCTCTCTACATATAATAGTTTAATCCTAATAATTAAGTACGTACTTAATTTAAACAAGATCCATCCACTGCAAGTGGGTTTAATTCGACTTTCAAGATTTGACCAATAACAAACATACAAACAGAAACACATTTGCAATTGAAATAAAAGCTTGTAAAAAAACTTACGAGAGCCAACCTCTTAATTATAATTCATTCGATGCTCACGACTAAATAATGAGTAATGATTCTTAATTAATTTATGCATAAGAACACAAAGGTTATTTTACAATGGACCCTGGCCCTTCCCGTCAAGGTTGCAGGGACGTCGTCTGAAGAAAGCTATAACAATCGATTCGTCACAGTCATACTTCACCCGAGGTATTCTTTGTCAAGATATTGAAGATACTTCCTTGATGAGTAAAGGTTGATTCATATCTAAAGACACCGAGCGCGCCAGGGTAAATATTCAGCGTTTTTGCGGCGGTTTTTTTTGTCATTACCATTTGAGCAGAAATTATTAAAATGGATGATGCTTAGGGTTAACTTTTTATGAAAACTTAAGACAGTACCGATGCTGAATCTAGTTTGATGAAATTTCACGCGATTCGTCCTTCGATTGTGGTAATAATCGTCGAATGGTAATTACGTTTAACCGCGCGGTCAAAACGCTCGAATATTCACCCGCCAGATTGGAGGATCCGGAAGAACGCCGAAATTGAGGAACTACATAGTTGCTGAACCCATTGCACTGTAATTGGAGTGACCAGGGCCTAAATTCAGGAACGGCCCAACACGGTTTGCGAGCGGTAATTCAATCGTTTGGGACAGGATAGGAATGGGCTGAGCTTGGGATGAGCTTTATTTTCCTGTTAATTCGCTTTGTAAATAAATAAATGAATAAATACTTAAATAAACAAGGCTCATCCCAATCTCAGCCCAAACTTCTCGCAAACCAGTGATTTTTGGCGTTCCTGAATAGCAGTTCATCCCTATCCTCTTGCAAACGATTGAATTACCGCTCGCTCGCAAACCGTGTTGGGCCATTGCTGAATTTAGCCCCTGAGCTCACAGGCTTCGGTGGCTTGGCCACCTCGAGCACATGGAGGACGGTCGTGGCAATGAAGAGGGCCTACCAGGGTAGACCAACAGGGCGGCGTCCCGTTGGTCGCCCTAGATACCGTTGGGTATATGTGGAGGCGGATCTGCGCGAGCCTGAGGCTGGTGACTGGCGAGAGACGGCACAGGACCGGGATCTTTGGCGTGCACTCGTATTGGAGGCCAAGACACTCTTTGGGTCGTTGCGCCAGAGGAGTATACAGTTTCGAATTCATATCTATCGTACACGGCCGCGCATGCACCGACAGACACGGGCCGTGCCCGACCAGGGGGGTTACTACGAAATTCGAAGTTCGAAGTTCGGATCGTGCGGTCCCTCTCACTCTCGTAGTAAATACCATTAGCGTGAGCGGAACGACATGAAACGAAGTTCGAATTTCGCGCTTCGTAGTAAGTATAGGGCCAGTATGCGCGGAAAGAATATTTTGCCGGTCGGTGTCTGAGGCCCTACCACGAAGTGCATAATTCGAACTTCGTTTTGTGCCGTCCCGCTCACGCTAATATGATTTGACACGAGAGTGAGAGGGATAATACGATACGAACTTCGATTTTCGAATTTCGTAGTAGCGCCTCTGATACAGCACTTGACTGACACGCTCGGTTAAGTCCAAAAGTCTACTTTTTTAAATAATTATTTGGAAAAATTTCTGATTAAAATCATTGTCACTCTACACATTGTGTAGTCTATGAGCCTAAAAACTCTTTGACAAGTCAGTTTCTTATTCCACCTGTTTCCTCGCTTTGTCATTGGCACAATCGTTTGTTCTATCCGAACTTGTGCATTGCCATTAAAAAAAAAAAGTCAGTTTCTTAAACAAACTTTGACGTTCGTATTAAATACTAGTAGCGTGAGGGGAATGGCACGGTACGATACATTACCATTACCACTACCATGAGTTTACAGTGACGGTACTCGATAGCGACTGCGTAAATTTGTATGGAGTCTCCATACAAATCATTTACGCAGTCGCTATCGAGTACGTAGTAACCATTGCATTCTACATGTATTTGTAACCGATTTAATATTGTACATATATTTGCATGTATACTTGTGTACTTTTATGGCAAATAAAATGATTGATTGATTGATTGATTGATTGATTGATTGATACGGTCATTGTAAACTCATGGTAGTGGTACAAGTCTATGTCAATTTGTTAATTGCCCCTTGATTTATTTATTTATTTAACGTGTGGATTAAATGAGTGTGAAAGCAATCCGCGCGCGCATTCATAATAAAACAATCACTAAACTGCCATACAATATGACGCAAGTTCACGATTAGCGGCGAAAGTGGTAACCCTATAAGGGGGGTATTACGAGGCGATACGGTGCGTACTTTCGATCGCGATTTATGAACGGTGATAATTGTTTTCGGGTGTCACTTTAGGGTGTCGATGTCATTTGTGACACACAAAATGCGTACCCCGAAGCATAAGAACGAGTGCCTTTACTTTTTGCTCGCGTTTTTAGAATTTCGGAATTTTTACCGAGACACAGATGTAAAATAACTTAACATTACTTCGATTTACTCAAGAATGCAATTTTCTGGGATAAAATCAATTCTATGTTCTTGCAAGAGTTTCAAACTATCTCTACACCAAATTTTATCTAAATCGGTTCAGCGGCTTAAGCGTGAAGAAGTAACAGACAGACAGACGCACTTTCGTATTTAAAATATTAGTATGGATATATTGCTATGCGTTGGGCTAGGTTACGTTCATTTTCCAAAACAAAGTTTTCCTGGGCAAATTAAATTAAGTACTTATGCCCAATGTTACAATTATATCAAATTTTGTTTATGGCTATCTCGGTCCTTCCCAGTCTCAAACTATCTCCATACCAAATTTCATCTGAATCGGTTTAGCGGTTTAAGCGTGAAAACTTGCAAAGGTAACAGACAGATAGACAGACAAACACTTTTGTATTTATATTATTAGCATGGGTGTTGTTATATCTATCATTATCATCAAGGAGCGGAATTTTTCATAGCAAAAATCAAACATCAAAGGGATTGAGCATAAGTTTTATCGACTATCGATAAATATTTCAGCAAATACTAGGTATTTTTAAAATAGCACTTTATAAGTTAATTACAATTAAAATATAAAACCTTAAACGGAAATGCAACGAAACTAAAAAAAACCTTCATTCAAAATAAGAATCGAAATCTATTTCTGTATTAATCGCATTTTCTTCATCTTCTCTGTAGTAATAGAGAATTGTCATATTTTTTTGTACTCGTATATTGTCACCCTTTAAATTGGTCCTGTTATCATTGTAGATCCGTTTATAGCTTGAGAAAGAGTGTTCTACCTCCGTTGATGTAAGTAAGGAATGTTTTTTATCCATTTGTTAATCGATCTTCTAGGATTAACCATTTTAATAACACGGGAATGACTTAGAAAAACTCAAGCGACATAAATGTCATATGTGACGTTGACGCGATTTATTTTAATATGGAGATGCAAGTATATCAAAGAGGTCAAATGTTACAAATGTGTTAAAAAGCGATAACAAGCGAAGAGACGATTTGATAAAATCGATAACTGGAATAGTCGATAAAACTTATGTTCAATCCCTTTGATGTTTGATTTTTCCTATGAGAAATTCCGCTCCTTGATTATCATTACACACCCCTTTTAGTGTAAGTATAATATCATTGAATTTAAAAGACCCATCGCTTGGAAAGCTACGACACGCGCCGCATAATTATCGCCTGGCAATGACCTACGGCTCGGAAGCGACGCGTCGGTAATAGCACCCTTGGACAAGGAATTATCGATGAGTTGATAATACACCACGCTGTATGGAATGTGGAATTGCCATGACATTGTTGCGATAAGTATCTCTAATATATAAAAATCTCATGTCACGGTGTTTGTTATCGAACTCCTCCGAAACGGCATGACCGATTTTTATGAAACCTTTTTGTCTGTATCCGGTAGGTCTGAGAATAGGGCGTAGGCTATTTTTTATACCTACCCCTATTCTTCACAAACGGAGTCGCGGGCAACAGCTTATAATTATATAACATTGAACCTTAAGCCCAGTTAGACCTGCAAGAAAAATCAAGCATTTATAATTATTTTTTGTCTACTTGAATTCGAACGTGCTGTCAATGCAATGGATGCATGTTAGGTGTGCGTCTGTGCATGGTTAGGCATTAAAACATTCGTGGGATTTTATTGTGGAACTCACTTTCGGTTCCTTTCATGAAACCGCACTCGTGTGTTAATGGTCGCATAAATAACTAGTAGGTATAATATCGTAACCTGTCCAAACTATGATCTTAACATAACTATACCTAGGTATTACTTTCTTAACCGAGGAACAATTTTAGAAAACATCTCTCTCGGATGCTGCTACATTGAAAAATACGCTTGCATTGTAAAAATACAGAGCACACTTGTTTGTCACGCCAACAGTCCCGTTCACAAGGACCTGGAAAGTGTAGCGAATGAGCGAATGAACGAGTGAATGAATGAATTTGCGTCGCGTCGCGGCTATTGTGCGGGTGTGAACGGTGCCACGCCGAGTAGGGAACATGCATGCTTTACATGCGACGAACAAAATAAAAATACATCGAACGAATCAAACACATAAAACCGGTTGAGTGCAAGGAGGACATGCAAACGAAGCACCGTACAATAAACGTAATTCTCATTATTTAACGACCGCTTTGGCCTAGTTGGTAGTGACCCTGCCTACGAAGCAAGAGGTCCTGGGTTCGAATCCCGGCAAGGGCATTTATTTGTGTGATGAGCACGGATATTTGTTCCTGAGTTATGGATGTATTCTATGTATTTAAGTATTTATTTATCTATATAAGTATGTTTATCGTCGTCTAGTACCCATAGTACAAGCTTTGCTTAGTTTGGGACTAGGTCGATTTGTGTAAGATTGTCCCCTAATATATATATATATATATATATTAAAACATTAAGTAAATAAAAACTGAAAAGAAAAGAACCCCATTGAAATGTTCTTACAATTGGTACATGCACAGAACAAATAATAAAATAGCTTGTTCAACAGCTACAGGGACTAATTTTACTGGGAATTATTGAGCCGGTCACAAATTTTAATCGATAACATGCAATAAAAATATTCTGTTACGGTTCTGAAATTACCATCACCAAACAGTAACAACTATATCAATAGTACTTAACACTACCTACCTACGTGTACTAAGTACGTGTTAAGATAACACAAAATGACACCGAAAAAAACTTAAGTAGCATGAGTTGCTACACAACAAACTTACTTAACTTTACTCTTACAAAAAAGCCGGTTTTTTTGAAGATTGAAACATTAGTTAATATCCCTTAGCTACCTAGCTCTTTATTACTCGCAGGTAATTTAGTCAGTCAGTTTTACTAATTTCTAATAGAATTATAATAACTGTTTCGCTTTTTTTGCAAGTTCCCCATTGTGGGCGGTCAAATACTCGAGCATAGTGAACGAATGTGAAATCTGCATATCGGTGAAAATCTCCGCGTGAGTCTATACTTAATACATACTACTAGATACTTAGATTATATATTACATAATCTAAGACTAGATATAACATAGGTACTCGCAAATATATGGAGCAACTAGCCTCTCTAGGTTGAATCTATCTGGAAATATACGATGGGAGCAAATTCCATTTATTTGCGGTTCGTATTTAGGAAAGATAAAGCGAACCACTTTTTTTACACGCTTTATATTAGCTTCTTCTTAATATACTTACCTATTTTTAGTTAAGGATAGTTGAATATACAATATTGTACAAGTATTATACTATATTATTAATAAATTCAATAATAAATCGTGCAGTTTTCCAAACTTCTGAATTGCCTTTATTTCACTTGTAACACAATGGTAATCGCGTGACTTGACGTTTCTACGTGTGCCTGTGTGTCACTCTCCCTGAACCCGCGAGTACGTGCTCTGCATGCGCGTACGCACGTGCGCGGCGGCATTAGGGTTGCCACTGCTACGGCTAAATTAAAGAGTTTTTTTTTTAAAGGACATTCCATGACCAGACTGGGCCTGTCTTAAAGGTCAGGAAGAGTGCCCGAAATTAATGAGTATTGTAAAAGCGAAAGATATAAGTATGTCAGGATCGCAGAAGGTGGAAACAAATAGACTCTGCCTTCACCTTTGCTAGGCGAGAGGCGTGATTGTACTATCGCCCCAAGCGCCAGATAACCACCTTAAAGGCCCAGTTTGCGTGCAGTGGCTAGACATCTGTCCATAACAATCCATAGCAATAAACATCAACGGCTGCAAGCAAATTTGTTTTGAAAATGGGTATCTGGCGTCTGGGGCGATGGTACATACAATGCATAATAATAATTATGATGCGTATGTTTTTTATTTTTATAAAATCCTACTAATTAAGTAATACATATTGTACAAGATATTTTAAAATTTATGTTGAATATTTTAATAAGTGATTAGGTTAATTGTATTGAAAAATATTTCCCTACAGTCAATCAATTCATCATCTCGGTCCCACTGCAAGACACAGCCTTTTTTAGAATGAGAGGACTTGGACTGTAGTTCTCACGCAAGCCCAGTGCAGATTGAGAACTCTACACACAAGATTAAATTTCCTTAACCGTACAAGCTCATGGTAAACTTCAAATGTAATTTCGCACATAAATTCCGAAAAATTCAAAGCTGCAAGCCCAGGATTGAAGCCTCGACTTACTGTTTGAGAGTTTAGTATGTGTAACAAAATGCTATGAGGAGATTTTTGGTGACATCTTGGAATGCCAATTCAAATGCGGCCAACCAAAAGTTAACACGAGCGAACCTGCAGGTGAAGGATAGTGTAAATATAAATAAATATCACGGGACCATTCACACCAATTGACCCCGTCCCAAAGTAAGCACAACTTATTTTATGGGTACAAGGCAACGAATAATAGTACATTGTGTATCAAGGGCCGTAGTAGGGGACTACTAACGAGAGCCTATTAGAAGCCCGACGCCGGAGGCGGAGGGCTTTTAATGACTCGAGTTTGTAATCCCCTTACTGCCCGTGATACACACAATGATTTTCATCACACAGCGAGGAAAAAAATCCAAAATTAAATTATTTTGTCTCTAAACACTTAAATTAAATAAATAATGGCTACCCGCCAATACAGATTGTCACTTTTTTCAAGTCATCTACCATAGATAATGTAAACTGTGTTTAGAATTCGAATGGTCATACGGCCACATTCTGCCAACACTTACTTTTTACTTACTAAAATTATTGCAAAAAACTATTTGATATAAATTTAAAATATAAAAATTACGAAGTTTCATGAAGCGTAGACAAGTTTTGTGTAGTAAAATTGGGTTATAGCTAAGTTTTAAACATATAAATATAACGTTGGCTGACTTGAAACCTCCTTAGTCTGTTTGAAAATTTTAAAACCAATGTTAGAACTCCCTTGGGAAGAAAAACTGTACGTAAATACATAACTCCCTTAAGAACAAATTAGGCCTTTGACATTTAGTATACAGGCATGGAATAACACTATTGGCGAGCAAGTGTGATGAAAACATACTTATATAGCCCTTTGGGTGTTCGGCGGCCGGCTCCCGGCGTCCCGTGAAGTGCCCAAAGTCCGGCTCCCGGTCTCTGGTAGGCATCGTATTTCATTGATAAATATAAACCGCTAAAACTATACACCGTGAAATTTTAGTGGTTGTTTTCCCGAAACGAGGTGATTTAGTATCGATTGTACAATCGATTTATAATTACTATTTTGACTAGAGTCAAAAATCCAATTGTGAAAAGCGAAAGTCGAAAATGACCGCAAACCAATAGTAACGCTTCGTTGGTACAAGTAGCGTACGATCGTACGATAGGTTAGGTACCAACGAAGCGTTACTATTGGTTTGCGGTCATTTTCGACTTTCGTTTTTCACAATTGGATTTTTGACTCTAGTCAAAATAGTAATTATAAATCGATTGTACAATCGATATTAAATCACCTCGTTTCGGGAAAACAACCACTAAAATTTCACGGTGTATTTGGCTTGCTCATTCTTGCAAACTGCGTAGGTTAATAGACAAGGATAGGTCATCGGTCGCTGGCAGCGGGTGGTCATAGAAACCAGGGCCTAGACCCATGGGCGTAGCTACACTAGCTACCGCCGAATCAGCCAAATCAATGATACGGGGCCCCCGGGCTACAGAGGCCCCTAACGCGTGTAAGCAAAAATTAGTAAAATGTTGTCTACAATGTCACTTAATCTCGTGCTTCCCGGGAAAGCCCCCCAACTAATTTTGATACAGGGCTCCTCCAAGGCACGCTACGCCACTGCCTAAGGCATTCGCAACATTAATAAATATAAATAAAAAAATAAATATTAAGGGACACTCTTACACAAATCGACCTAGTCCCAAACTAAGCAAAGCTTGTACTATGGGTACTAGACGACGATAAACGTACTTATATAGATAAATAAATACTTAAATACATAGAAAACATCCATAACTCAGGAACAAATATTCGTGCTCATCACACAAATAAATGCCCTTACCGGGATTCGAACCCAGGACCTCTTGCTTCGTAGGCAGGGTCACTACTAGGCTAAAGCGGTCGTTAAATTAGAGCGTTTGGACTGCCCCATGACGCAGCACTGGGATGCAATGCAATAGTCATAGGTTTAAATAAATAAATAAATTATTTTTGACATTGTTATTACATTATTTATGAATTATTGTGTTTTATTATACTTATGTTGTTTTAAATTTAAATTGTAATTTTAGCTTTGATTTAAATTTTAATGTTAATTTTTTGAATTTGAATTTTATAAAAATAAAAATAAATAAATAAATATTAGGGGACAATCTTACTTATATTTTTTTTTACTTTAATTTTTTATTGCTTGCAATTTTCATTTTAAATTCATGTTTTATTTTATGCTCTTACTAACATAGATATTAAGAATGTAACTAACACATTGTATATGGGACTCCTATTCCTGAAATAAATGATATTTTTTTATTCGGTCGTCCATAACAATGTTTGAGCTGTTGCCAGCCCTATGCGTCACCGTTACTCCGATAGAGATCGCCATTACTTTCGGCCGTTAGTGGTTGCGGTTTGGGGTATTCAATTGACTAGAGACTTTTCGGAAAATAATGAATGTGGGTTGGCGAGAAGGTCTGATTTGCAGAAATGAGCATCATTACTTCAACCAACAATAATACGTGTCTTTGTTATTCGGGTCCTACACATTTTTGACCCCCGACACAAAAAGAGGGGTGTTATAAGTTTGACCGCTATGTGTGTGTGTCTGTCTGTGGCATCATAGCTCTTAAACGGGGGGACCGATTCGGATGCAGTTTTTTTATTTGAAAGCTGTTTTCTTGACGATGTTTCTTAGACATGTTTCATCAAAATTGGTTCAGCCGTTTCAAAGCTATTAGCTCTTTTGCTAACTGCGGAAGGGATCTTAGAAGCATAATTAGGCATTTACTTTATTTTTAACCCCCGACACAAAAAGAGGGAGGGGTGTTATAACTTTGACCGCTATGTGTGTGTGTCTGTCTGTCTGTCTGTCTGTGTGTCTGTCTGTGGCATCATAGCTCTTAAGCGGGTGCAACCGTTTCAAAGTTATCAGCTCTTTTATTAGCTGCGGAAGAGATCTTAGACGCATAACGGGCATTGACAGTGACATAATTGCGTCGGGGGTTTTTTAAATTTTCAATTTATAATTATTTTGTTCGTGTTTCTCCTGTGAACATGGCAAAAGTTAAGGATCTTATAGGCAATATTTTTTAGTCAAGTCTACATCGGCGTGTGGGACGCCTGCCCAACTTTCGGCCCATTTAAATAAATCTTAAGTTTGCTGACTCGGAGTTGCTACATTTATGTCCACAGGAGACACAACTTTTTCTTACGGTGTGAATGACCCATTCAACGGATTACAAGATACAAAAAAAAAAAAAAAAAAAAAACAAAACGATCTCTAATATTTTAAACCATTTTTAATGTGAAATCGTAAACAAAATTACAAAAATAAGAAATAATACTCCCGTATTAGCAGTCGAGATATGCTGACTTGCTTCGAACCAATCCATGGTTTTCAAGGTTGATTCGAACAGAAGACCAAACGTGAACTGCGCGCCAGTGCTCTTGCAGCTCGTCATGAAATGTCGGGCATTCTTCCACTACGTTAGTGACAGTAAAAGTTATATTATGTTAGTAATTTCGTATATAAAACTTTATAATGTTGCTTCTACTTAATTTATGAAAGTAACAAAACAACAAGACAGTCCTAACTATCCATAGTAATATTATAAATACGAAAGTAACACTGTATGTCTGTTAGCTTTACGCTTAAACAGCAGAAACGATTTATGAAATTTGTTATGGAACGATAGTTTGAGATCCTGGGAAGGACATAGATTAAGTAATAATAATAATTTATTGAATAATAATTGAATAATAAGCCACACATAAACAAACAATGCAAGTCTTATGTATAGTAAGCATCTTAAAATCACTCGAAACAACTAAAATATAATGCAATAAGTAGGCTTGCTAAAAGACATTAAGGTAGAAGAAAATTGGATAGTTCCCGCGGGAAATTGATAAACAAATTCTTCGCAGAAGGAGTCGCGGGCAACAGCTAGTAGACTAAATTATGTTGTGTAGGTATAGCACCGGCCGGAAGAAGTGGACGCGGTGGCCACCGGCGGGTCAATGTCCTCCGAGTGAAACTCGCTTTATAGAGCACTTCCTAGGCTTTATCTTTATGACTAGCATAGCATGAGCATAGAGCTAATAAGAGATATGTATACAGACATTTAAACGGTGATACAAAATTAGTGTTTTTAACTCAGACAATGCTGGACAGTATACTTAACCTTTCACCTTTGCACGATTTTTTTCACCACGTTCGAACGATCTCGAGGATACAAAGGGTTTTATCTGACTTTATTAACAGACAAACTTAGTGCTTATTACAGACCGAACAGAGAATACCCAGTTTTGCTATGTCGGAAATTACTAGAAGTTTAAAGTTCTCAATTCATTACAAAAAATTTAACCTACTGCACTTTATAAGTTTATACTATAAGTCGTTAAATTGAGATGATTTTCTTTCCTATCTATCGCATGGGTGAAATGCCGTGTTGGAAGATTGCTAAGGTCTTGCAAAAATATAGGTGGTTTGCGAATACCTCTTTTAAAACCATTCAGCGGCATTGATGACCACCAACTTAAATGTTCCCCATTTGTTTCAGGGAACGCACCGTCCGTTGTTCATCAGTACTGATCGGCGCGCTAGGATTGTCTCTGATCGCGCTAGCCGTGTACACAGCGGTTCTGGTGCTATCAGACCACTGGAGCCCGCGGCCCTGCGTCAGCGAGGAGTGTGTCGGCACTGGTGAGTCCGCCTAACGAAGCTGCATGCTTGTACTGTTCTGCACTAGATCTGTGTCTGAACGCTCCAGCCGTGTAGACAGTGGCGCTGGTCCTATCAGACCACTGGAGCCTAGCCGTGCGTCAGCGAAGAGTGTCGGCACTGGTAGGTCAGCCTAACGAAGCTGCATGCTTGTACTTGTACTGTTCGGCACTAGATCTGTGTCTGAACGCTCCAGCCGTGTAGACAGCGGTGCTGGTGCTATCAGACCACTGGGGCCTAGCCCTGCGTCAGCGAAGAGTGTGTCGGCACTGGTAGGAGCCGTCGGTGCACGAAATCGCCTCGCACTTGGCCGGTTTTTTTTTTCTAAATAGCGTCGCGTCTTTGAGATATTGTTCTATGGTGTCAACTGTTACTCTTAATTTCGTGAGTGACATCCTGTTCAGTATAGTTCAGGGCCGGAATCCGTCGATGTCACGAGAATAGTTCAATTGGAGTGATATTTAGCAATATAGGATGCAACTTGCGTTTCCGCCCACGGTTTTGTAGCCTGCATGGGAACAATAGCATATTACTCATCAAAAGGTTATGTAGGTACATTTACCCTGCAGACGAACAAAAACATTTTGATTTGATAACTAACTGACATGACACTTCATTAAAATGACAATAACTGTGACTCCCACACTTACTGCTACTTATTCAATTATTTATGTGTATTTTTTATTTAACGACCGCTTTAGCCTAATTGGTAGTGACCCTGCCTACGAAGCAAGAGGTCCTGGGTTCAAATCCCGGTAAGGGCATTTATTTGTGTGATGAGCACGAATATTTGTTCCTGAGTTATGGATGTTTTCTATGTATTTAAGTATTTATTTATCTATATAAGTATGTTTATCGTCGTCTAGTACCTACCCATAGTACAAGCTTTGCTTAGTTTGGGACTAGGTCGATTTGTGTAAGATTGTCCCCTAATATTTATTTTTTTATTTATTTTTTTAAGATAAGACATTACTCTTTTTTAAATTTAGGCTATTAAAGGCATAGAGATAATCAGCCGCATGTTAGGTATATCAACTTGATAAAAAAAGTGCGAATAGTACAACAAAATATCGTGTATAATAATATTAATACTAAAATAAATAAATATCACGAGACACTTGACACCGACCTAGTATCAAAGTAAGCAATGGATAAACATATGAAAAAAACTTAAGAGGGTACGATGGCTGAGAGACTTTTGAGAAATAGGTATTTTAATGAAATGTCGCTGTCTCGCCCGAACCCCTCCGTGTCAGTACAGCGAGAGCGGGACAACTGCAGCTCAGACCATTATTAGGCGCGTAAAATTGATCAAAACAGCATTTCGTAATCCCCTGTTTTCTTCTCGAAAACTGGACCAATAAAATTATTTTTTTCAAAAATAATTAGAGGACAGATTTAGCTATGCCCCTATGTTTTCCTTTTTTTGTTTATATCAGGGATTCTTTTCTGATGAGTGTCTGAAAATGACGTTGAAATTGGGCAATTTTTTCAGTTTTTGAAAGCTCATATTTCTTATGTTAATTGAAATATGGAAAAAAACGAAACATAGGGGCATAGCTGTGGTAGATACAGATTACACAGTAAAAAAAAATTGGCTCTAAAGCCATTATCCAGGGAGGAAACAGGGGATTACGTTTGTATGGAGAAATGGTGCCCATCGTACCCTCTTAATCGGTAGTTTATTCGATAATGTTGGAAACAGTAATTAATTATATTGGGTCTTATAATATTATTTTAACATTAAAATTGTAATTGTTCATAGTCAGGGAATTGTAGAACTCTCCTCAAAGACTCCCTCCAATCTACTTTTTAGGGATCCGTAGTCAACTAGGAACCCTTATAGTTTCGCCATGTCTGTCCGTCTGTCTGTCTGTCTGTCTGTCCGCGGCTAAGCTCAGAGACTGTTAGTACTAAAAAGCTGTAATTTGGCATCAATATATATATCAGTCACGCCGACAAAGTGATTGAATAAAAACAAGTAAAAAAAATTTTTTTAGGGTACCTCCCATAGACGTAAAGTGGGGGTGATTTTTTTTTTCTCGGCTAACCCTATAGTGTGGGGTATCGTTGGATAGGTCTTTTAAAATCATTGCGGGGTTGCTAACATGATTTTTCTATTCAGTGATCTGTTTGCAAAATATTCAACATTAAAGTGAAAATTTTCATTAAAATCGGCCGTCCTCCCTCCTCTAAAATCTAAACTGTTGGGTGGAAAAATTTGAAAAAATTCAGAATGGTAGTAAAGATATCAAATTTACTAGGAAAATTATAGCGGCTACGATTGCTTGGAAATTATTTGTAGTTTAAGAGTAAATAGTAGCCTAAGGTATAAAACATACCTAAACTTGGATGATTCCGTACACATACGAAATCCTTAGAAAAATATTACTTGATTTTTTCGTAATGGCTACGGAACCCTACCTTGGGCGTGTCCGACACGCTCTTGGCCGGTTTTTTTTAATTACTTTTTAAACCCACACGTTTCCCGCCAATTCTGGAGTTGCCATTACCGAAAAAATCATAGCTCATACGTACTTAAATGTCGTTTGCCTTTAATTTCCAGAAGTCTGTTAGCAACAACAATATTTAGAAGTATTTGAAAATACCTGCATTTGTTGAAAACACAGCTTTATAGAAGATTCTGAATAAATGACTACAATTTACGCAAAAAATTTAATATAATCTAATTAAACACATTAAAAATAAATTAAAATACCATATCGACAGTAATTCATAATTTGCAACGCATACTCGCCATTCCAACGCATCTGCTTCCTTCGATCTGCAAGTCAAAACGCAATAATTATTGAGTAATTGCACAATTACACATTCCTGGGACATCTTGATCGCATTACCATAGAGTATGGAATCTGTATCATCGGAACTCTAGTCTGTAATTAAAAAACGCGCCACAGATTACATATTCCACGTGTGCCATAGACTACGCCGTTTTCGCTGGAAAATGATACGAATGCATTAATTAAGGAAACGTTTTATTATTATGGTGTTCATAATAATTGCACTTTTTGTTGCGCATTTTGTGTCACAAACACACGTGCATGAATATTTAGCGGATGATTCAAAATTATGACGTCATTTGGTTTTATACGTCTTAGTTTTCTATTATATTGAGAGCCCTATTTTCGAGTAACTAGATCAGTTCCCCAAACTTGTTTGTTCCGCGTAGTAAAATTCCCGGTCGCATTTTTCCCCAAATGCTTTATTTCTCACTATTTGAAGCTTATTTTCACAGTAGCGTTTTTTTCCAATTTGAATTGTCACAGAAACAGTGTCGACAGAGCTACGCTCACGCATAGCTCCTTCTTCTGTGTGCTTTTGGCCCTTCGGGCCGATGCAAACTTAACATAACCTTAACCTACCTAGATGTTTGTGTGTGGTTTAGTCGGGAAAAAAACGCGTTTGTGAAAATAAGCTTCAGTAAAAAACCATAGTAAGAAAAAAAGAATAACACACAGAGCGAGTTTATTGCCTTAAAAATTTTGTCATCTCGTGTCTCTAGGTTTCGGAAATTCTTTCTCCATAATTCACCTTCAGATGTGCCTCTGAAATTCATTTATTAATAAAATTAAGTGCGTGTTAAAAGCATCAGATAAATGCTACGAAAGATAATAGTGTTGCGTCAGATCACGGCATCGGCGTCACTCCAGAACACGCATGGCTTTAACGAGTTATGTTTAATTGGCTTGGCCACGACTGCACGCTATATACTATATGATCTACACCTACAGGGTGTACCACGGCTATGCCACATGGAGGCAAAGTCGTATCTTAAATATTGTAAGTCCAGTGCTCCGCAAACTTTTTGTGTTCAAGGTACATCTAGAAAAACGAAAATTCTTGGAAGTACACCATAAATTTAAAAAATCGTGCGTGCAGCTCCTCCGCGCGGAAGAAGTGAAACTTCGTAATATGGAAATGAAAAAGGCACTTATACATCAATATGAACCTTATTGCAATAACTTAAAAAACTAAATTTACTTTTGCATCTATGTGTTTAAAACTCATGTATCTGTATAACTCATGACCAAGCAATAAATATATTTGAATTTGAATTGGAATTTAAATTTAAATTACTCACTAGATAGCGCTTTTATCAAGTCTCATACAAATTAGCGAAACAAGTTACATACCTCGTCGCTAGATGGCGTTGCTCCTCGTGCGCACGCTATTTTCAATATTTTTTCTTGATTTTTCGTAATTCTCAAAGATATTCAATACTTTTTTTTACTAAATACGTTTATAATACTTTATTCTACGATCTACAATTAAAATAGTTGTGATTTTTACAAGTTTCATACTAAACCACGCAATTGTTTTGGATCGCACTGACGAAGTTTTTAACATCCGTTAGTATATAATATACAATGCGAACATCCCGTAAACGTCGACTTGCATTGCGTTGTGTTGCGTTGCGTATTCAGGGTTACTTTTAATTCACTGACATCCTCTTAACCCTGAATTCCTATCACTCAAACAAATGTTTTTTGTTCTACAACTTTTTAAAATGAAGCACTTTTTAGGGTTCCGTAGTCAACTAGGAACCCTTATAGTTTCGCCATGTCTGTCCGTCTGTCTGTCTGTCCGCGGCTAAGCTCAGAGATCGTTAGTACTAGAAAGCTGTAATTTGGCATGAATATACATATCAGTCATGCCAACAAAGTGGTAAAATAAAAAATAAAAAAATAATTTTTTTTAGGGTACCTCCCATTGACGTAAAGGGAGGGTGATTTTTTTTTCTCGACTAATCCTATAGTGTGGGGTATCGTTGGATAGGTCTTTTAAAACCATTGCGGGGTTGCTAACATGATTTTTCTATTCAGTGATCTGTTTGCGAAATATTCAACTTTAAAGTGAAAATTTTCATTAAAATCGAGCGTCCCCCCCCCCTCTAAAAATCTAAACTGTTAGGTGGAAAAATTTGAAAAAATTCAGAATGGTAGTAAATATATCAAATTTACTAGGAAAATTATAGCGGCTAAGGTTGCTTGGAAATTATTTGTAGTTTAAGAGTAAATAGTAGCCTAAGGTATAAAACATACCTAAACTTGGATGATTCCGTACACATACGAAATCCTTAGAAAAATATTACTTGATTTTTTTGTAATGGCTACGGAACCCTACCTTGTGCGTGGCCCACACGCTCTTGGCCGGTTTTTTCCCCATACAAATACACGGAGTATAGTAAAAATAAGAGGTAATCTCAAATTTTCAAAACGTTATTACACCAAAAATATTAAGTTATGACAAAAGCCGTGAAACAAAAAACATTTGTTTAAGTGTTAGGAGTTTAAAGTTAAAAGGATGCTAGTGAATTACAAATAAATAACCCCGTTTAACGCAACGCATTTAACGCAACGCTTGTTGGAAGTTGCATTAGAAGTTTCACTTCAAAAAATGTGAGTGAGCGTGTGAGTATTTTTCTTCCGTCCGTCTATTTAGCTTTATGAGATAACCTTATTTTTCCGAGGCACACCAACTAATGACCACACACTTTCCGGAACACTGGTACAGTCAAGAAATTCCTTTACCACCCTAAGGTTCAGTGTTAGTTGTACGGCTTCAAACATCAAAGGCTATTTTCACTTACTTACTTACTTACTTTATACTTATTCAGCCTTATTGTTTTTATGTAGAGTCAAGTGCAAAAATAAGTAGGTATCGATTTAATCCTCCTATCGTTACATACCTATACCACAGATTACTTAATAGTTACTTCGTAACAGATACTGCATCCCGTACAAAATCTTGGTACTTACCGCGATTGTAGCCACAGATTATACTACTCCGTCTCCTTAAGAATGTGTGCGTGCCGACAGTGACAAGGGCTGGCAGTTTGGATCAAATTTTTTTTCTCTACATGTTGTTTTACCATTTTGTCGGGGTAATTGCTATATATTATATCCATGCAAACTTTCTAGCACTAATATTCCCTAAGTTAAGCCACGGACGGACAAAGGGACAGACGGTCATGGCGAAACTATAAAGGTTTCGTTTTTGCCATTTTAGCTCTGGAATCCTAACAAAAAAGGATATTTATTGTAATGCGCAAAACACATTGCCATGTTCACAGTACCCTAACGTTATACTAGATACGACGGTCAACTTTTGAACTTCGCATCGTGCCATCCCGCTCACGCTTATAGCTTTTTATAGAAGAGTAAGAGGGACAGCACGATACGAACTTCCAAATTATTATATTAGCTATTAATTCTAGCATAGTCATATTAAAGTTTGCCCCTGTTTCACCATTTTCACTTATAAAAGTCCAGGCGGCATATTTTTTCCGTGGAACACGAATGAACGTGCGTCGGCGCGCGCTTGTGACAACCTACTGAAATTTCGATCGTAGCAGATGGTCCCCGCGGTAGGTAAATATCGCGCGTAAGTACATGGCATGCATGAGGCCTGCCTATACTTTAATTCGAAGACATAAGAGCTATGGGGCATATTTATGAGCAAGTTGTTTGCACCCATATTTTTACACTTGACTGTACTTATAGGGACTGTCATTAAAAATGGTAAAGCACTTACTTGGTCGACTATACACCGTGAAATTTTAGTGGTTGTTTTCCCGAAACGAAGTGATTTAGTATCAATTGTACAATCGATTTATAATTACTATTTTGACTAGAGTCAAAAATCCAATTGTGAAAAACGAAAGTCGAAAATGATCGCAAACCAATAGTAACGCTTCGTTGGTACCTAACCTATCGTACGATCGTACGCTACTTGATCGAAACTAATAGTAACGAAGCGTTACTATTAGTTTGCGGTCATTTTCGACTTTCGTTTTTCACAATTGGATTTTTGACTCTAGTCAAAATAGTAATTATAAATCGATTGTACAATCGAAACTAAATCACCTCGTTTCGGGAAAACAACCACTAAAATTTCACGGTGTAGATAGAAAAGTTTACTGACAGAAGACAACATTTTGGTTTTAAAAACAATTCAACTTGCATTCAAGGATTTTTGAATAGGTAATCCAATCCCCTCAGGCCGTCCCACGGCTATGCCACATTGGAGGGGAAGTACCTTAAATTTTGTAGATAGACAATTTTACTGAAAAGAGACTTCATTTTGATTAAAAAAAAAATTTAACTGCATTTTTAGATTTTTGAATAAACGCCTGTCTGAACCGGGAATCGAACCCGTCAAATGGTACAAAAAAACACCCGTAATTTTACGACACTGATCAAAAGGCTCAATCGAAACGATTTTTTTTTCCAAGTAACATAGCATCGTAAATAAATTACTTTTACTTTTAAATTAATTTTACGTTTATTTAAAATAATTACATTTTGCTTACAATTAATTTAATTTAGCAAATGCTCAAAATGTGTCAGTATTTATTTTCCTGAAATTATAAACGTAAAATTGCATGGTCTTCCTTTTATCTACGATGCTATGTTACTTGGAAAAAAATAATCCTTTCGATTGAGCCTTTTGATCGATTTCGAAAAATTACGGGTGTTTTTTTACCATTTGACGGGTTCGATTCCCGGTTCAGACAGGTGTTTATTCAAAAATCTTTGAATGCAGTTAAAATTGTTTTTAAAATCAAAATGAAGTCTCTTTTCAGTAAAATTGTCTATCTACAATATTTAAGGTACTTCCCCTCCATGTGGCATAGCCGTGGGACGCCCTGTATTATCAATAAGTAAGTACCCAACGAAATCTCACTGTTCAGCTCGATGGAGCTCCGCGGTTCATAACAGTCAGAGAACAAAGGACTATCGTAGTGAAAAATTTCCTTCCTGGGTCGATCGATCTTTGAATTTCGGAACAGCTTCATTACCGCCACCACAGCTCGGATGGTGAAGTCAGCCAGTGTTGCCCTCTCATGCGACAACAGACGCTAACTTATGGATTCGCTTCCGTCGTCTATTCTTCCGCATAAATACTATTTAGGGCTATTCAAGGCCAGAGTGAGGTTACTGAACCAGTGAGGAGATGTCATCGCTGATCAGTGATAAATTTAAAAAAAACCCGTTACCGACGCGGCGAGCGTTTCCTCTCTTCCTTGTGTGTGCTGCTAGGTAAGCGCTATGCAGCGTGCGTGTCAGCTGCGCAGTCAACGGAGAAAATGCTCGTCTCGCCGCCGGTCGCGAGTAGTCGCGCCATTGCCGTTATGCTCGAGTTATGAGTCATTTTCCACTGGCCACCCACGCTTTTCCTATTAAGTAGCACGGGAATCCACTGATGCAAGATCAGGGGTGATTTGCGTTTGTTTTTTTTCGAAGAATTTCCCTGATACGATTTTACAGGAAGATTTTAAAATAAATTAAGACCCTAATCGTTCTGAACCGCCTCTCGCAGCGGGTCAGAAAGACCACGCCTAAGTAATTTGTTATTTTCATCTAGGTCATATTTGCGAAATGAAGAGTACGATTTGCGGTAACTCTTGATGCTAGGGGAAATTCAAGGAAATAGAAGACCTGGAAAAGGACGGACCTCGTAGCTCGAGAATCGACGTGGTTCAATTTGAGCACCAAGTCTGTTCCGGGCGGCAATATCCAAAATAAGAATAAGATTAGCCCCAATAATGTCCAACCTCTGGAACAAGGCTTCCCCCAAAGAGTTCCACAACGATCGGCCCTGAACTGGTCACGTCCAAGTGGTTCGTGCGGCCTTTATTACATCATCGGTTCATCTTGTTGGTAGCTTCCGATGCCACGTTTTCCGATTCGCAGTTCCTAATCTAGAACCATACTACCACCACTAGGCTCATCATCATCATTTCAGCCGAAAGACGTCCACTGCTGAACATAGGCCTCCCCCAAGGCTCGCCAGACAGATTGGTCCCGTGCCATCCGCATCCACCGCGATCCCGCAACTATAACCAGGCCGTCGCTCCATCTTGTTGGAGGCCTACCTACACTGCGTCTTCCGGTCCGTGGACGCCACTCGAGAACCTTTTGTCCCATCGGCCATCAGATCTACGATGCGATGTGCCCAGCCCACTGCCACTTGAGTCTGGCTATTCTTCGAGCTATGTCGGTGACTTTAGTTCTTGCGCGGATTTCATCATTTCTAATGCGTCGACATCTGGTGAGGTGATGCTTGAATGCCGGCGGCTCAATAGACAGATTTCGAAGTCTCTGAGGCGCAACAGAGGCTCTATAAGTTTTCGCACCACTGGCCTACCAAGACCTTACCAAAACTTTATTAACACAGTGAATTTTATTTTACAGCTTCAAGAATAATCTCAGCCCTGAACAAGGATGTCGACCCTTGCACGGACTTCTATGAGTTCGCGTGCGGCGGCTGGATCAAGAAGAACCCTGTTCCGGAGTGGGCTACGTCCTGGGATCAGCTCGCTAGGTAAGAATTGAAACGATTTGGAGATTGAGAGAAAGAGAGAGAAAGGAAGAGGGGACAGAGAGAAAGAGCGGGAAAGGGGGAAGACAGAGACACAGAGATTTACATATATTCGATACAAATGAAAGAACAGCGAATAGTCTAAATTGGGTCCCAGTCAGTTAATGTCACGGCAAGCCTCGACGCTGTTTTTCAGTGGGACCCATTTAGAAACTAAACATATAAACATAAACACACTGTTACAACAAGTTAGCTATGAAGTATCTTTTTTTTGTACATATTTTTTCAACTTCATTTTTTTTATTACTTTTACGGTCATCCCGTGAAATCATACATTTCGTACTAAATACAAACTGAAATATAGATGCACAGAAAAAACCCCAGAAAAAAGACCAATGCTGGGAATCGAACCCAACACTGTTACAACACGAACGTCAGCGTGAAGTGTAGTTCTACAGATAATAATCTTGAAGCATAATGTACGCCAACACTCTGGATCAGTACGAGGACTATTAAACCTTAACACCCTTGCAGTAATTTATTGGGCAATGTTACGTCGTCATTTAGGGCCTAAACTTATGCTGTAAGACTCTATTACATGAGGCTATTATAAAATTAATGATTCTATTGAGATGGACTGAGATGTTTGGAAATTACTATGTGGTTCCGATCCGCATTGACGATCTCTGGTTTTAAAAAAATTTGTTGTATTGAATAGGGACTTTAGATGTATGTAGGTAATTAACATCGTAGATCTGTTTGAAAAAATATACTCTGTTAAGTTTCTTACCGCATTCTTCTCAACAGGGTTTTTCGGAACCGGTGTGGTAGATTCTTCGACATTTATAAGTGCATGTTATAGCTAGGGTGACCAGATTTCCTGTATTTTACGGGTTGTCCCGTATTTCAGGCACCGTATTTTAATTTAACCTCGCATCCCGTATTTTCAATGCAGTTGTCCCGTAAAACCGGAAATCAGATCTGGTCACCGTAGTTCTAGCCTAAATTGAATGAAAGCTTAATTTCTTCGGTGGGCTCATTAGCCCAAAAACGATAATAATAATAATAAGTATCATTATAAACATGAAACTACCGTGAGACTCACTCATAGTGAAAATAAACGGATCACTCACGTCTTAAAACAAAACATGCCCGAAACATGTCGAGTTAAACTCGTTTTAAGACGTGAGTGATCCGTTTATTTTCACTATAAGTATCATTATACTTATTATTATCAACCTCTTTGATCATTAAGAGTGGGCCATTGTGCCTTAATGTTGGAACCTGTAGAGTTGTCTGTGTCCAGGTTACGGGAGCGGCTGGTGACGGACCTGCGAGAACTGCTGGAAATGCCGGACGAGGAGGGGCTCCCGAGCAGCGTGCTCAAAGCCAAGGCGCTCTACAAGACTTGTGTTAACACTGGTGAGTGACGTTCATGCCCCATAGTCGTGCTATGCGTTGCCATCATCATCATTATCATCATCCTAGCCTATAATACGTCCCATTGCAGGGCAATAGGCCTCCTCTCAATTGAACTTCACACAATTGAATTTCTTCGCAGGTGTATGCAGGCACCCCGTATATTGGACAGCTTCAATTGGAATGGACTACTTCACCCAATTACCCGATTCTATTAGATTTAAAGTTGAGGATTTCTGCCCTATAACACTAAAATGAATACTTTACGTACAGTGGCGTAGGATCACGGTGTGAAATAGAAAGTAGTTGAGGCCCCAAATTTTGGCTTAGGTACTACTGGCATGAAGATGCTAAGAGAGAAGTCTCTTTTCGCATTATTCGCGCTAAAAGGCACCACTAGGTTTATTTCTATCCCTAATTTTCTGATTAGGGTCCGAGAGGTTCCCTGAGCATGCGGGATCACCTAGCCCTCCAATAGCTACGCCACTTCTTACATACCTATTAGTACGGTAACGTGCAAAAATAAGTATCGATTTAATCCTCCCATCATTATATACCTATACCTTAATTCGACGACATAAGAGCTATGGGACATATTTATGAGCAAGTTGTGTGCACCCATATTTTTACACTTGACTGTACGTAGTACCTACTTCATCTAGTGAACACTAAATGATGATGTCAACTAATATAGTCCAAATAAATCAAAGTTAAATTTTATTAAATAGTGTTACATATAGATAGTCATAGTCATAGTTGTTTATTGCAACCATAGCGCTGTACAGCTCTAGATTAAGAACTATTGTAAATATCTACTGTAATTGCCTTTTTAAATACAGTAATGTTGGTATATCAATCATAAACATCCTTCCAGATAAGCTAGAAGCTGAGGGCATCAAGCCAATCCAACGGATCCTGCAGGAACTGAATCTTCCCCCCACTCCGCCGGTGGAGGCGTCCTCTAACTTCAGCTGGGAGCTGGTCGCGGGGCGCGGGCGCAGGATGCTGGGGCTCAGTGTGCTGCTGAGCGTGCAAGTCGCTGAGGATGTACGGAACACCAGCCGGAACCGAGTCGTGGTAAGTACGAACCTATTGTGCTATTTATTACTGAGCATTTCTCAAAAATTTTGTACATTTCGGTTTGGACTGTATGCAAATTTTTTTTTGCTACCAACCACAAACCATGTGGGCTGTGCTAACAAAAAAGGAAATTTCCGTACAACAAATGAATCGGGATATTTTGGGAGGTTATTCTTAGTTAGGCTCAGTTGCATTCAGGCTGTACCTGTAAATTTCAATGCAATTTCGAATCCAAAATTACGTAAATGTAGCTACAACAACAAGCGACCAGAATATGTAAATTAAGACGTACGTAACTGATCAAACTGACATTAAAGACGACATTATAGCAGGTACCGCACTACTTTTTACTCTTTTTTTTAACTGACCTGTAATTGAGCCTTACTCACCTGATGAGTAACAGCCTAGGGCTCTTCAAGGCTTGAGTAACAGCCTATTCACTCTAGCCTTGAAGAGCCCTAGGTTGTATTTATCTGGAAATACAGACGATGGAAGCGAATTCCATTCTTTAGTAGTTCGTATTACTCTAAAGATAATACCAGCCTTAACTAGTTGGAAATACATTCCAAGAAGAAGAATTACGTTTGAAAACTATTGCTTTTTGCGGAAGAAAACAATCATAGCTGTCTTGTACGTGTAGCTTGAAGTAGCAAGATAATTGGCCCCACTTAACAAATATTAAACTATACAAACCTTTTCCAGATCGAACAGGTCTCACCCGGCTTCAGCGAGCGCTACCTCCTGGCTCCCGAGCAGTTCGCACACGAGCTGGAGCAGTACCACAAGTACATTAAGGACATGGTCGCAACGGCCGACCCTCCCACCAATGCCACCGCCTTCGCTGATGACATCGTGTCCTTCAGCAAGAGTTTGGCTAAGGTCAGTACTCAATGAATCATCCAGAGCCATTTCTACTTTTGTCTCTTCTTCGTTGACGACATCTTGATTTTCAGCTAGAGCTTGGCTGAAATCAGTACCTATTGAATTATTTAGAGCCACTTCTTCTTTTGCTTCTTTTACGCTGATATCGGGGCATTCAGGAACAGTTTGGCTAAGGTCAGTAGGTATACCCATAGCTCACAAAAGCACAATATGGTGCTCAATAATTGAGGTAGGTGACCGTATCTACAAACTGTTTGTCTATCTTGTTTATTGCAAGCATGAGTTGCATCGAATATGTTTCTCAATTAATTGCTTAAATCTGGGATCTGACAATTATCAAACAAGAGGCACAGACGATACGGGTTTCATCTTTTTTTACTGACACCATTGTCTGTGTTTCCCACGAGGCTGATTCGTTTTAACTTTTAAATAATTGGTTTTTGTGTAACCAATTGCAATCGCCCAAAAAAAACTTCATTATGATTTTTATGATAAATAAGTTCAAGAGCCTTTCTGAGTGAGGTGCTTGAGTCACTCCATGAATTAATTAAGTAATACCTACTTAAACTCTATTTGTATTTCTAAAGATGATTCAAGAACGTTGTAAACTTTCTTTCTTGAATCTAAAACTTCCAAAAAAGCAACGTCAGTAAAAAATAAAGTTACGAGTTTCGTGGACTTCTGGTTTTTCGTAATAGAATATCACATTGACCTTTTTAATTTTTCAATAGGTATCTACCAAGATTCTGAGTTTAATAAAGGAATAAATTTAATCACTGACGAAGGTTTTTATGCCATCTAAGAACAGTGGGATAAACTTACCCAAATAGAAGACGAGAAATGATTCTTGTTTCAGATTATGACTCCAGTGGAAGTGCGACGAAGCGGAACACACCTGTTCCATGAAGTCAGCGTACAGCAGCTGGTGCAGGGCTCAGGAGGCGGCCCAGCGCAGTGGAAGGAGGTAAAAGGAACAGCAGGATAATTAGCCATATGGCTACGCGACGTAGAAAATGATTATCATAGAACTCGCGATATTTTGACGCATCTAACAGCGCCATGATTACGAGTAGACCTCCTGGTTATCATATCAAAATTACAATTTAGTAGTAATGGAGAGATCCCTCCCCCACATTACAAGTAACTTTGTAATTCATTATTTATTTATCCTTATTGGCATTTCTTCGCAGCACAAATGGGAGAAATACTTGGAGCTGGTGTTCGCCAACACAAGCGTGACGTTGGACCCGAACTCCGACCGCGTCATCGTCATGGACCTGCCTTATCTGCAGAAATTGGCTACTTTGCTATCGGACACGAAACCTGCTGTGATTGGTAAGTTACTGGGGAATTCACAGAAGCGTGACACTGGATATTCATGTCAATCTTCTTGAGGTCATCTCCTATCGGAAGGTGGATATCATTGAGCTATTCTTATATTTGCGTAGCAATTCGGAACAGGAATCCTGTGTTGCGTTGAACCACGTCCGGAGATTCTTAAGCCAAGAAGTAGGTACACCTTCTGCGTGGTCGCTTTCCATGAACTTTCGGTAGCATGATAAGTTTGAGCAGGTCGTATTTATCATTACGCATCAAGTGACCAAAGTATTGCAGCTTGCGTTTTTCGACAGTTTTCAAGATCTTTACCTACCCTTTTGTTCACCATGTCACAAATGTGACTTATTTGTGAAAATACCATAAATAGAGTAATAATACCTACCAACTCACATAGTGAGGTAAATTGGCAGTCTAGACTATGCTTCGTTATTTTTATATCTCTAAAAATGTGTTTACAATTTACTTCCTTGTCGCTGTCATTTCGTGTTTAAATTTTTGTATCGTCAGAAGCCAATCGTCAGAAGGTTATAGTGAGAAGGCACTAAGGTTTAACAATATCTTACCTTATCTACTTATATGACACTGATATTGTGACTTGCTGTTAGCTACTTATTTCGTGAAAGTTATTTCCGTAAAAAGACAGTGATTCTGTTATTTCTATTTCTAAAAAAATTATGAAGCTTCCAATCTAAACTGGGCACAGTCTTAGCACTCTCAATCTGACAAGAGGGCAGCAGTGGAACGTACTTAAGCCGGAGATGGTCTTGATGAAACTTGTATTTTCAGAGCGTTTCCTCTGGTGGAGCGTGTTCTCGACAGTCGCCCCGATGACTCTCAGCGCCTTCCGAGACCTCGGCTTTGCCTTCAGCCGCGCCGTGTTCGGGCTGCAGCAGCGGACTCCCAGGTGGAAGAGCTGCACAGCCAACGTCAACGCCAACTTTGGCGTGGCTCTGAGCTACTTGTACGTGAAGAGGCACTTTGATCAGACTTCTAGGCAGAAGGTGAGTTGGGTAAAGGCTTTTGGCTTCTTAGGTACAAGGGACGCCCATGACACCGCACATAGCCCGAAGGATTTCAAAAATAAGTGGCAGTGGGCAGGCATATTGCTCAAAGAACTGATGAATGTGTTCTTGAGTGGAGCCTACAAGACGCAGCATACTAGAAGACGCAGCATGGAGTAGACATTCAACAAGACGGACTGATGACCTGGTATAGGCGGTGAGAATTCGATGGATACGTGTGTCGATCTGTGGTGCGCCGTCACAGGGCTTCGCAAAATAAATCTTGCCCACTCAAAATTTAGGTCCGGCACCGCTACAGCAAACAAGAAGATTTCAATGTTCCTACGAGACAAGTTCTGTTATGGGGACCGTTCTTCTAATTTAAGCTACACTCTTTCCGGCATAGCTGATGTCTTTGTCTCCGTTTTTCCGTAAGTGAGGTAGGTACTCAACGTAGGCAATGTTTGACCTTTTAAATACGATACCTACAACGGTTTGTTTATTTCGTATAAGTACAAGCTTTAAGGTGACTAGATGTCCCGTAGGTATTTTACGAGCTGTTCCGTATTTTAGGCAAGAATTTTTCAGTGTCCCGTAATTTGGCGAAACCAATACGGGACGGTACATTGTCTCGTAATTTTATGATTCAATAGCATTTAATGATAAAAATACCTATTCGAACAATCTATTTTTAAATATTTACCCCCTGTTTCACCATCCATTAATCAGTTAAAATTAATCAATGGGTGGTGAAACAGCCCCGTAATATTGTTTTTCAAAGTTATTTGATAGATTTTATGCCTAGTAATAAATGAATGTTGATTTTTAATAAAAAAAACAGCCTGTCCGGTATTTTAACCTCAAATCCCGTATTTTCAATACACGTCCCGTAAAACAGAAAATCAGATCTGGTCACTCTGGTCTGGTTCTGCATTTGGGGACTGAACAACTCGAACTTTTCCAGGCGATAGAGATGGTGGAAGACGTAAGGTCCGCGTTCGCCGAGGCGGTGGAGGAGCTGGACTGGATGGACTCAGCGACGCGAGTGAAGACGCTCAGCAAACTCAGCGCCATCCGCAATTTCGTGGGCTTCCCCGCCTGGCTACTGACTGCCGAACAGCTGGACAAGCATTACAAACACGTGAGTACTTCTCATATCTGTAATTCCTTAACCTCTCGTATGCTTTAATAGATTTAAGGCTCTTTTTGTATTTTTAGGGTTCCGTACCTCAAAAGGAAAAACGGAACCCTTACGCAATCAAAAGATACAGCCATTTATGCCGCAAATTTTCGACATTCGCAAGGAATCAAAACCTACAGGGTATACTTCCCGTGAACTCAGAATCTTGAAATTTGGTACAAAGCAAGGTCTTATTCTTATAGCACAGATAAAGGAAAAATTGGGAAAAGCATAAATTTTATTGTCTATCTGTCTATATGTATAAGGAAACAATCTACAATGATCCCACACTGCGCACATTTTGCTTAGGAGTGTGCGCGAGTCTTTTTCGCACTTGGCCGGTTTTTTTATCTATACCTAATATTGATATTATTTGAGACAAACGAGACTATAGCTAAACCGTTTAAACGCGTCCTCGCCCGCGTAGTACAGGGGCTGGGCCCGCACCTCTCCCGACCCCTTTGTCGTCATACCCCCCCCCCCCAGCCCCTGTACCGCGCAGGCGAGGACTCATTTAAACGGTTTAGGTAGATTTTTTTTTACTTCACGCATACGAGAGTTTAAGGTGTTACTTTGAAAGACTTCCATAGTAAGGAACTACAAACCTTGCTCCTCCTCTACCACACGTGTACGACACCTCCGTATGTGAGACATGTATAGGTATGTGATCATTTGATCAAGCAGAGCCTGCCCTCCTCCGCTTCGTCACTTTTTTTGTGGAAGTAGAGGAGTGCGCGATCGCAGGCCAATAGAATACTAACCATATATGGATAGATAGCCGGCCACTTTGCAACTTTAAGCGGCCAAAGTTTCAAACTCGGCCAACGAAAGACGTCTTCTCAGTTAGTCTGTCCGTCTACTGCGCGGCCATATTGAGGCGGTTGCAACTGTGGCTCGCCGATTAGAACGAGACTATATTCCATAGTCTTTAATATCCGACACAATGTAAATTGTTATGGAAATATATTGAATTTATTTGAATTGAATTGAGTGCGGCCGACTACCGTGTTCATAATATACAACTGATATGTCTCACCGATGTACCTGCGCAGAAGACGCGTTTTAGAAGCGCGGGAAATACAATTGACCAATCGGTGTACTCCACGCACGGCGCGTCTTTTTCCTGTGCCGCTATTGGTGCGTTGCTGCCGCCATGTTAGCGCGCGACGCGTAGCATGTTAGTCAGCCGCCAATGCCGAAATACTTTCGAGTGAGTTCGCATGAGTGAGACGGATAACCGGTGCACTGTAATTTGCACCTTGTAACTATAAGACATAAGACTGATTTGAAGTTTGAATCGTATCTTCGGCTATCATCAGAATAGTTTGTTCGTGTATGCGTGGCGTAGCCGAAAATGCACGACGCGCCATATAAAGTCTGTACTACTGTACACTGTTGCGGTCACCGCATGTTGCATGTGGTGATTGACTTAATGTAATTGCCGCTTTATGTTTTCACAGGCTGAAGTAGTGGAGAATAGTCTTTTCGAGACCTACTTGAAACTGACGAAAGCTGCGGTGAAAAAATCTTTGGAAACTTTACGAGAGAAGCCCGATAGGAATAGGTAAGTAAAATTTATCAGCATATATTATTGTTACACATATTAACCTATTAACATTATAAATGCGAAAGTTTATGAGTGATCCCTAAATAATGATGGGAAAATTAGCCTGCATATCCCATACGAACGGCATAAGTAATATTAAATATAATATGAAGCTAAAATACAAATATTAAGAAACAATAACAATAATAAATTAATACTATAACTATAAATAAAATAAAACTAACTTAAACTAAAACTAAATAAAATTAACAAAAGGTTCCCACCGCGGCATGGACCCAAAGACACTGGCAGCATTACCTCGCTGTATAGCAATGCTGATACGTTGTGCGAGGTAGCTGCCAGCTCTTTGGTCTCCTGTAGTGTCACAAAGACACTGGCAGCATTACCTCGCTGTATAGCAATGCTGATACGTTGTGCGAGGTAGCTGCCAGCTCTTTGGTCTCCTGTAGTGTCACAAAGACACTGGCAGCATTACCTCGCTGTATAGCAATGCTGATACGTTGTGCGAGGTAGCTGCCAGCTCTTTGGTCTCCTGTAGTGTCACAAAGACACTGGCAGCATTACCTCGCTGTATAGCAATGCTGATACGTTGTGCGAGGTAGCTGCCAGCTCTTTGGTCTCCTGTAGTGTCACAAAGACACTGGCAGCATTACCTCGCTGTATAGCAATGCTGATACGTTGTGCGAGGTAGCTGCCAGCTCTTTGGTCTCCTGTAGTGTCACAAAGCCGTTTACAAATATCTATGTAAAGACTTTTTGCGCTGGAGCCCCACGGACCAAAGGTCTCAACCCCGAATGGAACAAAGTTGTATTCAGAGCCAAGACCTTTGTATTTATTTTTCTTAAGCTTTTCTGCCGCTTCTGCTGCTGCACCAGCTTACGGCATAAGTACCTAAGTACTTAGGTATTTAAGCTTAATTTTCTAAAATTAAAACAAACTTCAAAAAGCCCGGAGAAGCGAATTACCGGCCCTCAAATATGTGAGCTGACAAGTTATTATTATTTTTTTTGAATGCGTTGCGTCTTAAAACCATGTCAATTCTCCCAGCCTTCACAATCAATCAACAATTATAGCAAATAGTCGAATCGATAAGTCTATATAAATACATTATAATTATATTGGTACTGAGGCTGGGTTCCATACAATATACCTGCCAATCATTCATTCAGCAGCTGTGTCTCGAGACATAAAATTTTTGATGATGACAGATGTAATTATTGGGAATTCCCATAGTAATTTAGTAAAATCCCGGAATCGGATTCGCATTTGTCAGCATGTTAGATGTGTAACATAATGTGATATTAAAATGTGATACTTAGAAGTCGTGGACGGCTAGTTATGTTACAACATGTCGTTCGTTTGCAGGTGGGTAGCCACAGCCACGACGGTGAATGCTTTCTACTCTGCCACTCTCAACTCAGTTAGTAAGTGCATATTCATACTTTCCTAAACTTTTCCTACTTATTTCTACAAACTGAAACATGGATGCACAGAAAAACTCAGAAAGAGACCAGCGCTGGGAATCGAACCCAGGTCCTCAGCATTCCGTGCCGCGTGCTAAACCCCTACACCACCACTGGTCAGGAGTTTAGACACAATTTTTTCCTACGCATCGCAACATCTCAGCTTGCTTTTAAGCAGAGACACTAGCGACATCTATGTTAGCTCTCATCGAGAGACGTCAACACTCCTTCGGAACTAACCGCTCACCCGGACCAAGAGATGTCGCTTTTTAAGCAAACTAATCAAGATTAATTTAAATTTTAATGTTTTTTCTTTTATTTTAGCATTCCCTGCAGGAATATTGCAGCCTCCCTTCTACGGGAACGGAATTGAGTGAGTATTTTGTGTTTCTCTATCGTTTGCTGAATTTCATATGCCATAATGTATCTTTTATAGGTTTATAGAACTTTATTTTCTCAAAAGAAATTATTACATTTAACTTAATGAGAACTTACATATATCTACTTGTACAATATTTATACCAGTGAGCAGAGCACCAGTATTAACAGTGTGCAACTTTTTGGTCCTCACCCAAATACTGTTACAGAAATAAATTGCTTTATAACAAACTAGCTTTTGCCCGCGGCTTCGCTCGCGTGTACTATGAGTATTACAAAGAACCAAGATATCAAGCAAGCAAGCATACAGGCAAGCAAGCAAGCAGGTCCACAATTGACCGAGAAATCGGTGAACATACCTACATAAAAAAAAGTGGAATGCATAACCTCCTCCTTTTTTAGAAGTCGGTTAAAGAGCCCTTTGCGGCCTACTTACAGTATAAACTTATGAATTTGGAAATTTTAGCTTTCTACAACCAGTAAAACGCAAAATCCCGTTTTTTCCCGTTCCCGTAAGAATTTCGAGAAATGTTTTCTTAATGCTCTCCTACACTCCCCAAGGAACCCACTTGCCAAATTTCAGCTTTCTATGACCAGTAAAACGAAAAATCCCGTTTTTCCCGTTCCCGTGGGAATTTTGGAAAGTCCTCTCTCAATGCTCCTCTACACTCCCCAAACAACCTACATGCCGAATTTCAGCTTTCTACTACCAGTAAAACGAAAAATTCAGTTTTTTCCCGTTCCCGTGGGAATTTTGGAAAGTCCTCTCTCAATGCTCCTCTACACACCCCAAACAACCTACATGCCGAATTTCAGCTTTCTACGACCAGTAAAACGAAAAATCCCGTTTTTTCCCGTTCCCGTGGGAATTTGGGAAGTCCTCTCTCAATGCTCCTCTAAACTCCCCAAGCAACCTACATGCCGAATTTCAGCTTTCTACGACCAGTAAAACGAAAAATCCCGTTTTTTCCTTATACCGTGGGAATTTCCGAAAATCCTTAAAACTGTTTTTTACTATTATAATTACCTAGTCAGTCAGTCAGTCAGTCAGTCAGTCAGTCAGTTTCTTCTTATATATATACAGATGACAATTATGGGAAATAAAAGGTGCCGGCACTTTGTAAAAATAAAATTGAAATAAAAAAAACATTAAAAAATTGTAGGTAAGTATTTAATGTTTCGATTTGTTTCGTTTCAGAGCGATAAATTACGGGTCTATTGGTGCCATAATGGGTCATGAAGTGACGCATGGATTCGACGATCAAGGTAAGAAACAAACAAAATCACAATATTTCGAAACGCTCTCATACAAAAACAAATTGGATAATTCTTTTTTTGTTGTGTTCGAAATCAGGACAAGGTTTTTGTGAGAAACTAGCTGTTGCCCGCGACTCCGTCCGCGAATAATTTAGCCCACGACCTATTCTCAGACCTACCGAAAACAGAGAAAAAGGTTTCATAAAGATCGGTCAAGCCGTCTCGGAGGAGTTCGATAACAAACACCGTGACACGAGATTTTTATATATTAGACTAGCGACCCGCCCCGGCTTCGCACGGGTGTAACTTTGAAAAATAGGTGTGAAAAATAAAGAAAGTCTATAATTTAAGGTGGTAAGTTTATATATTTACCTCTTTTTCCCCAAACTACACCCACCCACACGAAGTCGGGGCGCGTTGCTAGTTTTATGAATAAAATTTCGACCCGTACATTTAATTTAAACGATCGTATTCTGTTAATCACGCCAACTGTCAAACGACTGGCAGTTATGTCAAACGCCATAAGGTTACATTAGAAAAGTTATTATGGACGGTAATTTTTCTTATATTTTCTAATTTTCCGCGCAATTTTCTTAATTTTTTCTTTCATAAGAACCTTCTCCTGACAATGACGAACACAACAAAAAAAGAATTAGTGAAATCGGTCCAGCCGTTCATGCGTGATGCCGTGACCAAGGGAAATAGGGATTCATTTTTAGGGTTCCGTAGTCAACTAGGAACCCTTATAGTTTCGCCATGTCTGTCCGTCTGTCTGTCTGTCTGTCTGTCCGCGGCTAAGCTCAGAGACTGTTAGTACTAGAAAGCTGTAATTTGGCATCAATATATATATCAGTCACGCCGACAAAGTGATTGAATAAAAAAAAGTAAAAAAAAATTTTTTAGGGTACCTCCCATAGACGTAAAGTGGGTGTGATTTTTTTTTTCTCGGCTAACCCTATAGTGTGGAGTATCGTTGGATAGGTCTTTTAAAATCATTGTGGGGTTGCTAACATGATTTTTCTATTCAGTGATCTGTTTGCGAAATATTCAACTTTAAAGTGAAAATTTTCATTAAAATCGGCCGTCCCCCCCCCCTCTAAAATCTAAACTGTTGGGTGGAAAAAATTGAAAAAATTCAGAAGGGTAGTAAATATATCAAATTTACTAGGAAAATTATAGCGGCTAAGATTGCTTGGAAATTAAACTTGGATGATTCCGTACACATACGAAATCCTTAGAAAAATATTACTTGATTTTTTCGTAATGGCTACGGAACCCTACCTTGGGCGTGTCCGACACGCTCTTGGCCGGTTTTATATATATAGATTAGAGATAAAACTTCAGCTGGGGACATGAACTATTTTTTTATAACAATGCTATGTTAAACATGAAACTACCGTGAGACTCATGGTGAAAATGTACGGATCACTCACGTCTTAAAACGAGTTTAACTTGACATGTTTCGGGCTAATCTGTAGCCCATCTTCCCGGAGCCACACGTCACGGGTTTTTTCACTAACAATGCTATGGTTCGTATATTCGGCAGGTCGGCGTTACGATGCGGAAGGCAACCTGAAGCAGTGGTGGTCGGCGGCCACTCTGGAGCACTACCACGGTCGCGTGCAATGCATCGTGGACCAGTACTCGCGCTACCACCTACCACAATTACCCAACTATACGGTAACCCCCTTTTTACACGCTTTATATTAGCTTCACCTGTATGTTTGTATGTATGTATGTTTGTATGTATGTTTGTATGTTTGTTTGTAACCGACTCCTTAGGGCGCGATTTTGACCCACTTCCCGGTTTCCGATTGAGCTGAAATTTTGCACATATGTGTAAATTGGATGACAATGCAATATTATTGTAACATGGAGCTGATCTGATGATGGAGCTGGATGGTGGCCATAGGAACTATGTAATAAAACAACACAATCCCGTCGAGTTTGGGCTCGTTTGATTCGTCTTGACGAGCACTTTGATCCCAGATGGTAACCAGGGTCTGATGATGGAGCTGGAAGATGGCCAAAGGCACTCCACAATAAAACGACACAACCCCATCGAGTTTGGGCTCGTTTGATTCGTCTTGACGAGCACTTTGATCCCATATGGTAACCAGGGTCTGATGATGGAGCTGGAAGATGGCCAAAGGCACTCCACAATAAAACGAAACAACCCCATCGAGTTTGGGCTCGTTTGATTCGTTTTGACGAGTACTTTGGTCCTAGATGGTAACAAGAGTCTGATGATGAAGCTGGAAGGGGGGTAGGTGGCGGGTTGGGGGGGGAATGGGGTATGGGGTAAGGGGGTCCGGGGTTTAGAGGTATGGGGTTAGGGTGTGGCGGTTGGGGTTAGGGGATGGGGGGGGGGTTTACGGGAAATAGGGTGGGGGTGTTGGGGGCTTCGGGGGTAAGTGATTTTGGGGGGTTGTGGGAAATGGGGAGGGGGTAAGAGGCCTAGATGGTAACAAGGGTTTGATGATGGAACTGGAAGGGGGGCGGTAGGTGGCGGGGTGGGGGGAGGGGTGGGGGGGAGTGGGGGTGGGGGGGAGCGGGGGTTTCCGGGGGATATGGGGGTTCGGTGTTAGGGGGGTTGGGTTTAGGTGGTTCGGGGGTTTGTAAAATGAGGAGGGGGTAAGGGGGGTTTAGAGGATTGGGGGTAAGGGTGTAGGGTTTGGGGGGTTTGGGGAAATGGGGTGGGGTATGTTGGGGGTTTGGGTTTAGGGGGTTTTGGGGTTGCAGGTGAGGGGGTAAAGTTAGAAAGAAAAAAATGCAACTAAAAAATAGAAAATAAATAATAGTTTAAAAAAACTAAAAAACACGCTTTAAAAAATAAAAAATAAATTTTAATAAATTTCAATTCACTATTCTTATAGTGCAGTAAAAAATCTTAATAAGCAATTATTATATTGTTATATCCAGATCAAAATTTGTAAACAATTCTAAATATTGATAAAATAAATAATAATAGTTTAAAATATTTTATTGTAAAAAAAGCGTGGGGTGCTTTTTAAGATGTTATGAAAATGATAATCCTTGACAATTGACACCATGCACCCCACGCTTTTTTTACAATAAAATATTTTAAACTATTATTATTTATTTTAATGAACTAAAACAATTACTTTGCTCACCCGCGACCTTACAATAGTTACGTTTATGCAAGAAATGTGCGTTCATGCAGTTCCTCCACCTCCACACTGTACGAACACACACAAATCACATAAACCCAACCATCACCACCACCAAGCTACACTGACGCGTTTCGAACTCAACCAGAGCTCATCTTCAGAGTTACCACAACCGTATGCTATGCTACCAAACGTTAAACTAACAAACCAAAACAAATGTTTTAACTTGTCACTGTAACTTCTCAAGTACCCACTTTATTTTTCTTATTCTCAAACTACCCCACAAAAATTAACTTTTATTGACATATTTAAAACTACCTTGAATTTTTTTTTTTTTTTTTTTGTTTATTTATTTATAAGGCATATTTAATTAATACTAACTGTTCAAATTCGACCCAAGCCGCAGTAAAGGAGAAGATACTAAATTTACCTGTTCATTAATAATAGACCCCATAGTGTTGTACCTAATTATTTCCATGCGTTCCAGAGCATCCAGACGCAACCCCTTGCCGCAATAATGTAACACTTCATAAGAATCTGAATCTAACAATGAATGATTTGATTCCAACAAATGTTTTGCAAAATTCGATCTATCTGGATGCTCATTCCTATATGCCGAAACATGCTCTTTAAATCTAGTATTAAAACTTCGGCCTGTCTGTCCTAAAATTAAATTGTCCTAAAATTATAAATTGGCGAAGAAATTAAATAGTATTATTCGTGTGAAGGCTTCCTTTAAACCTTCTTATAGTTTAAAAAATGGTTTAGATTTGGTTAGTAAAATTAAGGACATCAGCATACCGCCGAATGCAACGTTGCTTTCTTTGGATGTAGACAGTTTATTTACTAACGTACCATATAGTGAGACACTAGAAATTCTAAAAGACCACTTAGAAAGGAAGCGGTTGCATCCGGGTGAAGTTTGTGAATTAATAGATTTGGTAACTTTATGCATGAAACAAAATTATTTCCGGTTCAATGGTCTTTATTACTTACAGAGTGATGGTTTAGCTATGGGTTCACCTCTGAGTCCTTTAATGGCAGATATATTTATGGATCATTTTGAGAATCAGTATATTGTGGGTAATAGTAATATTGTGTACTATTTTAGGTTTGTTGATGATTTGATCCTATGCTGGAGAGGGAGTATGAGACAGCTTGACGTGTTTATTAATGGTTTGAATAACAAGCACGTAAAGATAAGGTTCAAAAAAGAATTGGAGGAAAATTGTTCGTTGAACTTTATGGATTTAACGATTTCAAAATTAAATGGTAAACATCAATTTAAAATATACCGTAAGCCCACGTACACAGATGCTGTTATACCAGCATCTTCTAATCATCCGTGGCAGCATAAACTGGCTGCTTTCCATTGTTATGTTAATAGATTGTTGACTGTGCCTCTTTCTAAGGAACATTATGATTTAGAGTTGAGTACTATTTATCAGATAGCGATCTCAAATGGTTATACAAAATCAATGGTAGATAGTTTAGTTCAAAAGAAGCAGGCACGGTTAGTAAATAGCATGCTTTACGCTGCGTTACCTTCTCAGTCTACTAACAAATATAGATCTAGCATCTCTTACGTCGGGGGTTTGTCTGATAAGATTTATGGCATTTTAAAATCAAACAATATTAATGTTGCCTTTAAGACTAACAACTCTTTGTACTCTAGGCTATGTAACCACAAAGAACAGGTAGATAAGGGAACTAGATCGGGGGTATACAAGCTTACTTGTAATGACTGCAATGGGATATACGTAGGACAGACAGGCCGAAGTTTTAATACTAGATTTAAAGAGCATGTTTCGGCATATAGGAATGAGCATCCAGATAGATCGAATTTTGCAAAACATTTGTTGGAATCAAATCATTCATTGTTAGATTCAGATTCTTATGAAGTGTTACATTATTGCGGCAAGGGGTTGCGTCTGGATGCTCTGGAACGCATGGAAATAATTAGGTACAACACTATGGGGTCTATTATTAATGAACAGGTAAATTTAGTATCTTCTCCTTTACTGCGGCTTGGGTCGAATTTGAACAGTTAGTATTAATTAAATATGCCTTATAAATAAATAAACAAAAAATTCAAGGTAGTTTTAAATATGTCAATAAAAGTTAATTTTTGTGGGGTAGTTTGAGAATAAGAAAAATAAAGTGGGTACTTGAGAAGTTACAGTGACAAGTTAAAACATTTGTTTTGGTTTGTTAGTTTAACGTTTGGTAGCATAGCATACGGTTGTGGTAACTCTGAAGATGAGCTCTGGTTGAGTTCGAAACGCGTCAGTGTAGCTTGGTGGTGGTGATGGTTGGGTTTATGTGATTTGTGTGTGTTCGTACAGTGTGGAGGTGGAGGAACTGCATGAACGCACATTTCTTGCATAAACGTAACTATTGTAAGGTCGCGGGTGAGCAAAGTAATTGTTTTAGTTCATTAATATGGACCTCCGCAAAGTAACGCCTCATTCAATAAATTATTTATTTTATCAATATTTAGAATTGTTTACAAATTTTGATCTGGATATAACAATATAATAATTGCTTATTAAGATTTTTTACTGCACTATAAGAATAGTGAATTGAAATTTATTAAAATTTATTTTTTATTTTTTAAAGCGTGTTTTTTAGTTTTTTTATTAACCCCCGACACAAAAATAGGGGTGTTATAAGTTTGTGTGTGTGTCTGTCTGTCTGTGGCATCATAGCTCTTAAGCGGGTGCACCGATTTGGATGCGGTTTTTTTTTAATAGAAAGCAGGTTTCTTGGCGATGATTCTTAGATATATTTCATCAAAATCGGTGCAGCCGTTTCGAAGTTATCAGCTCTTTTGTTAGCTGCGGAAGAGATCTTAGACGCATAACGGGCATTGACAGTGACATAATTGGGGATGTCTATTTTTTTGCAATGTATAGTAAATCGAAAACCATTTCGAGATAAATGGTTTTTAACTCGTTTTCTGTAGTTATTTAATTTTAATATTATATAATGAATTTATTACATAACAAATAAGCAATGACCTTCATTTGACTTTGGTGTAAATTGCGTGACCGGTCCAAGTCGTACTTTATTCTGTGTGGTTAGAATTCTTCACAAATTTACGCGTGGATTATAACTACGGAGTTTGATTTGGACCCACTGCCTGACATCTAGCACTTTGACAGCGCCAGTAAAGTGACACTAGTTACAGTGTACCACCACGCAAAAAATAATTAAAGGGGTTGCCTTATCGTACGCATTTAGATAGATTTAGAAATTTGGCAGTGTGGGAGCCCTCAATTACAATCTGACGTCATCAACCAAAATAGTTTCAATAATTAATTTTGAAAAAGTAGTGAACTAAGTGACAAAATATTGAAAAAAGTTTCTTATAATTAACTTTTCTATACAAAAAAAATATAAAAACCACTGGTAATTTTTTTTAGACATTCCCAATTGCGTTGAGGGTTTTTCAAATTTTTAATTTATAGTTATTAAAATACAATATAGGCTTGCGTTTGACCACAATCACGCCTGATGAAAAGCGAAGATAAGTCTTTTTTTTATTTGCGCTTTGAAAATAACTTGGTTAACAATACCCTGTCCAAGTTAACGAGTTCGTACTAGTGGCAGTATTTACGTCGTGCTACGAATTTATTTTATTTTTTTAGAGACGACTTTGGATTATTTTTCTATCGAGCGAACTACAAGTAATCGTGTTTCGATAAACACTTGTCATTAGAGTGAATCCTCAAATATCTTACACATGAATTTCAGGACTATAGCTTTGCTAGTAATGATACAGCACGAGATACAGCCTCCAGCAGTCAATTATTACGGGAAAAGGTTAAATAAATATTTAGTGCCGAGGCGAGGCTATTTAACGAAATGGGGTGGTTAAGAGAAAAACCTAAGTTTAGTAAACCGGTCCTTAAAAAGAGAATGAAAAAACACCTTTTAGAAAAATATGTAAAAAGTGTAAGTAGGTAGTTGTGCATGTTAGTTTATTTAGTTGTTAACTGTTTTGTGTATCTGGTGCATGATTCAATTAAGTATTGAGTGCTTAATCGCCAACAAACTGGTAACAGTTTGGCGATAACAGAATTTGTTGTAAAAGCATGTACCGTTTGATTAATTAAATAAATAAAAAAAAAAGATTAAATGAATGCAACAAATGCGTCAAAAACTCAGTAGTACCTTTATATAAAGTAGTCAAGTCTACATCGGCGCGTGGAACGTCCGGCTAACTCTCGCCCATATAAACAAATCTTGAGTTTTCAGACTCGGAGTCGCTAATTTTATGTCCACAGGAGTAACTTTTGTTTCTTACGCTGCTTATAACCCATTGCTATTGTCCAGGTGCACGGGTTCAACACGCAGGGTGAGAACATCGCAGACAACGGCGGGCTACGCGCCGCGCTGCACGCCTACACGCTGTTTACCAAGCGGGACCCGGCGGCGCGGCGACACACGCTCCCGGGGCTGCCGCGGTACAAACCCGAACAGCTGTTCTTCTTGGGCTTTGCACAGGTAACGTGGTTTGCTTTAACCACAGAATAAGTAATATGTAACCAGTAATCCAACTTCATACTGCGCCCGATCGACGAACGCACACAGCCAAGCGTCTTACACGGCCGCTAACCAATCTTCGCTAGACAAAACAATGCAGTTCCCACGCTCGCCCCGTGTAAGAAAGACACTTGGCTTGATTCGGGCGCTCTAGTATGGAACTGGATTACTGGTTACATATTACTTATTCTGTGCTTTAACCTCTTCAACGTCAACGACTGAATATGCGTCACAAAGCACAACGTCATGATCTTCATGCAATGACATGAGGTTCAAAGCAGCTTTACGTTTTGGCTAGGTTTGGCGTTGAAAAGGTTAAAGATGTCTGGAGGCCTTGGTGGCTGAGGTGGCAAAAAACAGAAGTTGCTGACCCGTCTGAAGGGGAGTAAGGTAAATGTACACTATGCCGGGGTAGTACATTATGCCGTGTCATTTTGGTTTTTGTCGTATAATAAGAAAACTATCGGTAAAGTCATGATTTAATACAATGCTTTATTAACTATAGTTTAATTGCAACCAAAAAACACTATTTTTGAATAACCGTAATAAGTTCTAACAGCAGTATCGCATTTCCAAACTCATCAGTGGTAACCACGCAGTAGTTCCATACGTCGTGTTGTCGGTGAGCATAAGGTGACAGTGGTAACTTCGTAAGGATTTTTTGTGATGCCGGAAAGTACATTTAATCTAAATTTGTAAAATTATTGTACAGTGGTTATTAACTGAAGGTTTTTTAACTATTTCAAGTTAATATAAAGCATATTTTAAGGGAAATTGACGAATTTATAACTGCCGTAATTATGTTCACAGATCTGACGCGATGAACCTAATTGCGGGAGTATCACGGAATAAGAGAAACTCAGTATGAAATGTTTTAATCGTTGAATTATGACTGGAGCTAAATTTATTCGTAAATTTGATGTAAATAAGTTTAGTAATGACTGCAGATTATTATGACGTAATTACGGTATATGTTTTTTTTTAACCTGAGCCTTATAATTGAGTCTGAAATTATAACTCATTATGTTATTATGTACGAAAGAATGGAGTACGGCATCGAAATTAAATTATATTTTTTTTTATAATATCATAACACATTTTTTTTTTATATCAATGCCCAAATGTTTCTTTCATTGAAATGATTAAGTGGAATTATTAATTTCGATTTTTAATTTTGTACTTTGTATTATATTTAATACATTTATACGATAAATTTGTATTTTTGTTTCATAATTAAAATAATTTAAAACCATTTAAGTAATTTTTTAAAGGAATATTTTTGTGGTTACCTTATATAATGTGAACTTTGAAGCTAGCACGGAATTACGTGCAACGATTCCCGGGATTAGATCAAGAGCCAAATTTTAGCACGGAATTACGGACTAAGTAAGGGTTAAGCAAAATAACGATTATTTCTTTAAATTAAAAGCTACGAGCCAAAATAATATCCTGTATCCATCTAATAAGAACAGTCTCCAAAATAAAACAATTTCCACTTCTAGTACCTTCGTATTTTCTTTTTAATCATTCCTTAAAGTAGAAAATTCCTTAATATGCCGTAATATGGTACATTTACCTTAAGGGAAACGGAAAAAAATACGTATATCGGGTGTTACATTGAGATATCGGTCAGTATGTGTAAGTCTGAAACTATAACACATAGAAATATCTGTTCTAAACACCTCCACAGACCGCAGCGCGGGGCGTGCGTGCGACGGCGATGGCGCGTGCCCAGCGCGCTCTTTAACACTGAATCAAATATGCTGCGCCGCACTGCCGGTGTGTGTCACGGTGTATATGATTCAGTGTTAGCGCTGGGCACGCTATATTCACTCTAGCTTTGAATAGCCCTAAATTGTATTTTTCTACTTACATATGTCGTCATTACTCATCATCATGAGTTACACTCTTTTCGGTGGAGTATCAATTATCTCCTTGACCTCCTGATACGACACCACATCGGCTTTTTCCCTTATTTGATCCTTGTAGCTACCCTAGGTAGACCTCTTCCTCTCTTCCCGTCAATCATTCCTTCTGTCATTACTCATACAAACTAATTTCGCCAACAGATATGGTGCGGCAACTCAACTGTGGGCGCTTTGAAATCCAAAATGGTGGAGGGTGTCCACAGCCCCAACAAGATCCGAGTCATCGGCACCCTCAGCAACTCCAAGGAGTTCGCAGACGCGTGGCAATGCCCCCTCGGCTCGCCCATGAACCCCGAGCACAAGTGTGTGCTGTGGTGATAGTGATATGCCAAAGACTGAAGGACGTGTGATGGTTTTAGGATGCTGAGGTTTGAATGAGCTTAACTGGCAGTCCATATACTTATTTATAGGACGTTTCCTCGTTGTACTAAAGAGCCAAGGATTGGTTCCATAAATGTCCAATGCTATGCAAAGAAAGGTATGTAGACCTTCGACAGTTAATGTCGCATACGTCCACGATAAATCTCCGATAGGTTACCGCGAAGTTACCGCCTCGTTATTATTAGTTTCACTGGGGTCGCCTGAAGTCATTTGTACTTATTACTATAGTTTTTATACTCTATTTTATACTGGTAAGCATGGAAGGCATACCTCTAGAATGGGAGAGCATATTGTATGTTTTGGCGCCACCACCAGACCAGACCACCACTACTTATATTGAGTTAGGACGGGTAGATAATAGTTCGTTCGTCTTTTATTCAGATTTTTTTAGCCAAATGCCGATACATTTTAAACTAAATACAAACTGAAATATAGATGCACAGAAAAAACCCCAGAAAAAAGACCAATGCTGGGAATCGAACCCAGGTCCTCAGCGTTCCGTGCTGCGTGCTTACCCCTACACCATCACTGGTCTCCACACCAGACCACCAGACCACCAGACCACCACCAGAGACCAGTGATGGTGTAGGGGTAAGCACGCAGCACGGAACGCTGAGGACCTGGGTTCGATTCCCAGCATTGGTCTTTTTTCTGGGGTTTTTTCTGTGCATCTATATTTCAGTTTGTATTTAGTTTGAAATATATGGTTTCACGGGATGACCGTAAAAGTAATAAAAAAAATGAAGTTGAAGAAAATAAAAAAATAAATAGAAAAAGATACTTCATACTTAACTTGTAAATGCCGATACGTCACGATTTGACGTAAAAACCGACATTTGACATTCGTGTAGCACAGCATATTTACAATGCATGTACTAATGTAGGTACTGCGCGTTGGCCACATATAAAGCCAAACGAAATAAGGATCACCACTCTGTTACGTGCTATTTACGCCACAGATATCTGTGATGTCGTCCCTGTGTAATCGTACAAAATAAATAGAGACGGAATTATAGAGCTAAGGTCGGCACTTAAAAGTGACTTAACCTTTGCATATTTTGATGAAAATTACCTTCGCTAGGATGACTCTTTAGAGGTATTTTGAATAAAACAGTGCTGGCGCTACATACTATTGCTTAAGGGATGAAGAATGTGATAGTTTTTTTATAAGGACCAATAGTTTTAAGATGTAATTAAGTTATTTGACAATTACCATGAGTAATAAAAAGGCTGGAATTAATTATGAAAACAATAGTATAGAACAAGTTGTATGTTTAACAAAACCTTTATGTTCAACCATCATTATAATAATAAAACCTATCAAAGTGGCTTGAACACTGTAAGATATAGTCTTTGTTTTGATCTGAGCTAATCCCATTTCCAGAATACAATACTATTATTACATTGAACTATTGAATTTATTTTCTGGAATTATTACAGATGCATTAACATGCTTCGTAGAAAAAGCCTGTGAGAAAATAATAAATTTAATACCGTATGTATAGTCTACGTAATTTGACTCGAAATAAAATATTTTCTTTTTTTTTTTAATTAATCGGTCCAACTAAAAAATCCGATAATTTTTCTGTTAATTAATAAGGTTAGGTAATCCAATCGATTTTTTTTCTCCAACCCCCTATTCATTGTAGATTTAGCCTTTTCTGTAAGTACTTAGTTTGCGATTAAAATAATAAAAGCATTGTATGCAATAGTTCTGTATCCCGGGAATGGAATAAGCTTAGTTAAAATTAAAACTATCTGTATTGTCATTTGTCAAGCATATTGGCAGCTGCTCTAATGTTTTTAAATGTTTAGACTATCTTTTTACATTTTTAAACCAGCAGCATTTTGTTTATGCTCGCTGTTCCGAGATTCATGTCATGACATCAGTATTTTTTTTACAAAGTTACAATCGGCGTAGCGAAAATTCAGTATTATTTAGTTAATGTTACGATCAAATAGAGTGCATTTCGATAATAATGACAATTATTTATTATGAATTAAAACCAATTTACAAACTCACATTGTTTTATTTCTTCCTTACATATTGGAATTCGTATACAGGGGCGTTCGATTTGGAGCCTTTCTTGACCCTTTTGGGCCTTATTTTGGCACTTTGTACATGCTTCTTGATCTCCATTTTCTGTTGGATGACCATCAACTCCTTTTCCCTGTCTATCCTTTTCGACAGCTCCTTGTAAACCTTTTCTTTCTTCTTCTTTAAGTTTTCCATCATCTGTAAATAATGTTTGATCTAGGTAAAAAAAAAAAAAAAAAATACACCGTGAAATTTTAGTGGTTGTTTTCCCGAAACGAGGTGATTTAGTATCGATTGTACAATCGATTTATAATTACTATTTTGACTAGAGTCAAAATTCCAATTTTGAAAAACGAAAGTCGAAAATGACCGCAAACCAACAGTAACGCTTCGTTGGTACCTAACCTATCGTACGATCGTACGCTACTTGTACCAACGAAGCGGCGTTACTATTGGTTTGCGGTCATTTTCGACTTTCGTTTTTCACAATTGGATTTTTGACTCTAGTCAAAATCTATACATATAATAAATCTGTAACAAGTCGGTGTCTGTACATTGAAGATATTTGAGAAAAACTGACACTAGGGCTATTTATTAGCGCAATAGAACCCAAAACAATGATTTTTAGAATTATTGTCTGTTTGTCTGTGCGTTTGTGCGCGCTAATCTCAGAAACGGCTTAACCTAGAAGGATGCGGTTTTCACTGATATGTTGGTATTTTCTTGGATTAACATTTAGTGTTTGTTTCATTTGAATCGGTTCACAAATAAGAAAGATACGTTTATTTTAAGAATTTATCGAACTGTTTTTATAAGAGTTGTTATTATGAACGCGCTAATCTCAGGAACTACTGCTACGATTTGAAAAATTCTTTCAGTGTTAGATAGCCCATTTATCGAGGAAGGCTATAGGCTATATATCATCACGCTAACACCAATAGGAGGAATGTTTCCAAATTGGGGGTTTTTGAAGTGAAACTTATATATCTCGGGAACTACTGATACGATTTGGAAAATTCTTTCAGTGTTAGATAGCCCAGTTAGATAGGGCGGGTTGGGAGCGGTTGGGGGGGCGGGTTGAGAGCGGGTTGGGGGCGGCTTGAGAGCGGGTTGGGGGCGGGTTGGGAGCGGGTGGGGGGGCGAGTAGGGAGCGGGTTTGGGGCGGGTTGGTAGCGGGTTGGGGGCGGGTTGGGAGTGGGTTGGGGCGGGTTAGGAGCGGGTTGGGAGCGGGTTGGGGGCGAGTTGGGAGCGGGCTGGGGGCGGGTTAGGAGCGGGTTGGGGGCGGGTTGAGAGCGAGTTGGGGGCGGGCTGGGAGTGGGTTGGGGGCGGGTTAGGAGCGGGTTGGGAGCGGGTTGGGGGCGAGTTGAGAGCGGGTTGGGAGCGGGTTGGGGGCGGGTTGGGGCGGATTGGGAGCGGGTTGGTTTATTATGAAGTTTCACTTCTTCCGGAAGGATCTAAGGAGAGCCATAATTGATGAAAAAGCAAATTGGATAATAAAATAAGCTGCCCAAATTACTAATTCCACGCGGACGGAGTCGCGGGCAAAAGCTAGTAGTAAATATAAATCGATTGTACAATCGAAACTAAATCACCTCGTTTCGGGAAAACAACCACTAACATTTCACGGTGTATATAGGTAAGGTTTTAGGTTGAAGCAAAAATAATGGCCCGATGTTTCTAAACCTAATCTGATTCCTGGACCTTAACTAGATCGTCCGTCAATCTATGTATCCCACTAATATTGTAAATGAGAAAAACTAGTTATACAAGCACAGATTTCCCGTCGGATCTGCCCAACAGACGCGCCTGGCGGGCAGATCCGTGCGTGTATGGTGAGAACAGACACGGGTATGTCCGCCGGATGCCGCCATGCACGCACGGATATGTCCGCCGAATGCCGCCATACACGCACGGATATGCCCGCCGGATCTGCCTAACAGATGCGCCTGGTGGGCAGATCCGTGCGTGTGTGGTGAGAAGTGACACGGGTATGTCCGCCGGATGCCGCCATGCACGCACGGATAAGTCCGCCGGATGCCGCCATACACGCACGGATATGACCGCCGGATCTGCCCAACAGACGCGCCTGACTTGCTGACTTACTGACTGTGACTTACCTTCTCATCAATATCAGGCAGCTGTATCTTGTCTAGATCTGCCAGCCTGGGCCGGTTGGACTTCCTGCCGAGCAGAGCGGGATGCGTGTCCAGTCTCTTAGCCAAGTCAAAGTCCTTCGCCTCGTCCTCATCTACGAAGAATGTGTGTGTGTTCGGAGTTGACTCTGCTATGTCGGTCATGTGCAGTTCAGACTAAAAAATAATTCAAATATTATGAGAACTTGCCTAGTCTAGTCGTCTTTTTTGAAAAATGATATTTTAATCTCAAAATGTAGACCTTGCGAAGTACTATGTTAAAATTGGATTAAATATGGATATCTGAAAATAATATTTTTTTTTTACTTTTAAAGAAATGGTTGCCATACTAGATGGATGACTAACTTTCAAACTGCCATAACTCAAAATGTTACTTAGGTGACTAGACATAATCTGTCCGTGTATTTATAGATGAAGGCAACCTGAAGGCGGGTGATTGTTCGGCTCTCCATGATACGCTTCATGTTGATGTACTTGACATCCTGAGTCTGCATCAGCTTCGTCTGCTCCGACGTGTGCTCTTCTTCCTTCACCACCTCATGGTGTACCTGAAAAATGTTGTGTAATTAGTTGAATTTCAAAAGATATGTGCGGTTAAAGAGCAGTTGGGCTCCACCACTTGATTAACATGTTAAGAAACTGCTAGGTGAGTTCTGTGTTTGTAGGCACGGCTACAAAGTGGTACAACGCTGCTACAAGTGAAAAGCGTAGTGCATAGCAATCAATGTTGCCAATTTTTTTTTATAAATTTATTGAATCAGGCGTTACTTTGCGGATTATTATTGAATTATTATTAAGTATTCCGATCCGTATAACCACACTTTGTGTCAGGATTAAAAAAAATTAAGATTGATTGTCAAGTATAGAAATAGAACTTTAATAACACTGTAAGTGTAAGACTATAATTCCAAGATGAACTCTAGTAATGAAAAACTTTATATACCACTTTATAAGGCTTTATAAAGCCTTAAAAAATTAACTGCAATATTAGATTTTTAGCTGCTTTTGAAAAAAGCAGTATTTGTAAATATGTGGCTTTGTTAAATTTAAAAGATAGAATTTCGCATACAGAGTGCATGTCTTGAGATAATAAGCAAAACTGTGACCAAGATATATTCACAATAGACTCGTTTAGATTCAGAGCGATAACTTACCCCATTTTTGACTCGAGAATTAATCATATGAAAATAGAATTCATCGGGATTCTTGTCTAACGTCCTTTTACGGAGTATCTTAAGCGTTTTGCCCTTATCATGGTAGTCTTTAGCGCGCTTCTTGTAGTCTGTCTTCTTTTCAAGCAAGCCCAAGTGTTGTCTCGCTTCGGGCTGATGCCGCTCTCTGTGGGTCTTCTGGTGGGCCTTAGCGGCCTTTTTCCATGAAGACATGGTTTTTTAATAATTAGTCTACTTTCAGAGATTATTTATTAAATACAGCAGCGTTATGCCCACTATTGCCCACGTGAAAATGAAGTAATTCACATTTGAACTGTCAGACTGACAGTGACAGCTCATATTTTTTCTTTTCAGGCTAGTTAAAGAATTAATTCATACAACCTCATCTTCAGGCAAAACATTTTTTTTTATTTATTTTCAAATACTTAATATGCGGCCATGGTATAAAATATTTAATTTAATTTGGGATGTTATTCAAGATCCAATTATAAAGACAGATAGTAAATGAAAAAGAAGTGTATTTCCGGTCCTTCTTCTAAGATTCTATGATAATCTTCTAATATACCTATAAAAATCTCGTGTCACGGTGTTTGTTACCAAACTTCTCCGAAACGGCTTGGCCAATTTTTATGAAACTTTTTTTCTCTACACTCGGTAGGTCTGAGAATAGGTCGTAGGCTATTTTTTATCCCCCCCCCCCCCAATCTTCGCAGACGGAGTCGCGGGCAACAGCTAGTCTAGTATATAAAAATCTCGTGTCACGGTGTTTGTTCCCGAACTCCTCCGAAACGGCTTGGCCGATTTTTATGAAACTGTTTTCTCTACACTCGGTAGGTCTGAGAATAGGACGTAGGCTGTTTTTATCCCCCCCCCCCCCATTCTTCGCGGACGGAGTCGCGGGCAACAGCTAGTCTTCTTATAAAAATCTCGTGTCACGGTGTTTGTTATCGAACTTCTCCAAAACGGCTTGACCGATTTTTATGATTTTTTTTTGTCTGTATTCAGTAGCTCTGAAAATAGGTCGCAGGCTATTTTTAACCGACTTCAAAAAAAGGAGGAGGTTATTATGTTCGACTGTATGTACTTATCTTTTTTTTATACCCCTATTCTTTGCAGACAACAGCTAGTAAGTACGATCGGCCAAGAGCTGGCTTGCCAGTTTAAAAAAAATTTGCTTGCTTGCAGCCGTTGAAGTTCATTGGTATGGATTGGTATCCATGGACAGATGTCTAGCCACTGCACGCAAACTGGGCCTTTAAGGTGTCAAGCTAGCGTCTGTGGCAATTGTACCATGTACTTAATAAAAAAAAAAACTGTCATCATATTCCCTTTTTATTACCCTTGTACTTTAACTAAAGCTAGTATCTGGACACAGTAAAACACAGCAGCAAGTATTTAAAATAATTTACTTTAATAATTAACGTCTTTAAAACTACCTACGCTTTTAGAAATTAAAAACATTAGAAACTGACCAACAAAATATTATAAATTAAAATTTATCCAGTACCTACCTATAAAATACTTCTAACTTATATCTATATGAAAATTTTTATTTGTATAATTTTTAAACGAGTTTGTGTTTTTATAAATGTAGCGAAAATCTTGGACGGGTGTGCGCGTCGGCAGTTCCATTTCAGGGTAGTGCGTGATGGCGGTCGGTATCCGCACCAGGAGGAAAAACAGGAGTTCCAAGGCGCTGAACAGCCCGACTCCCAGGAACATGTTGAACACACCGCCAAGTGACGCTGTAAAAAAAAAAACATTTTTTTTCAGGAAGTTAAAGAAAGACAAACATTTTTTTTTAAGCTTCGCGCTCTCGGCGCGTTAGCCAAACGGGGAAACGGAATTAGGTGAAGGACAGAAACGTTTTATTTGCGACAAAATAGTAAATAAAAAAGAAACAAAAGTAAAAATAAAACAATGATAAAATGACATGCGTTAAGAAGAAAAAAACATTTTTTCTCCCATATTTTAAAATATGGTAATTACCATGATAGAATGCCAGCTGCCAACCTCTCGAACTAAATAATTCTACACATCAGTGTCGAGCCCGTCCCGCCTTTTTGGTGTGTTTAAAACTGACAGTTAATTTTTCATGTGACGTAAGGTAGTTCTCGCATTGTATGTTAACAAGAAATGGGACTGTGGATTTTTTAGAAAACTAACGAGAGACTTTTGGACATAATACAGGGTGAAATCTAAATGATGATACAAAATTAGTGTTTCTAATTTAATTAATGCTGATACATAATGCTTTACTTAACTCAATTGTTAAAATTTGTCTGATAAAATTTAAGATGAACATACATTGTTGAAATGAAATCACTAACTCAATGTATTACATTGAGTTTGTGCATTAATTATCCAGCATTAACGAGTTAGGAACACTAATTTTGTATCAATTTTGTCAATAGATAACATTATTTCTTGTAGTGTATATGGCGCGAATTAGTGAAAAAAACAATACCTATCTGCCTTTGTCACAACTATTTAAATCATTATCATACACTCAGTAGAATTTGTATTTTTAAGTGTATTTTCCACGAACACGTTTGTCTCTAAATCACCACAATTACTCGTAATCACAACCTCAGAATCGACCGCCAAACCTTCCACTATTTTGTGACGAAATTTAATGGGTAGATTATGTTTGAAACCTTTTTCTAATACTTAATCAATTTTTACCATCCAAAAATTCCACATTCGTAAGATTTTTAACACGAGGGTAGAAGGTATGACCGTTAGTAGATTCTCTATTATTATAGTTCAAAGAAGAAAAAGATTCTGTTCGACGACTTCGACGTCCCGTAAGCCAACGTAATATTTTACACTGAGTTAAATACTTTCATGAGCATCTACTGAAGCAAAAAACCGGGCTCTTTCATCCAAATGATCGAATTCAATTTTATTTTATGTAATTTAAAAGTAAAGTTCCACATAAGTTCAGACTGCAATACTTAATGTATTAAACATTAAAGTATTGCAGTCTGAACTTATGTGGAACTTATTTGGGCAAAAAACTGCACAATATAATGAGTGAACTTAAAAAAACTGAGTTATACATAGGCCAGCAAAGTATGCCACGGTTAAATTATGCTAATGAAGTAACACGTAAAAATACAAACCAAGCCAAGAATGAGAAAGGGGCATTAAATACTAAGTACAAATCTAAATAACAAAAAAACTAGTGTTAAAACTAGTGTGTGTGTTAAGATGTAATTTTAAATTACTTATGTCTAAAGCTCCAAACGCACTGATAGCGGAGTAGATAGTGGCGGTGCGGTAGCGGTGACGGTTGTAATATTCTAACTTGTATGAACGAGTTCGCGGTACGATCCGCACAACCGTTCATACAATTTAGAATATTACAACCGTCACCACCACCGCAACGCCACGCCTCCGCGTCTATGCGTTTGGAGCTTAACACGAAGCCAACCAACAACAAACAAAATCACTATTTAGATTTCACCTTGTATTATGTCCAACTTCTCCAAGACTTGTTTTTTAACTACCTATACCTATCTATTCTTTTTTTACATAATATTGACTCGTGATTGACCGCTATCTCACCTTACTAATGAGAAATGCAAATTAATAAGCCAAGGTATATCTCACTGTTCAGCGACAGAATATCTCGGCTCGATATATATATTTTAGACTATTTCAGCCTATTTAAACAAACACTAATACTTACATAACAAAGTGAACCAAGTTTGCGTAGGCAGCTTCGTGAAGATTCGCGACCCGTCCACCAACACCCGCAGGCGAACGACTGTCACCTCACTCACGTTCAATCCTGAACTAAAGTAGGTAAATGTATAAATTAAGTAATCTTACGTGAGTGATCACGTCTTAAAAAGAGTTTAACTCGACATGTTTTGGGCTAATCCGTAGCCCTTCTTTCCGGTTTCCCGGTTTTAAGACGTGAGAGTGATCCGTATATTTTCACTATGAGCTAGTCTCACGGTAGTTTCCTGTTTTAAGTAATCTCTTCTAATCTGTATAAGTACACGATGATTTTTGATCGGTCATCACGAACCAATTTTTCTAGATCAGTATTCGGTGGCGACCACGTTAAGTCGCAATTACATTCATGAAACAAAACGTATTTTTTTTAAATAATGATCATTAGGAAAATCACTTTTTAATTAAAATTATTGTCACCCCACACTTGGTTTAGTCTATATGAGCCTAAAACCTTTTTGACAAGTCAGTTTCTTAAACAAACTTTGACGTGAGATCTGTCGAATTCCCCGCCAAAGCGATGACACTTGACGAAACTACTTAACTTTAACAAATTTAAGATGACCATGGATTCGGTGGATGGAGGAAGTTTTAATAAAACCTTTTTTAAAGTTAAACAGAGGCTTAACTGCTTGAAACCTCATCGATTAAAATCTATTTTGACTAAAAATTAATATTTTTGAAATCCTCACCAGTTAAAAATCAACGTTCATAAAAATCAATTGTTATTGAACTCCTCCGAAACACTTGACCAATTTTTATGAATATTTTTGTAGTGAAAATAAACGGATCACTCACGTCTTAAAACGAGTTTAACTCGACATGTTTCGGGCTAATCCGTAGCCCTTCCTCTCGGAGTCGCACGTCACGGCGGCTGCCAAACGTGCACTGCGTGCTAACGCCCTGGTCGCGCGGCTACTCGACGCAACTGACAGCGACACACAACTACCCCCGTTTTCATCATCACTTTTATTGTTATTGTCAAATGTAGGGTAGCACACAACACTAACCACATCACTTTGTAAAGGTTCGCTCACACTCACCGTTGACGCAGTACGAACATTGTTCAACACTGTTTTCCAACTCGGGGCTACTGACCAACCACTATCCCGGTTAACTCCGACTCCGAGAGGAAGGGCTACGGATTAGCCCGAAACATGTCAAGTTAAACTCGTTTTAAGACGTGAGTGATCCGTTTATTTTCACTATGAGTGAGTCTCACGGTAGTTTCATGTTTAAAGTGAATATTTTTGTCTCTAATTTTAGTACCTATACCCCTATTCTTCCTAAACTCTGACCTTGAATAGCCCTAAAATAGTACTTACTATAAAGGATCCACCGTGTGCTCCACTGACACCAGCCGGTTGGCTTCAAGAGTCAAATCAGTCGTCAATTTCCCACACGAAGGTCTACAGTTGCATGACGAATTATCTGAAACAAAGATCCAACACTAAAGATCGTGTTGTTCCTTTCACTCCTCTGTTTAATGTTATTAGCGTGAACGGAACGGCACCATACGAAGTTCGAAAACTCAATTGGGGATGTCTCTTTTTTTGCAATGTATAGTAAATCGAAAACCATTTGAAGATAAATGCTTTTTAACTCGTTTTATGTACTTAGTTATTTAATTTTAATATAATGTAATTAATTTATTACATAATAAATAAGCAATGCCCTTCTTTTGACATTGGTGTAAATTACGTGACCGGTCCAAGTCGTACTTTATTCTGTGTGGTCAGAATTCTTCACAATTTACGCGTGGATTGAACTACGGAGTTTGATTTGGTTGGACCCGCTGTCTGTCATCTAGCACTCTGACAGCGCCAGTAAAGTGACACTATTGTTACAATGTAGGTAGGTACCACTCCACAAAAAGTCACTTTTGTTACTAACACTCTATGGACCTAAAAGATGTCTGAGAATAAAAATTGTATTTAGTATGAAATAGAAGATTCTGGAGACAAAAATCCGTAGCACAGACGACGCCGATGAGCATCTTCGCTTGCCATTCCACCGAATCCCTTTGGATAGATAGCTAGCTAGCTGGCTAGCTTTGGATGGTTCATCATCATCATCATCAGCCTATGTTCGTCCACTGCTGGACATAGGCCTCTCCCATGGCACGCCACTGAGCACGATCCTCGGCCACTCTCATCCAGCTGTTGCCAGCCGCCGCTTGGATGGTTCGCTAGCTGATATTCAGTAGAACCGTCCCAAAGGTGACAGCAGTACTCCATGCAGGATCGGGCTTGGGCTCGGTAAAGACCAATTAATGAGCTGGTCCGTAGTGAAGTATTACCTAACGCTGTTGTTATAAGTTAGAAAGCAGAAGTAGTATCGTTACCAACGTCCCCCAGACAGTCAAGCTTCGACACGGGACAGGGCGACGGCACATTGACTTCCTCCTCAAACACAGTCCGCAGCGGGTTTGAGCATCCACATAGCCTCTCCATGCATTTAATCTAAAAAAAAAAATTTTTAGGTTTCCGTAGACCTACAAGGAACTAACCTTTTCAACGCCAAGCCTAGCCAAAACGTAAAGCTACTTTGAACCTTATGTCATTGCGTGAAGATCACTTTGACGTTGTATTTTGTGCGCATACAGGGTTATTTTTAATTCACTGACATCCTCTTAACCCTAAATTCCTATCACTCAAACAAATGTTTTTTGTTCTACGACTTTTTAAAATGAAGCACTTTTTTTCCCATACAAATACACAGAGTATCGTAAAAATAAGAGGTAATCTCAAATTGTCAAAACGTAATTACACCAAAAATATTAAGTTATGACAAAAGCCGTAAAACAAAAAACAATTGTTTAAGTGGTAGGAGTTTAGGGTTAAAAGGATGCTAGTGAATTATAAATAACCCTGTATATTCGTCGCTGGCGTTGAAAATGTTAAAGTTTAGCCATTTCCGTCCGTCCACGGCTTAGTGCTAGCCTGAAAGCTGTAAATTTTGCATGAGTATACAGGTTGTCGCAAAACTCTATAATAACTTGGTGCGAGGCGAAATATGAAGTTCTAAAACAACTGCGAGTCGGACTCGCGCACAAAGGGTTCCGTACCATTACCTATCTATAAAAACGGCAAAAGAATCACGTTTGTTGTATGGGAGTCCCCCTTAAATATTTGTTTTATTTTAATTTAATTCCTTTCGTGCGAACCCTTCGTGCACGAGTCCGACTCGCAATTGGCTGGTTTTTTGCTCGTATAGTAGCGTAACGAAAAGGTTCGTCACTTTTCGACTCTTGTGTCAACGCGTTAAGGTCGAAAGTGACAAACCTTTTCGTTCCGCGACTGTACAATATATCTGTCCATTTAGGATTCTCACCATGCATTCAGTCTGCGAGTACAGCTCCCCTGAGACGCAGGCGCCGGCTATGATCTGGTCGTCGCTTCGGTCCCTCACGGTTTCGTACGTGAGCTGCGCGTAGTACTCGAAACCTGGCGTCAGCTCCACCGAGTTCATAGACTCCTCGCCCTCGTACTGGGTGAAGAACTGGAATATTACATGGTGGATATTTAGTCGAGAATAGAGTGCTAGGTTTTCATCATCAGCATCATCCCAGCCTATATACATTTGCCAAAGCTCTTTGAGCAGGTAGTGGACGCCCAGCTGGTCAGGCACCTAGAGGAACAAGGGCTCGACCTGAGCGTGTGCCAGTACGGATTCCGCCAAGGCAGTTCCACCATCGACGCCATTGCGCGGGATGGGCCTTGGCGGATGACGCAGTGTCCCGGGGGGAGATAGTGTTGGCAGTCTCCTTGTACATTGCCAATGCTTTCAACACCCTTCCCTGGGATACAATCAAGGAGGCGCTTAGGTACCACAATGTGCCTGAATACCTGCGCAGGGTAGTGGGGTCATACCTCTCCGAGTATAGTAAGTAAGAGTGGATCGAGCGGGAGATGTCGTGCGGTGTCCCACAGGTGTCAGTGTTAGGATCGCTCCTGTGAAACATTAGCTACGACTGGGTGCTGCGTGGTGCCAACTTACGGAGGGTCAACGTAACTTGTTACACCGCCAACACCCTCGTCACGACTCGTGGCGGCACATTTCGAGACACGTCCCTACTAGCCCTGCCACTGTAGGGCACGCAAGCCTCCTACCAGAATGAGAGGGCTTGCGCCGTAGTTCCGTAGTAATAAATTCTCAGGAGTGTGCAGGTTGGTAAATATTAAACACAAGGCAGACATTACCCGACATCCGTAGAAAAATGTTGCATTGGAGCAATGCAGCACCAGTTCCAGTCTTTTGATGCTGTCCCAAGCGGGCTCCTTTTGTAAGTTCTTCATTCTTTAACAAAGAAAAATATTTTTTTATCAGTAGAACGCTTGCTCTGTGTAATGTAACATTTTTTAAATCGAAAAAGTTCCTAAAGCCTTGGATAGAAGCACCACACACGAAAAAACATCCATGTCAGTTAGTTAAGTGTTAATAGAGCCACATAACACATCACATTTAGTATTAGATATTTTTGAAAGAATGTCTATTATCGCTTAACAGAGTAACATGGATATTTTTGGGACAACCTGTATAGTTAGCTCTGTTCCATACAAGTCCGTCTAAACTTTGTAAAGCTCAGTTTAGATTCACAAGAAAAATCTTCCAAGTTACATTCCATTGCGAAGTTATAAAGCGAACGAGTTTGAATTTGCGCAGCATGTTATGCAACTTGCATGATTTTACCTACTTGTAGGTGGGTCATACATGTTTTTTTGTTCCCGTCTCTCCTGTGGACAAATCAAAAGTTAAGGTTCAATAGTCAACATTTTTATGGTTCCGGAGCCAAAATGGGAAAAACGGAACCCTTATGTACAAGGATTTTTTCGTAACGGCTAAGCTATCCTAGGCGTGTCCGACACGCTCTTGGCTGGATTTTTAAAGCCAAGTCTACATCGGCATGCGGGCCGCCTTACCAACTTTCGGCCCATTTAAATAAATCTTAAGTTGGCTGTCTCAACGCTAATTTTATGTCCACTGGAGAGCCAACTTTTGTTTCTTACGCTGTATATGACCTAGCTCTAAGCTGGTCTTTAAAGCCTTTAGGCCCCTAGCACACGGCGTTTTTTAAACGCACCGTCGACGCGCATTTTAGGAACGCGCGTTTACAGTACAGCGCGTTTTTCATTCCATAGAACAGCCATAATAACCCGCGTGCGTATCGCGTGCGTATCGCGTTTGTATCGAAACAAACGCGCGTCGACGGCGCGTTTAAAAAACGCCGTGTGCTTAGGCCCTTACCTGTTCGGCTGCATGACGCAGCAGACGCCGAACTGCGTCAGCTCCCAGTGGAACAGTTCCCCGCACGGCATCACAGTGTTGTGCCAGCGACAGAGCGTCGCCAGCTGGTAGCACGGCGGCGTCGAACGGTACAACGCCTCGAGCAACGTCACATTGTTGGCGTCAAGCAGCTGTTCTAGCAACAGCAGGTTGTATCTTTCTATTTTTTTGCCTTCTAGGATGTGGGTGAAAGTGTGGGTGAGACGGCGGACGACGGCTTTGTCTTTTGATCTGTAGATGGAAAGATATTCCTGTTGGTATACGGTGTTCTAAACCTCAAACTTAAACTGGTATTGAGCGAGGGCTAAGTTCATCGATATATATGTACTAACGTACTAGATATCGCGATCCGAACACTCATTCTGTTACACTGCTTTGACCCGTTGAAGGTGCAACGGACTTCAGTGCGACTTTGACATTCATGAGCGGCGAACGTACTAATTTTTACACGCTTTATATTAGCTTCACCTGTATGTTTGTATGTATGTATGTTTGTTTGTAACCGACTCCTTAGGGCGCGATTTTGACCCACTTCCCGGTTTCCGATTGAGCTGAAATTTTGCACATATGTGTAAATTGGATGACAATGCAATATTATTGTAACATGGAGCTGATCTGATGATGGAGCTGGATGGTGGCCATAGGAACTATGTAATAAAACAACACAATCCCGTCGAGTTTGGGCTCGTTTGATTCGTCTTGACGAGCACTTTGATCCCAGATGGTAACCAGGGTCTGATGATGGAGCTGGAAGATGGCCAAAAGCACTCCACAATAAAAGGACACAACCCCATCGAGTTTGGGCTCGTTTGATTCGTCTTGACGAGCACTTTGATCCCATATGGTAACCAGGGTCTGATGATGGAGCTGGAAGATGGCCAAAGGCACTCCACAATAAAACGACACAACCCCATCGATTTTGGGCTCGTTTGATTCGTCTTGACGAGCACTTTGATCCCATATGGTAACCAGGGTCTGATGATGGAGCTGGAAGATGGCCAAAGGCACTCCACAATAAAACGAAACAACCCCATCGAGTTTGGGCTCGTTTGATTCGTTTTGACGAGTACTTTGGTCCTAGATGGTAACAAGAGTCTGATGATGGAGCTGGAAGGGGGGTAGGTGGCGGGTTGGGGGGGGAATGGGGTATGGGGTAAGGGGGTCGGGGGTTTAGAGGGTTGGGTGTTAGGGTGTGGCGGTTGGGGTTAGGGGATGGGGGGGGGGTTTACGGGAAATAGGGTGGGGGTGTTGGGGGCTTCGGGGGTAAGTGATTTTGGGGGGTTGTGGGAAATGGGGAGGGGGTAAGAGGCCTAGATGGTAACAAGGGTTTGATGATGGAACTGGAAGGGGGGCGGTAGGTGGCGGGGTGGGGGGTGTGGGAGGGGTGGGGTGGGGGGGGGGCAGGTGACGGGTGGGGGGGAGGTGGGGTTTCCGGGGGTATGGGGGTTCGGTGTTAGGGGGGTTGGGTTTAGGTGGTTCGGGGGTTTGTAAAATGAGGAGGGGGTAAGGGGGGTTTAGGGGATTGGGGGTAAGGGTGTGGGGTTTGGGGGGGTTTGGGGAAATGGGGTGGGGGATGTTGGGGGGTTGGGTTTAGGGGGTTTGGGGGTTGTAGGTGAGGGGGTAAAGTTAGAAAGAAAAAATGCAACTAAAAAATAGAAAATAAATAATAGTTTAAAAAAACTAAAAAACACGCTTTAAAAAATAAAAAATAAATTTTAATAAATTTCAATTCACTATTCTTATAGTGCAGTAAAAAATCTTAATAAGCAATTATTATATTGTTATATCCAGATCAAAATTTGTAAACAATTCTAAATATTGATAAAATAAATAATAATAGTTTAAAATATTTTATTGTAAAAAAAGCGTGGGGTGCTTTTTAAGATGTTATCAAAATGACAATCCTTGACAATTGACACCATGCACCCCACGCTTTTTTTACAATAAAATATTTTAAACTATTATTATTTTTTTTATCAATATTTAGAATTGTTTACAAATTTTGATCTGGATATAACAATATAATAATTGCTTATTAAGATTTTTTACTGCACTATAAGAATAGTGAATTGAAATTTATTCAAATTTATTTTTTATTTTTTAAAGAGTGTTTTTTAGTTTTTTTAACTATTATTTTGATTGAGACTCCGAATGTAAGCGTGAACCTGCACGTAAGTAACAATTCACTACTCAAGTAAGTAAAATTATATGTTGTTCAAGTGACTAAGCGGCTAATAATATTGTAATACCACAATAAAAACATTATTTTAAATAAAAAGTCACGCCATCCTACAATCATAGACTAAAACATGCAGACGTTCCCATTCAAAATTAGTTGTAGGTAAAAAATTGTGACTGACTGAACTTGAATGACAATTTGTTTAATTGCTTTATACCTAGTTTGATATTTTTGAATATTTTTTTATGTTCTTTCTTTTTAGTCTAAATAATATCAAAAAATTTATGTCGTCGTAAAATATGACGTCGTGCGTTTTTCGATACTGCAAAAACACGGCAAAAAATGTCAGCGAATCATCAGCTGTCAGTTTTCATAGGTAAGTTGAGTTTCATAGGTAAACTTGGGAAACTTTTTCTCCTAGTAGGATCGAAAGAGCTCGTGATTCTGAGCAGAAATCACATAAAACTTTCCGAATTTAAAAAAAAGTCAAAAGGTACATCAAAAAATAAAATTGCCCAGGTAAAATAGCTGTGTCACTTCTGCGGTGTATAATCTATATCGCGATGACGTCTTGTGACAATCCGGTATTTGAACATAATTTTATTGTTGTCATGAAAAGTCTTGTCTATCGGTAGAATACCTATATGTCAATGGCCAAGTTATATCAGGTCTGGGAAAAGTAAGACAGATAAACTATGTCACTTAGATAAGGTTCAGCTAAACCGCTGCTTAAAATACGGAGACAGTACGGAATCGCAGTGATGAGGGGTTTACACGGGTCGATTTTCGCCGTGCGGCTAGTCCCACGGCCAAAGTCGGATGCTACCCAACTTTGGGGCTTGCGGCTTTAGTCTGGCCGAATTGCCATTTAGACGGTCGATTTTAGCCGCGCGGCAAAAATCGTGCGGTTTTAGTCACCCGTGTAAACCCCGCTTGTCGCATCGTATCCGCACCGTTTTAATCACATGCCCTCCACGACACTGCCGAAAATAAGTGTTAACTCGACTCACGGTTAACTCACAAGTTACGGTCGGCATGGGCTGCAGGCACCGTCCTGGCTAAGTCCATGTCAGCAGCGCCGGCACTAGCAGGGAAGCGCTCCCACAGCACTTGCGACATAATCACGACAGCCAATAGATGCTGGCAGAAAAAAATCACTCCACATTACTCCAACTCTACTCCACTCACAGTTGACTCATGAGGAGCCAGGGCACATTCTGGCCAATAGATGCTGGGAGAAAGGAAATATTTTACTCACAGTTGGCTCATGATGAATCAGGCCACGTTTTGTGTAAGTAGACCATGCCACGGCCGGCATGGACGGAGGAGCCGTCAGCAGTGCCGGTACTTGGAGAAAGCACGCCCACAGCACTCGCACGACAACCAATAGATGCTTGGACAAAATAAACCCTTTACTCACAGCTAGCTCACGAGCAGCCAGGCCACGTTTTGTGAGGGTAGACACTCGGCCACGGTCGGCATGGGCTGTAGCACTGTCCTGGCCAAGTGCAGTGTCACCAAGTGCCGGCACTAGCAGGGAAGAGCGCCCACAGCTCCCGCTACACACCATGACCACACCACCACACCATGAGATGCTGATGCTGCATGAGATGCTGGGAGAAAAGAACCACTCCACATTACACCACTCACAGTTGACTCACGAGCAGCCAGGCCACATTCTGCGAAGGTAGACACACGGCCACGGTCGGCATGGGCTGCGGCGCCGTCATGGCCGAGTGCACCGTCAGCAGCGCTGGCACCTGCAGGAAGCGCGCCCACAGCACGGCACACAGCGTGCCGGCGCAACATGCGCTGGCAACGCACCATGACAGCCAGCAGATGCTGGCAGAAACAAAACAATATCCAAAATCACATTAAGACTGTTAAGGTTTGATCTGAAACACCTATTGTTCTTAGGATAACCTTATTCTCTTGTTTTTTATTCAGGTACTACACCTTTACCCGCGATCTAGCTCGCGTGGACCACTAAATTGGGCAATTGAATTGAAACTCCGAGCCACCAAACTAGAGGTTTGGCTTAGGACGTCTAATTCGCGGAAAGCTGCCATATTGGTAGGTAGGTATACGTTATCGAGGAATACGTGTCGGGTAACCTCCCTAGATATTAATAAGAAAGAAATGGTAGATGAATGGTGGATGGTGGTGGGAGTGGAGATGGTAGTGGTGGTGGTAGCTTCTCGCGTATGGACCACTTAAATTAGGTACACTGCACACAACTTGCCTGCTAGGTTTACACGGAGCTTAGTAGCTAATGCTTAGTACTTGTCACTTACACTTGTCAGATTGTCTTTCTTCATTACCCGCATCCAAATTTCTTTACCATTTCACGTTCATAATCATTCAGAACCATTTGTTTAAACAATCAACGACACGTAGAATTATTGATACGTGACCGTGGGACGCGTACCACCAGTACAAATCGAAAGGAACCGGGCGATTGCTGAAAAAACTGAATTGAAACGCCAAATGTGGCTGCGCGGAGGGCGACCTTCAATCGCTGCAGCAAACACTTTCTTCACTGTTTGGAAAATGCAGCAGTGGTTTTTCTTACACAGAAATCGATGATCTTTCGAATGAGCTTGGATTTTTTGAGGAGGTCGATCATATCAGATGCCAATCAGGGGGGCTTGCAGCACTGCACTATCGAATAGTCCTATCCCTCCCCTGTCTCGAGGAACAAACAAAATTTGGGAGTCTTATCATACTAATATATATCATCTGGGAGTCTTATTGAACTAGGATTAGTGTCGTGGGCTCTCTTACTAATAGGGATAGAAACTCGCGACTCAGACCTACGCGTTCAAGCAGTAACGCACATGACTGGTATGCGCCGCTCAGAAACAACACCGCTCGCTCATGAAAATTTTAGCTAAGTATTCGTTCGCTCTGATTGAATGATATTGATTTTTTCTGTACTTTTTTTTTGGTGATCAATAAAGAATATTTGTATTGTATTGTATTGTATATTGTATTGCTGTCTCGATCATACCTACTAAGTACAGTTGCGTTTCTTTATCTCTGTTGTTGATGGCGTAAGGTAACGGCAGCGATTTCCGTGGTATTCAAAATCGGCATTCTATTCCGTGGTATTTTTATTTATGCGTTTTGTGATGTATTTAAGAGACTTGCAGTAAATTTGCTCATACAGGAATAAAAAGTAATTTTTTGTCAACGAAATTAACAGCACTAGTGAACATATATCAAGCAAGGGGCCATAAAAATTGTCAGTAAACGCAACGGTACCGCAGAAGCAGGTTGTGTCATACAAACGCAAGATACCTCGCGTAAGTACAACCGTGTTTCTAATTGGTGATTTGGATAATAAATATGACAGTTACTTTAATGTTGCGGTTTTTTAATGTTAGATAGTAGTTTCTTTTATGACTTAAGATCATAATTTTTTCATATTTTTGGACAGAAATACGTTAAAAACGGTAAATTAAATACAGCGGAATAAGCATCCATATTTTTGCAGTGGCAGATTATTCCGAGGTATGCCTCGGCTTAAGATGTAACAATACTTTCCATTCCGAGTTAATTTATTTTAAATTTTGCTTAGCACTTATATTAAATATTTATGGAAATGTAATCTTTAGCTAATACAGCAGGTAAAGAGCAATATCCGTGGTATTAAAAAGTGATCAGAACTCTTAATTTTTAAAGATTCGCTGATCACAATAAAGTATGTTTTCTTAGAAACCCTTAAATATACACGTCATTTTACTTTTATGAATAATTGAAGTATTTTGCTTGTTAAGATATGAAAGTTGAGTTTTTTGTGAAGATTGGAATATGAGCTTTCGATTTACATTAAAAAAATCTCTGTTTACTTGTTTTTTTATGGGTCGGAATTATGTTTTTTGATAACCTGGATTGAAGATAAATCCGATGGTAGGAAAACCCCAACACACGGAAATAGCATATATGGGAATCTAAATCCGTGTTACGAAGAATTTGTACCACTCGGAATTATCTTCTCATATAATGTAATTCCGAGTGGTATTGCCAACAAAATTGAAATTTAGGGTACCGTAAAATTGGATATAAAGTCACTGTCAATTGAAATTGCAAACAATGTAAAACAAACCTTGTATTTAAAATGTCTTTAATTTCCATTTTCCCTCATCAAATACTGCTAAATCCATGTGTTATTTAATCTATACTTACCACAACATTATCCTAAACCATTAAAACTATAAACAAGTGCTAGAATATAGATATTTCATTAAATGGTTTATTTACATTGTTCGCAATTTCAATTGACAGCTACTTCAGATTTAGTCCGTTTCAATGTTATGTGTAATGATTTTTATAATTACTTAAGATATAAGTAATTATAAGAATTATTTTTGATAGGTACAGTCCTCAAAATTAAATTATTATTCTTATTTAAGTATCTCTACCAGTAAAATAATATCCCAGAATCGATTAGGCAAGAAACACAATATAATAATTTCAAAAATAAGTTGAAAGCGTTCCTAATCGAAAAATGTTATTATTCTGTAAATGAATTCCTTAATGATGAGAGTGTAAAACACTACAAATGTAAATAGATCGAATATTCAGTGACAAACGAAACGCTGCACTTGATGACATAGATACTCCTGTAATGTAATAATCAAAATTAATTGAATGTACCTAATGTGATTATTGTAATTTAATTTTTATTATTTATTTTGATTGTTTTTAATTTGTTTTAATTTTATTAATTCTAATGTATGTTCATAAAATTGAAGATCAAAGTAATAATATAATCTAGTAATAATAATAATGCATGATTTCAATTTAATATAAATATGACATAAATGAAATATTTAGTTTTAAGTATTATTGTGTGCCCTTGCAGGGCGTCATGGACCGACTTATAAAACTATTATAACATCTTTTAAAATGTACATGACTTTACAGTGAAATAAATAAATAAATAAATAAATAAACCTTTCTTTTCTAACCTTTCCATACTTTCTGGCCATTATTAATTTGATCTCTAACTTGTGTCCATAGTTCTGTATTTTTGTAGTAAATCATACTAAATATTTTTTTAATTTATTATGTGTATTTTTTTAGGATAGGTTATTAAAATATTTAAGTCTGCGCAAAATATACAGACGCTACAAAAAATATTTTTATTGTACGGAACCAAGCAAAATATTTAGTCGTTATCCACGGAATTGTCAGCCAAAACACACGGAATTAGATTTACTAGCTATGGATTATCACGGAATAAGAATTATTCACATTCCTGCCTTTAAAAAATATTTTTTACTATTAAATCATCCAAGACAAACTACAAAAGTAAAAAAAATCAAAGTTCACTTAAGGTACTCCTAAAAAAAAAAATATTTTCTGACTCTATTTTATTCAGAAGTGCTTATTTTTTTGATGTATTTGAAAAATGTCCTTAAACCCCACGGAATTCGCTGCCGTTACCTTACTTATTTTTCCAAGTCTGAGATTGCGTGTAGTCGTATCTGGTCCTGTTGTCAATTAGGTAATTACGCAATTTAAGAACGTAACTAATAAACCCTTTCTTATTTATATCTATGTATGCAAATACTAAAGTATGAATGTTAAAATGCTGAATCTGAAATTGTAATGAAATGAAAGCATATACTAACATCAAGATTACAATCGAAACGCGGCCTGGCAATGAAATCACGGGCAAAGAGCAGCGTTAAAAGCCAGACAAGCATCGCGTGCAGCCGCAGCTTGTAGGTCAATGAATGTGGTGGTCTGGCTTTATACACCGAAATTCGATTTTTGAACTTCGTATCGTCCCATGCCGTTCGCGCTAATAGCATCAAACAAAAGAGTGAAAGGGGTGGCACGATAGGAACTTCGAATATCGACTTTCGTAGTAGCCCCGTGCACGTGTAAGAATAACTGGTTGTAACTGGATATCGGTCTAGCCGCATATACTTAGCCGCATGTATATGCGGCTAGACCGATATCCAGTTATAACCAGTTAGTTCAAATGGTGATTGAAGTATTGATAAATAAACGTTGGTGTAGGTAACGCCACGAGAGTTGAGGCAAATGATTACACACACAGCTACATAAAGTACTGATTGCAAAAAAGGTAGTGAATGAATGAAATGAGTGAGTGAATGAAAATGTGAGTTATATACTTATATATAAATCAGATAAGCATAGTTTTCGTTAGTTATAAAATACCGATTTTTTTTCTTGTGAGTATTTCTTCATCATCATAATCATTATCATCATCATCAGCCTATAATAGTCCACTGCTGGACATAGGCCTCCCCCAATGAGCGCCATTGCGCCCTGTCCTCGGCTAGACGCATCCAGCTTCTACCAGCAGCCTTTCGCAGATCGTCACTCCACCTGGCCGGAGCGCGTCCTACACTACGTTTGCCAAGACGCGGTCTCCACTCAAGAACTCGTTTACTCCAACGGTTGTCGGTTCTTCGACAGATATGACCAGCCCACTGCCACTTCAACTTGCTAATTCTCTGAGCTATGTCGATGACCTTAGTTCTGTACTCACAGTACGGCTAATCCACCAGTTCAAAGTCGCTCAGCGAGCTATGGAACGAGCTATGCTCGGAGTTTCTCTGAAAGATAGAATCCGCAACGAGGATATCCGACACAGAACTAAGGTCATCGACATAGCTCAGGGAGTATTTCTTATCAGTTTCAAATTGTTTTATTTCAAAAATAGATTAAGTATATGAAAAAAGAAAACTTATAATATGCATAAGTACTTAGTATTACGTAAGTATTTCATCATAAGATCATACCTATATGATCCCATCCCATAATCCCAATCTGGTGAAATGGAGAGAAAACAAAACAAAACATCGAGAGTAAAACTAACCGATCCGAGTGGAAACTGGAGCACAGGTACTTGAATCCGTGAAGAGTTGTGGACATGAAGAACTGCCCGGTGGCGCGACGAATGCTCATTTTAGTATTTAAAGCTGCAAAATGCCCAAAGTGTTATGTTATTTGTTTTAAAACGTAAATATTACTTACTAGAAAATAGATCCGCCCCGGCCTTGCACGGGTCATTATTATTTCAGCCGAAAGACGTCCACTGCTGAACATAGGCTTCCCCAGGGGGGCACACTTACATATATCACACTTTTCATGCGACTACAGCGATCTCTGGTTGTTTGGTGGAGAACTAAATTAGCGGCCATCTTGGTTGACTTGTCAAACTTGTCAGTTGTCATTCATCGGCCATGGCCATGGCGTACCAAATTGTACGGTCAATGACTTTAATTGATAGGCCACTTGCCAATGTTCGTATTTTAGCCGTATAGTGCAAATCGGGTTTAGCCGCTTATACTTCGTATATGCTGATTTGAATTAGACGGCTAAAATACGAATAGTGGCAATTAGCCTATCAATTAAAATTACGCGTAATTATAGCTGTACATCACTACCAACATATACATATAGATAGGTATACATCTATAGATACGTCACATTAGTTCTTCACCAGGGCGTAGGGCAGCAGCACCTTCCATACATGCATATTTGACCATAAAGTTGCCACTCTTGTTCATATAATATTACAATACTCTTTGGGCTTCCCCCAAGGCTCGCCAAACAGATCCGTCCCGTACCATCCGCAACCAACGCGGTCCCGCAACTTTAACCAGGTCGGCTCTCCATCTTGCGTCTTCCGGTCCGTGGACGCCACTCGAGAACCTTTTCGCCCCATCACAGGAGCCTCCTTAGAAAAAGTAGACCAAAAATAAAGAAAGTCCATAATAGCACATATATAAATACGGAGCAGAAGAAAAGCTTCCGAACAGTGCTCGAAATTCTTACCTATTATCATAGATAGGGTTGTCGCTCGGTAAAAACAAAAATGAAAGATTTTAATACTTTATTCAAACAAGTACCTAAGTATCTAATATCTGTATATCTACAAACACTACAACAGGTAGGCATCTTTAAAAACAACCGAATACCCGAAATATGTAGCTAAACGCTAAACGGTCGCGTCGTCGCTTGCGGCACACCTGAACTTTGTCTACTTACTGAGCTAGTTCAAACCGGTTTGTCTCCGAGCGGGTGCCGGTGCACGCCCCCCCCCCGTCTTGTCTGTGACAGGTCACGCACACATATGTTGTGCGTGTAGTAGTGTAATGCGTGCGTGACGTTGTTTGAACTTTTTATTCTGCTCCGTATTTATTCATGTGATAATAGGCGGCAACTTCACATTTTTCACGTCTCTTTCCCCTAAACTAAATACGCGCGGAACCGGGACGCGTCAGTAGCATATTACATAATTAGAAAATTCTCTGGAACCATTCTATCTATTGATAAAAAAAAATCCGTTGTGTAGGTAGTTTAAAAGATCTAAGGCCGTGGTCGCTTTCACCCGCCGCACGCGGCCGACAGCGGCCCGCCGCCCGCGGCGTCTGAATGGTGTGTTCGGGAATGCTCGGGAGTGGTCGCCGAACACACCATTCAGACGCCGCGGGCGGCGGGCCGCTGTCGGCCGCGTGCGGCGGGTGAAAGCGACCACGGCCTAAGCCATACAGTAAGTACACAGAGGGGCAGACGGCGGGAAGCGACTTTATTTACCTCCTGCAGCCCACGTCAAATTTTGTTTCAATGAACTTTAAACTTTGTCACTTAAGATTGAGTTCGATGTCACATTAGAATAAGTCCTAATAAATAGGACATTGAACCTTAAACTATTTACAGTCACGAGCTTTAATTGGGGACCGCCTTAAGGTTGACAGTCCTGTCATATTGTATAGGGATTCAAAGGATATTTTTCCGAAATGGGTCCCAAAATAAAGCGCGAGTCCGTACCTAAAGACTAAGATAATAAAGAACATGACATTACATAAGTAATTAGATTAATAACGGCATTTACATAGCAAGAGATAAACTTTGATGCAGATTAAATTCTTAATAAAATTAAAGACTTACCTTAAAGTGACACTAAAATACTTTCCCAAAAATGCAGTCACGCAGCAGTCAGCTACAACTGTTTCCCATCACACAACTCCAACACAACCTACGATACTAAACCAAGTCACCTACTTCACGGTTAAGCTCACCTTTTAGATTCTAATCAACTTAGTAAGGGCCCATACAATACATTGCGTGATGCTAGCAGTGGCGGATCCAAGGGAGGGATAGTAAAGAGCTCAATTGAAGCATCTGAGTGCTGTTAAACATCGCAAAATTAAATTTAGAGTGAAAAATTAACTTGCTATGATGTGCCTAAGCGGGATTAAGTTACCCAGTTGCCTGCGTCTCTTTTTTCGCACTGCGAACTACCGGGAAAAAAATCACAGTATAGGTAAACCGTTAAAATGAGTCCTCGCCTGCGCGGTACAGGGGCTGGGGGGTAGACGACAAAGGAGGCCGGGAGGGGTGCGGGCGGCAGGCACGCACCTCTCTCGGCTCCTTTGTCGTCATAACCCCCAGTCCCTGTACCGCGACCAAGTGGCACAAATATTAGTGCCACTTGTCCCATGGAACTACTGGAACGAAATCGTCTCAGTTGTCCCGTAATGGAACAACTCAATGGGACTAGTGCAGGGTTTTTCAACCGGTGTGCCGCGGCACACCGTACATTTTCAAGTGTGCCGCGATGCTTAATTGCAGTCCAACCTAAAGGGTATCAATACAACCCCTACGTCCGTTACATATAAATCAAAGCCTCTAATATACCGAATTCTTTACTGGTGTGCCGTGAAAGTTTACTGAAAATAAAAGTGTGCCGTTGACAACAAAAGGTTGAAAAACCCTGGACTAGTGGAATAGACGGCAAACGAGCAATGAACAGTAAAATCGCTCACGCGCCTAATGCCGTGGCAGGGATTTAATTGCACTTTTATTCGTTTTAAAGCGACACGTGCTCGCCAAATGCATGTTTCAAACGCCGGTAGCACATTAAGTATCCATTGGAGATAAGCATCTAAATTGTGACAGTCCGTTTAATGGTCCTGTCTGGTGCTAATTGACTCTTGCTGACCCTGTGGGTAAAATCGATGCTGACTTAACCCTTTAACCCTTTTCCAGGCATAGCGCATACAGCGACCACATAAAACTACACAAAGATTCGACCTTACTCCCTTTACAACATGGTAGAAAATCTATTGAATTTGTTTAAAATATGCTTTGCTTTTAAATTAATCCTGCATTTGTAAAATATATAAAACAATGATTCGTTTTGTTGTAGTGTTGGGGCTTGGAAAAGGGTTAATGACCCGGGTACCTATTGTCACATTCCTCTATCTATCCCAGCCTACTACTGTCCCATGCAGTGCACAGGCCCTCAGAATGAAAGGATTTGGGCCGTAGTTCCCACGCGGAGCCAGTGCAGATTGGGAACTTCAGACACAACATTGAATTCCTCCACAGGTATAGTCGACCAAGAAACTCCTTTACCACCCTACGGTTCAATGTCAGTTGTATGACTTAAGACGTCAAAGGCTATTTTCACTTACAAGCAATGTGACAATCGGCCTTATTGGTTTTATTCTGATGGAGGAACTGTCACAAAAAATGGTAAAGCACTTACATGGTCGACTATACATCCAAGTTTGCTCACGATGTTTTCCTTTACCGCAAAGCTCATGGTAAATTTAAAATGTAAATTCGCACACAAACTCCGGAATACCCCGAGGTGCGAGCCCGGGCTCGAACCCACGACCCTCTGCTTGAGAGACCATAAGTCAAACCACTAGGCCACCACGGCTTCTACCCTCCATTGGGTAACACACCCTGACCTTACGATATTTAAAATTCACCAAATACTGACAACACCGGAACTATCATTCTACTGCAACAAATTAACCTTTTCAACGCCAAGCCTAGACAAAAAGTAAGCTACTTTGAACCTTATGTCATTGCGTGAAGATCATTTTCACGTTGTATTTTGTGACGCATATATCCGTCGTTGGTATTAAAAAGGTCAATTGTTGGAATATGTATACATTTTGTGTATGTACAGGGTCCGTAATTCAAAGATGTATTATATACAAAGTTACAGATCACATTTATTTACAAATTAACATTCAATGATCATTATAGTAAAAATAATTACACCCTCATATAAGTACATTTACAATTGGGAATGTCTAAAAAAAATTACCAGTGGTTTTTATATTTTTATTGTATAGAAAAGTCAATTATAAGAAACTAATTTCAATATTTTGTCATTTAGTTCTCTACTTTTTTCAAAATTAATTATTGAAACTATTTTAGTTGATGACGTCAGATTATAATTGAGGGCTCCCACAATGCCAAATTTCTAAATCTATCTAAATGCGTACGATAAGGCAACCCCTTTATTTATTTTTTGCGTAGTGGTACACTATACACTGTGTCACTTTACTGGCACTGACAAAGTCATGATGATGATGTCAGACAGCGGGTCCAAATCAAACTCCGTAGTATAACCCACGCGTAAATTGTTAAGAATTCTAACCACACAGAATAAAGTACGACTTGAACCGGTCACGCAATTTACACCAATGTCAAATGAAGGTCATTGCTTATTTGTTATATAATAAATTCATTACATAATATTAAAATTAAATAACTACAGAAAACGATTTGAAAAGCATTTATCTCGAAATGGTTTTCGATTTTCTATACATTGCAAAAAAATAGACATCCTCAATTCATAATGTCATGTCAAAACACAGTCGAACAAACTGAATCGTTTAGAACTACAAAGTAAAATAAAATAAAAATAAATTTCATCATTTCCTGCTTGAGTAAGAATGCGATATCAGATATCAATGTTTTAGTGTATATCAAATTCTGAATTTGATGGTGTATCTACTCAGCCAAGTAAGTGTAAAAAAAACAACAAGGCAGATTGTCACATCGATTTGTAAGTGAAAATGGTCTTTGATGTTTTAAGGCCACAACAAATTGGGAGCGCGGGGTGCCGTCGGAGCGCGCAGCCTATAACACTGAATCAAATACGCTGTGCCGCGCTGCCGATGTGTGTCACCGTATATTTGACTCAGTGTTATAGAGCGCGCTGGGCACGCTCCGTCGGCCCGAGCTCCCGGTTTCAAGCCTTCAAGCTGTACCACTGACATTCAACCTTAGGGTGGTAAAGGAATTTCTTGGTCGACTATACTGAAATGTCCATGCAATTAAAGTGGCTTAGAACTAGAATTTTAATAATTAAAAACAATATCTCATTTTCTTTTATTTTAAAGTTTCAACTTTGTGTCATACCATCTCACTTCAACTAATAGTAATTGATTCGAGAGAGAGCGAGATGGTACGACATTTCGAAGTAGATTTCCAGGGTGGAAACATTTCGCTGCAAATGTCATGTTGACATTCCATCTGTCAAAGAAATCATCGTGAAATTGACTGTGACAATGTTCTACCCCGGAACGCGATTCAGTACCATCAACTGTACAAAGATCTAATAAAACATAATATTAAGTAGAAGATTTTGATTGAGTAGATAAAACATATCGTCACTGCTTTGAAAAAAGCTCATATCTCAAATCAATATGTAAACCAAACTGAACCTTGATGCGCACTAAGTAAAGTTCACTTCGCCAGATTATCAATTTTGAGATACGAGCTTTTTTAAAAGTAGTGTCGATGTATAAAAAAAATACACAATTGATTTCATTATTAATTAATATCAGAAATATTCTCGGGCCACCATCCCTTCCTCCCCCTCGATATAGGCAGTACTTTGCAAAAAACGGAATTTATGGCATCTTTTTTTCGAGTCACATAATGCTGGTACTACACGATGGGCCATCGCGATGGTCCACTATGATGGGCCAGCGTGTGGAGGGAGTAGTGGTGTCAGATGGCTTATGGCGCGTGCGACGGTCGTGGGATGGCGTCGGTGTCGGTTTTTGGCCGCACATCAAAGGAATCAAAAGATCACAACTGAACGGGTTGATCTCAGGTTGTCCAGGTCGCAAAATGACTACATAGGTTGATAGACCACATCGCAAATTGTCCAGATCTTTATTTGACCACGTCGCACAACGACTAGGTCGCAAAATGCCTACATATTAGCTTATTTTTGCCCTTCTGTACTCGTGGTCCAGCTATAGTTTGTCCAACTGCTTTTGCCCTTGAGCGGAGCTCCTCTTTGTGGCTATTTTGCCCTTCGGGCTACCTAACTATTTTTGTATTAAAATATTATTGAGTGATATAAAATAATGGCAGTATTATTTCCGGATTGGACAAATTAGTTGGACCACGGGCACGTACCTTCTGTGTTTTGTTCCATAAATGTACCTACAGTCAAATTAAACTACATTATTTTGGGTTGTTATTTTTAATGAATTACCTAGTCATTATGCGATGTGGTCAAATAAAGATCTGGGCAATTTGCGATCTAGTCATTATGCGTTGTGGTCAATCAACCTAGTACCTGGTACCTTTTGCGACCTGGACAACCTGAGATCAACCGAACTGAACGTCGCCATCGTGCAGATGCGTTGCAGCCATCGCTGGGCCATCGCACCGACCATTTAATGGCCCATCGTGTAAAGGAGCTATAACATATCACTTGAAGGGTACTCGGAAAGAACATGCCTAGTCACCTTTGAAAAATGTCATGTCGTAAAGTATAATAAGTTACCATTACATAAAATATGGTTATCTGAAAATAATATACATTTTTTCACTTCATAAAAAATGGTTACCATAGCAATTGTTCGTGGATGACTGTCTTTCAAACCGCTATAACTCAAAAAGTTTCTGAGGTGACTAGACAGACATCAAATAAGTTGACCTGCCTTGTCCTAGGTTGTTATAAATTTCGAAATTACAATACAATACAATACAATAACTCTTTATTGTACACCACAAAGAAAACAATACAGAAAAACAAGTACATGGAAAAAATATACAAGGTAAGCAATAGATGTATAGCACCATGTCCAAAATATAGTATGTTTAAATTAATTTCATCAAATCACAGCTACACAATTTTTAAAAATCATCTTGTTAAGAAATTACTGACGGTCAAAAAGTTCCATTGATTCTCTTTAAAAACATTTTTAATGACAATTTTACTATAATCAATGGATTATTTTTTACTAAAGTCGAGTTTAGGAATTATTGTGTTCTAGTATCATCCTTATTGTGTACCTTAGATAGTTTTAGTTTTGCTAGATCATTTTCGACTGTAATCTGCTTGCGTTAAGGTCACTAATTCAACACGATTTCGTCTATAACATTTTATCTAACATCAAACACTCGTTCTTTTTGGTTTAAGCCTTAGCCTAAGGGTGTGCTTCCGATAGCGGAGCGGAAAAAGACGTGTAGAGTCGCCCAATAACATTGACAATGAGGTATTTTCCAAGACATTGCACTTTCCTAAATGTATATTTTACGAAATGACTAGCTGTTGTCAGAGATGTCGTCTGCGAAGAAATCATTTAACGCTATTCCACGAGAACTACAACTTTCTAGGATCAAAAGTATGCTATATTTTAGCATAATCTCTTGATTTTTTTTGTATAATCAACAAACATCCAAACATTACTAGATGGCGCTAGGAGTCGATACAGGTACTGAATGGGTAAATGTATGTTTTAAGAGTGTACATTTTAAAGAAAGTACAATATCGGGAAAGTGACAGCCCTAAGCCGTCAAATAAGTACAGCGAGGCCAGAACAAACGTGATTGGTCGACTTTCCACGTCTCGGCTTCGCTCCGTCAATGGAAACAAATCCTAAACATCGAATACTACGCATATTCTGCTCCAGTGAATGGTGTATCAGTGTCATAAAACGGGCACGTGTCTGAATATCGAATGTATTAAAATATCGAATGGTTAAAATATCGAATGGTTAAAACCGTTATCCTTTTAAGATTGTTATAAAACTAAACTACCCTAACACAAAGGGATTCTATACAATGCCGTTTTTAATAAATCCTAATAAGTATGTATGTAAAGTAAACCCTTTGTTGTACAAAGGTAAAGAAATGAAAAACACTATTGACAACCGTTGAGGTACGTGTACAAAGACGAACTTCCTTTAGGGATATCTACCAGTCAACCTTTGAGTTAATGAGAGCAGCATTTAGCAAGGGACGGACGAAGAGTAAGGTAAAATGTCGGAAATAAAGAAGTTTACGGTTTCAGAAAAAACTTTTCGATATTTTAACCATTCGATATTTTATACATTCGATGTATTTAAACTTTCGATATTCAAAACCGTGCCCCGTAAAGCCACGGAGTAGACAGTGGTAGCAAATAAGAGGAGCCATCCCGTTCACCAGGCATACGTACGACGTACGGTGCGGCGAACTAGTTCCCTGTCCATTGCGTGTGCCGCCAGGTAACCACTATGCGGCGAGCGTCTCAGCGGCGCAATGTACAGAGAACACGCTCGCCGCGCCGCCGGCAGCGCGTATTTGTGGTCAGGCCATTAAGGGCATTGCACCCCTAAAACAACACTAAAGTAAACACAAATTTCAACTTTTCAGATTAATTCAAATGTAGTCGCTGTACACTTCAAGGAATACTCCAATAACGCATCGACACAATCATCCCCTGGCGGTATCTTAAGGAATTACATGAAAGTCGAAAGTTTGATCGATTTTTAACCGTTCTACAAAAACCACCGTAAAAAATACCGGTGAAAAAAATAATCCGGTTTTTTACCGTTCTAAAATGTCCATTATTAAACTGATATAGAAATACGTACATATTTTGTATCAGGTCTCATTTTGAGTATTTTAAAATGTATGAAAACTTGATGGTCCCAAAGGAAGACCAGTGCCGTTCATAAGATCGTCCAATTTGCTGATTCGTGATCATTTTGTGACATGCACATTTTTTACTTCATTCTTGTTTTATTTTTATTGTTTTCTCCATATTGACAAATAAATGTTTTCTTTATTTCTTAAGTCAATTCAATTAAGTTTTTTAAAGTATAGCTCCATCGATACTATCGATGATTCTGTCAATGTCGAGGTCGATAAATATACTATCGATTAGCCCTTGTCCGGTAGCTTCGGTGTAGTCTTTCAACCTTTTGACCGCCACGCATCGTTTTTGTTTGGAACAAAATTGATTCTTATGCGGATGCGGGTAGGTTTAATTTTGTATTACTGCACTGTCGTCTATAGCCGGCGCCGGCATTCAAAAGGTTAAGTCATGTTTAGAAAAAGTAACTACGTCATTGTTGTTTTAGAGGTGCGATGTTGGTTCGTGTATTGAAATCGTTCCGCTATTTTTTTAATCTGCAGGTTTTTGTAACACAGTCGAAATGTCCTACATAGACATACATAACAATTAGGTACACATATTAAATACTAAATCGATTGACACAGATCCGCTGCTGCAACAGATGCATTTCCATGGTCAGTTTAACTGGACTGGGTTCTGTAGAGATAAATTATTGAATTAGGCGTTACTTTACGGAAGTCCATATCAATGAAATGAAACAATTACTTTGCTCACCCGCGACCTTATGGTATCAATAGCTTCATAAGGCATGCTATCTAGGTTAGGGTTGTCAGACGGCCGGCAAATCCAGGATTGTCCCGGAATTGCCGTCCTTGTCCCGTGTCCAGGAATTACACTTAAAATCCCGGATTTCGAATACTACTTTTGTCATTATGTTACTATACTAGGATGCTAAATAAAAAAAATGAGCCTGCAAGGGATCTCAATTTTTATTGTTTATTTTTGTTTTTAAGTCTAATGATAAGAGCCAATGTTGTGTTAATATCAAATGAACATTGTACACATATTAACAAACACTTATGCCGATTTTTACCAAAGTTTTATTTCAAGAATAAGAAAAGGCAGAAGCGGTACTCAATTTGAGTTTTGATGTTTTACATTACAAATAACACTGCGATGCATTAGTACCAGTACCTAATGCATGTTTTTATTAACTTGCAATGTATGTACGAGTCAAATCTTGGAAGTTAAATTTGACCCACTTCCAGTGGTCGGATAAACTCGAAATTTGGTATACTTCTGTAGGTTGGACAACAATGCAAGTATAGCCAGTAGTATAGCGCGCCGCCAGCCACTCCCCCGGGGGGTGGGGGGGGGGGGGCGCTCACGCACGCTCACCTCGTGACGGCGGGACACACGTCCAGCAGGCAGCAGCCGGCGCGGCACACGGGGCAGCTGCAGCGCGCCGCCAGCCACTCCCCCGGGGGGTGGGGGGGGGGGGGGGGGGGGCTCACGCACGCTCACCTCGTGACGGCGGGACACACGTCCAGCAGGCAGCAGCCGGCGCGGCACACGGGGCAGCTGCAGCGCGCCGCCAGCCACTCCCCCGGGGGGTGGGGGGGGGGGGGGGGGGGCTCACGCACGCTCACCTCGTGACGGCGGGACACACGTCCAGCAGGCAGCAGCCGGCGCGGCACACGGGGCAGCTGCAGCGCGCCGCCAGCCACTCCCCCGGGGGGTGGGGGGGGGGGGGGGGGGGGCTCACGCACGCTCACCTCGTGACGGCGGGACACACGTCCAGCAGGCAGCAGCCGGCGCGGCACACGGGGCAGCTGCAGCGCGCCGCCAGCCACTCCCCCGGGGCTCCGCCGGCGGCCCCCGCCCGCGCCGCCCACCAGCGGGCCATGCACGAACAGCACCACAACACCCTAAGGATATGCACAATATATTTACGGTGAAGGAACACATCGTACAGTCGAGTTCTCCAATATCTGTACAGCCAACCGTTCATAAATATCTGTACATAGACCTTATTACCGTAACATAATGTTTATGTTTATATATTTATGAACGGTTGGCTGTACAGATATCGGAGAACTCGACTGTACACACCTGAGAAGAAGCCTTGTGTCCTGAGTGGGACATAACCTTCGTGAGTCCTTGCAACAAATTAACAGTGAGAATAACTGCCTGACTTTTTTTAACAAATGTACTTAAAAGGGGTGGAACGCGAGTAAAGATTATATCGTTTAGTATAAATACTGACAGAGATATATTTCGATTAAAACATTGTTTTTTTTTAGTTAACATTAATTTCATTGTATACCTTTGAATGTCAGCATTAACTAGGTTATTTGGTTTCTCATTAATCCTTTCAAACTAAAAGTGTGTGATTTTAACCAGTAAAGCGAAAATTAATAACGGACAAATGGTGTGCTAAAATGGATCAGATTTAAGATCTTTTTCTCAAAAATATCCGTAAAAGTTGTCATTATTCTTTACATATTCTTTATTTATTATTTATTGTTACTATTATTATATCAGAACGCGAAGTGCATAAACTCGACAACAATGTCGCATACAAATTCAATTTTATTGTCGAATCAAACTTTAAAAAAAGTTAAAACGCCCATTGTAATAAGTTGGCACTATTTTTATACAGCCAACTCAAATGATCGGTATCAGTTGTTTTGTTGGAACTCCGGACTTTTTTTAGTGTGTTTGAAACAGCTTGTGGTGTTTTCTGTAGAAAAATACACCTGCAGTTTTTTTTTAATGAAAAAAGGCGGGAAATGATTAAATGACATTTAATTTTATGTGATTTGCAACCCTTTGTACTTATTTAAGTTAATAAAAGTTTATTCTATTTTTTTTTCCTTTACCATTTTTGAGAAAAGCTTTATATTAGTTTCGGCTGGAATAGCAATTGCTGGCTTCGTATTAGTTAAAGTTTAACTCGCAAGCTCGTCCGTTTGATACTCATACTCAGCCAGCAATTGCTACTACCAGGCCACGACAATAATGTACTATTATACCACATAATGCAATAAACGATACGGCTGTGACTATAGTACCCTGTGAATCCAATACACTGTATCTTCAGTACACTGTCTATGGGAGTTACAGTTACAGTGTATTGGATTCACAGGGTAGGTACTTTACTGACCTGCAGTGGCACTGTTGGCACTCGGGCGGGCCGCCGTGCACGCCAGGCGGCGGCGGCAGGCAGCGCCGCGTGAGTTTCACGTCCGCGGGCGCCTGCATGCAGCCGATACACACCTCCGCCTCCTGGGGGAACCACGATGCTCAACAACGCTACCAAGAACGACTGGTTAGAGTAATTTACCAAAATCGTAATTTCCTTGTAGCAAAATTTCCGTTCGCAGATTTTCCTAGATACTTTTCTTCTCACCATAGTTTTTTACTGAAGCTTATTTTCACAGTAGCGTTTTTTCCCAACTGGGGACGTCTATTTTTTTGCAATGTATAGTAAATCGAAAACCATTTCGAGATAAATGCTTTTTAACTCATTTTCTGTAGTTATTTAATTTTAATATTATGTAATGAATTTATTACATAACAAATAAGCAATGACCTTCATTTGACATTGGTGTAAATTGCGTGACCGGTTCAAGTCGTACTTTATTCTGTGTGGTTAGAATTCTTCACAATTTACGCGTGGATTATACTGCGGAGTTTGATTTGGACCCGCTGTCTGACATCTAGCACTTTGACAGTGCCAGTAAAGTGACACAGTGTATAGTGTACCACTACACAAAAAATAATTAAAGGGGTTGCCTTATCGTACGCATTTAGATAGATTTAGAAATTTGGCATTGTGGGAGCCCTCAATTATAATCTGACGTCATCAACTAAAATAGTTTCAATAATTAATTTTGAAAAAAGGAGAGAACTAAATGACAAAATATTGAAATTAGTTTCTTATAATCGACTTTTGTATACAAAAAAAATATAAAAACCATGGGTATATTTTTTTAGACATCCCCAATTTGAATTGGCAAAGAAACATAGGTAGGTTTAGGTTATGTTAAGTTTTCATCGGCCCGAAGGCCCAAAAGCACACAGAAGAAGGAGTTCCGCGAGAGCGGAGCTCCGTCGACACTGTTTCTTTATCAAATCAAATTGGAAAAAACGCTACTGTGAAAATAAGCTTCAGTAAAGAACTATGGTGAGAAAAAAGTATTTAGGGAAATCTGCAAACGGAAATTTTGCTACATTGGTAAATTGGTCTAACCAGCCCCAAGAACGACCACACATTTTGAAACCATCTATAACTTATTCCTCGAAACAGGCGAGCATGTATGAAAAGACTAATGAGGGAGCGAAAGATGTATGTTAGGATCGTAATAGGTGGTAACAAAATGGTCTGCCTACCCCTGTGCTGGGATGAAACCGTTATTGTATGTGTGTAGGCATAACTTATTACCTCATCAAAGTAATACACTGGGTTCTGTTCGACGTGCTGCTTGAACACCGTCACAAATCTCTCAATCATTGTCGGCATCAGGGATATATGCGCGGGGACTCTGACGGGCTGTGCCAGTCTGGGTTGGAGGTCCCTCAGGGCTGCCGTGGTCACTCGGAACATGAATGGTGCTATGTCATCGCGGGATGGGATTACTTGGATGTTCACGAATTGGGTCTCTTCTTCCCCAGAGGCTGTCAGGTCTGGAATGTCTGTCTGTAAATAAAGTGTGTTTTAGGAGTCATTCATGAATTACGTCACACCGGTCGCTTTGGAACGAAATGTACACTACACGTCACGCAAACTGGCAACATATCGTCGCCGTAACTAGCACTAGAAAATACTGCGTATCTGCACAAGACCCATAGGGAAAATCTGCGTAACTGGCATTGATTAATACTGCGACTGTGTATCTAACAAAATGTAACCAAATTAAGATTTTCCGCCAACAAACGTTAAATCCTGATTAGAATATTGTTGGCAAAAAATCTTAATTTGGCTACATTTGTTAGATACGCGGTATTAACCGATATTTTCCCCATGGGTGTTGTGCAGATACGCAGTATTTATACCAGTTGTAGTTACGCGGTATTGCACTAACATGACGATATAGCAATTTTGTTAAAAAAAAAAAAATAATAATTAAGGAATACTTGACCAAGAAACAGCTAGACAGGCACCTATCAGTTGCCCCCAGCTGCCTGCCTGATAATATAAATAATAATAATAATAAAAATTTGATGGCAACACTGATACTCACATTAGTAGCGACAAGGGCACAGTCACTCTGCTTAACAATATTGAGGCTGTATGATGAGACCTTGATCAGCCATGTCTCTGTCGCTATCAGCTTGCTTGTGGCTGTCAGGGGAACAGACACCTTGTCCACACTGAAATTTAAAAAAAAACTGACTAACATAACAAAACAAGGCGAATTTCTCTTTAGAGAATATCAATACCGGAAATCTCAAATGGCGTAAAGGACAAAAATGCGAAAATAAGTCTTAAATGCCATTTGATAGGGAAAAAAAAGCTGTATACGACGGTATTTAAGACTCATTTTCGTATTTTTGTCCTTTACGCCATTTGAGATTTCCGGTATTGATATGATGAAACTTAATTTGATTACTTGTCCTAAATTCTGTAGGAGTATGTCCAGAATTCGGACATGAGAAGAAGAGTTGTTGGGTTGGGGTTAAGTGTATAATGTGCAGGTAAATTGTTGGCTAACAGAGCCATCATCAGACAAAGCAATCAGTGTATGTATACCATTTTATTGAATTTTCCCTTGTATAGGGAACTGAGTAAGCAACCATGAGGTTGAGATCATAACCTGGAGTGTTGAAAATCCTTGACAAAAATAAAAAATAAAAAACTAGTTTTTCAGCTTTGAAAGAGTGAACACACCCAAAATTTTGATCAGCGATTTTTGTATTAGTATGATTATGGACTTTTATTCCAATGTGAAAAGGTGTGTGGTCCACTAGTACTATAATAAATAACATTACTCATGAAATAATTACAAGTTCTTTTTAACAAGCCGCTTTAAATTAGACCAGGGAAGTCATAATGTTTAAAATAAATTCATTTTATTTAATTTAATTTCATTTATTGACAATTTTTTTAATGAAGACTTGGCTGTATGGTTTTAAAACTTTGCCTTTTCCCTAGCAGAGAATTTTAAAATATTGTTGAGCTCAAGCCTATTTTTTTTTAAATTACCCAACTTACCCTCTAAACTCCGTATTAAGATGAGCAGCAACCACCCTCCAGTCACTGCCCTCACTCTCATATGGCACTAGGGCCCTTACAGCCGGATGCTTTGTCTTCTTCTCCCACCAGCACACTATCTTATACACCATTAATAGATATATTATAGAGGTCGCCGAGAATGCTGCTAGCATCCAAGACCCACCTTCACTACCAAAATATAAGCATATAATATAACCTAGAGGGAGCGCTGAGTGAACTAGTGCAGTTATTGTTATCCTCTTCATGTGATAACCCATGAAATTTACGTTCTCGGACCCCAAGTAGCTATCAAACAGCTGTGCTATCGTAAAACCGGCGGACACGAATTCTGTGGGAGGGTATATGACGCATATACTGAAGAGAGAGTAAGCTAGTGTTATTAGAATATCCATTGTCACAATTATTATGTGTTGACGTGCTTACGGTTGAATCATTGGTTTGGTTTACGATTTATTTTATACTAATTAGAACATTGCGTGTTTTTTATAGAAAAACAGTGATTACAAATGTCAAAATATTGACGTTTGACAGCTGGCTGACCTCAATTTTATTTTAGGTCCTAATTGTACAATATTCCTAGATTTTTCATTGTATATCTATTTAAGTAACGTTTTATCCAATGACTTAAATAGCTTAGTCATATAATGTTGCCATGTAGGAATGGCTTCCCGTTTTAGTGGTAAATTTGTACAATAATTCAAAACAAGATGTCAAACAACTAGAACTATTAGTTTTACACGAAAAAGATAAAAAAGTGGAGCTAAAATAATTACCAGAAAACTGATTTACAGTTGCAAGTTTTCACCTCATTTGTCTATCTCTGAATCGACTGAATCTATTTATATTATGCAGTTTGTTTGTAATTGCCACGAGTATGAAAAAAAACCAGCACTTTTTGAAATTATTATAAATAATACCTTCAACTAACTCGGTCAGGGCCAAGTACAACAAAGTCAAATAACCCCAAAATTGGCCTTAACACTAAAAATATTTATGGCCCTTTTTAAAATTTATGCAGCAAATCATTTTACTGCAGCAGGGGTATTTATTAATATTATACATGGCAATTCTTGCTGGTCATCCAAAAAAAAATCTGTCAAAAACTCATTGGTGGACACGTATTGGATCCATGTCACCAAACAATTTCCAATTTTCTCTGTATTTCCTCGTATATCCTGTGTAATAAAAAGCTCAATACATAGTGCCAGTGGTATTAGTGCTACAGTAAAGCACCAGATAACCATATAATTCAATAAATCAAGAGATAAAACAGGTAACTGTCATGCATGTTTTGCTTCGAAAATATTGTATGTTTCGTCATTTTCTCACTAATTCAATTGAAATTGCTCATGTTTACTGTATAAAATTTACTATAAAGCTAAAATTGTTATGTCTTGACTCAGTTCCACGTGAAATTATTTCGATTTACAACTTTTAAATTGATAAGCAAACACTACCGAGTCCTGGACGGAAATGATGATTGCTTCGAATTCTTTCTAAATATGTAGTACCAGAGAGTTCTCCCTCATCTGCAGATGCCATATATTGATGCACTTACTTAATATGATAAGTGTTGTTAGCTAAATTATAAAAGAATACAAAATATAAATTAAACCAACTACAAAAAACCATTGAAATAACTTTCTACTGTCTATTTGAAGTCGGTTTCTCAGCACAAGACAGCAGGAGTGGACTTAGTCATCTACCTTACCTACGTTATTTTATATTGAACTTCTACCAATTGGGAAATATGTCCCAAGCCCTCCCATTCTGAGAGGAGGACTGCCCTGCATTGGGATGTATTTTTGCAGTGTCCTTACAGGGCTTGATTTAGTATTTTGTATTGTATCAACATAAACAAATAAATAGTTAACAGTTTTGTTTAAATAATTAACCTTTTGACCGCCAGCGTCGGCTATAGACGACAGTACGGTAATACAAAATTAAACCTACCCGCATCCGCATAAGAATAAATTTTGTTCCAAACAAAAACGATGCGTGGCGGTCAAAAGGTTAAACATCTATTAATCATTTCATCTGATTTTGGAGTAGTAAACTGAGCAAAGTTTGAACAGGCTGTGCCAGGAAAACAAATACATGACTATTTAGCCACAAAGACCTCATGATTTTAGCTTTTGTATTGTTTCTATTCCTTTTAAACAGTTCTGTTATAACCGTAAGACATATCGTCACTACTTTGAAAAAATCTTGTATCTCAAATCAATATGTAAACCAAAATGAACTTTATTGCGCACTCAGTAAAGTTCAATTAGCCAGATTATCTATTTTGAGATACAAGCTTTTTTCGAAGTAGTGACAATATTTGACTGAATGCGGCAGTGAATATTATTCTGAGTGTGTGAATATACAGGTTCATCAAACATTCTTTTGCAGCCAGAGAATCTGGAATAGCAGGAGCAGTGTTTGATGAGTTTGGCCATTGAGTCTCCCACTGAGGCTGGTATAGTAACACAGGTGCACTGAAGTCTCTGCAAAAAAAAGAAAAAAAAACAGTTCTGTTATAGTTATGTGCATTTTAATTTTAAATTCACTAGTAAAATATTGTTGCAGAGACATGGCGGGAGTAGAGCAGCCATGTTACACATTAATCAACTTCCCAACAGACTCGGAGCCCTCCAATGACATGCAGCTCAAGTTAGACCTTGGTAAGTACTGTCCATAACTTGTGTTATTATTGCACCTTCAGAACGAGACTGACCCAATAGGAATTGGGAATTATTCTAATTTTTGAAAATTAAACTTAATGCTAAAAGAACAACAGGTTGTGAAATGAGAATGATTCCTATTGGGTCAGTCTCGTTCTGAAAGTGCGATTCTTCGGTCTCCTGTCTATTCCTTCCCCAAAATCAAAATTTCTTAAACCAAACAGTCTCCTCATGTGCGTCATGTCTTTACGTCGACGTTGGCAAAATACGCCTTGCTAAAATAGCAAGGGTGAAAGCCAATGAAAAAAAAAATACCAAACCAAATTGATGTTATTATTATGTCAAACACAAACCACACATCATTTGTGCCAGGAAAATCTCTAGGCATAGTGATATAGCTCTTAAATTAAATCTCGTCCAACAGAGAAAGGTGACACAAAGAAGAAAATCGAGGCCCTCAAAAAGGTCATCGGCATCATTCTCTCCGGAGAGAAGATCCCGGGGCTCCTAATGGTCATCATCCGCTTCGTGCTGCCCCTCCAGGACCACACCATCAAGAAGCTGCTGCTTATCTTCTGGGAGATCGTGCCCAAGACCACAGCCGATGGGAAACTCATGCAGGAGATGATATTGGTCTGCGATGCTTACAGGAAGGTTGGTGTTTTTCTTGCTGGATTCTTCTAAACAGGGTTTTTCTGAACTTGTCGTAGATTTTTCGATATTCATAAGTGCTTGTTACAGACTAAATTGAACAAAGACTTGGCTTTAAATAAAATAAATAAAAATAAATAAATATTAGGGGACAATCTTACACAAATCGACCTAGTCCCAAACTAAGCAAAGCTTGTACTATGGGTACTAGACGACGATAAACATACTTATATAGATAAATAAATACTTAAATACATAGAAAACATCCATAACTCAGTAACAAATATTCGTGCTCATCACACAAATAAATGCCCTTACCGGGATTTGAACCCAGGACCTCTTGCTTCGTAGGCAGGGTCACTACCAACTAGGCTAAAGCGGTTGTTAAACTTTGACTTTGAATATACTTAGGTTGTGTGCAGAGGGATTATTACCAAGCAATACCATGGTTTAGCAGAAACAAGATGTGGAATTGATTGTTTGGGGGAATGACTGAATTAAAATCCTGTGCGAAATTCAACTTTCCAATTTTTAGTTTCCCTATGCCATACACAACTCGCACCCCCAACCGAATAAAGCGGTAATATGAAATGCCTTACTTTGTAAATTAAGCTTTATCCGGTTGTTTTATGGCTTATTTTGTAAACTAAGGCATTTCATATTACCGCTTTATTCGGCTGGGGGTGCGAACTATACACAACTAGAACAAATTTGTTTGAGAAGATTGTCATAGATATGTGATAAAGAATATAATAATATAGGCTTGATAACACATGCCAAAACTGCTGTAAAATTGATCCAACCAATTTGTTAATAATCGCTACATTTGACAAACAATAGGGTAAATCGCCAATAACTGGCCACTGTTCAATAACTAGCCACCTCAAACTGAAAATGAACTCTATTCACCTTTAATAGAACTAATTTTTAGTACAAGGTGTTAATTACTGGCCACGTTATACTAAATTAAATTCTGTTTGTAGGGGAACAGAGTTCATTTCAGAATGAATGAATGAATGAATTACATCTCAGAAACTAACCCATTTGACTGTTCCACCACACTTGACATGTCGTTTCTTGAGCGTGCTTGGTCGAGCAGGACCTGCAGCACCCCAACGAGTTCATCCGCGGCTCGACGCTGCGCTTCCTCTGCAAGCTGAAGGAGCCCGAGCTGCTGGAGCCCCTGCTGCCGGCCATCCGCGCCTGCCTGGACCACCGCCACTCCTACGTGCGCCGGAACGCCGTGCTCGCCATATTCACCATCTACAGGTAACCCGGGGATGGGCCATTTGCGGACAGGAATTTTACATCATTAATCGTTATTATAAAAATTGCAATGAATGAAAAATTGAAGCTCGTAAATGAACGTTTACTTCTAATGTTGCTGTTTCTTTCCTTTGCAATCGAAGTAAAAACAAGAGAGTAAAACTCGAGCACTAAATCCATTTTCCCCTCGACGTGTCCATGGGCCCTTGTCGCAGCGGCTCGGGTGGCTATAAGAACGTCTCGGGTAAAATAACTCGTGTTGTGCTCTTGTACAATCTACTATTTTTTGACGTGACAACGTCTATTAAATCGATGAACGCCGGCTGCACGCACGAAAAAGGATGACGCAATGTAACGTACTTGTACGCACATGTCCCGTACAGAGCAGCGCGCGCCAGGATGTAAATCTTAGTACTAGTGCTCGGGGTGAGAGGGGGGGGGTTTAATGGGGGGATGAGAATTCATCGATTTTGCCGTAGGTTGCACCGTTTTCAAGATATTCATAACACCGGTTCTCGTCCGATCACCGAGGTTAAACAACGTCGGGCGCGGTCAGTACTTGGATGGGTGACCGCCTGGTTTCATTTTTTTTGGAAGTGTTTGTACTAAAACTACTTAATTTATTATTGCAGACGAAAAAACCGAGTGTGTTTTATTTGTGTAGAAACTTCGAGTTCCTCATCCCGGACGCTCCCGAGCTGATCGCCAACTTCCTGGAGAGCGAGCAGGACATGTCGTGCAAGCGGAACGCGTTCCTCATGCTGCTGCACGCCGAGCAGGAACGCGCATTGGCGTACCTGGCGTCCCGGCTCGACAGCGTGCACGGCTTCGGGGACATACTGCAGCTTGTGATCGTGGAGCTGATATATAAGGTGAGGGGATCGCTGCGATTTTAGGGGTCCGTACCCAAAGGGTAAAAACGGGACCCTGTTACTGAGGCTCCGCTGTCCGTCCGTCTGTCCGTCTGTTACCAGTATACCTAGAGATTTTCCTAGCACGAACGAAAATTTTTCTTCTAATACATGGTTTATCGATGTCTTGTAAGTGGCATTATGTCAATGAGACACGTTTGAAAATATAAAACAATAATACCAAACCAAATCGATGTTATTATTATGTCAAACACTAATCACAAGTTGTTTGTGCTAGAAAATTCTCTAGGTATAGTTACCAGGCTGTATCTCACGAACCGTGATAGCTAGACAGTTGAAATTTTCACAGATGACGTTTTTCGGTTGCCGCTATAACAACAAATACTAAAAAGCAAAATAAAATAAATATTTAAGGGGGCTCCCATACAACAAGCGTGATTTTTTTACTTATTTTTGCTCGATATTGATAACGGCAACAGGTAGACGCTTGAAATATTCACAGAATATTACACATTACACTTTAAAAATACATAATTAAATTGAAATAAAACAAATATAAAATAAATATAATATAAACACCGAACTGCGCTCCAAGACCCGCGTTGCAGATGTGGGCGCTAAGACCGCTAAGCTCAAGTGGGACTGGGCTGGTCATGTCTGCCGCATACACCCACAGCGATGGGCCCAAATTACCACATATTGGGTTCCGCGGGATGGCCATCGAAACAGAGGCAGACCGAAGAGAAGATGGCGGGACAACTTGGACGCATATCAAGTAGATTGGCAGGATCATGCTCTCGATAGGGACGAATGGCGGAAAAAAGGGGAGGCCTTTGCCCAGCAGTGGGACACTTTAACAGGCTAAAAAAAAAAGAAAACAAATATAAGGGGGGGGGGGCTCCCAGACAAAAAAAATTTTTTTTTTGTTGCCGTTTTTATAGATAATGGTACGGAACCCTTCGTGCGCGAGTCCGACTGGCACTTAGCCGGTTTTTTTGACGTGACAACGTCTAATGAATCGATAAACGCCGGCTGCACGCATCAAGAAGGATGACTCAGTGTAACGTACATAACGCATTGTCCCGTTACGCGCCCCGTTACGCTCGAGCCGATGAACGATCGGAGCGAGAGCGCGGCACGAGCGACCGAAGGGCACAACCGGCTTGAGCGTTCGACATCAATTTTTTACAAGTTAAGTATGAAGTATCTTTTTCTATTTTATTTTTTATTTTCTTCAACTTCATTTTTTATATTACTTTTACGGTCATCCCGTGAATCCATATATTTCAAACTAGTTTGAAATATAGATGCACAGAAAAACCCCAGAAAAAAGACCAATGATGGTGTAGGGGTAAGCACGCAGCACGGAACGCTGAGGACCTGGGTTCGATTCCCAGCATTGGTCTTTTTTCTGGGTTTTTTTCTGTGCATCTATATTTCAGTTTGTATTTAGTTTGAAATATATGGTTTCACGGGATGACCGTAAAAGTAATATAAAAAAATGAAGTTGAAGAAAATAAAAAAATAAATAGAAAAAGATACTTCATACTTAACTTGTAAAAGTTGGCCTAGTAGCGCCATCTCTTGGTCCAGGTGAGCGGGTAGCTCCGAAGGAGTGTTGAAGTCTCTCGGTAGAGGGCATAACATAGATGCGCTTTATCACTGCCTAAATGTGATTATAACAGACTGAAGTGTACGATGTATGGGAAAAGATTCGTCGCTAACTTCTAGACCAGTGATGGTGTAGGGGTAAGCACGCAGCACGGAACGCTGAGGACCTGGGTTCGATTCCCAGCATTGGTCTTTTTTCTGGGGTTTTTTCTGTGCATCTATATTTCAGTTTGTATTTAGTTTGAAATCAATTTTTGTTACGACGTTGTCACGTTAAACTATCGTCCGTAAACCGACTTTACTGACATCCGGTTTTTATATTTGTATTGTGCAGGTGTGCCACGCGAACCCGTCGGAGCGTTCGCGCTTCATCCGGACCGTGTACGGTTTGCTGAACGCCGGCAGCGCGGCCGTCCGGTACGAGGCCGCCGGGACGCTGGTTACTCTGTCCGCCGCGCCGGCTGCTATTACGGTAAGATCAACATCATCCCAGCCTATACAGCAGTGGCGAAGGGTGCTAACAACTCGATTCCCAGCGGGTTGCCTAAAATTTTGAAGTAACCAAACGCTTCTCTTAGTAACCGATTCTTTGTATAGAGACTTACTCTTCCATAATAAACTTTTAAGTATTTTTCAAAATGGTGCAGTAACAAAACGCATCAAAATATCCACAAGACCAATCAGTCATTCATAAATTCAGTATTCCGGCAGGAATTGTACACTCACACATGTAAATATTCATTCATAAAACCATAGATTCACTACAAGCGTCTACCGTAAGAATAGGCATGGAATAGGCTGAAGATAACCCGGTCTCTATCGGCTTATCACATTTAAAAAAAGACTTTCTACATTGTGCATAAGGCTTAATTTCACTTTGACAAAAGCTTTTTTTTTAATTAATTTATCCCACTTGGAATAGCCGACGGAATTGACATTCATGCAGCCATTCGTAGACTTATTTAAAATTACTGGAGCGAAATTTAATTTTAAAATATCGAGTTTTAGTGTAAAACAGAAAGTACGATATTTTATCTATTTTTATAATAAGATTTATAAACAGACAAAATTAAACCGCCACGGGCTGTGCTCAGCGCGCTGCACAACACCAAATCGTATACGCTGTGCCGCGCTGCCGGAATGTGTCACTGTATGTACGATTCGGAGCCATAGAACGTGCCGGACGTGATCCGCTAGCGCGGTCGATTTGTTTGTGGTGTGGTATTTATTGAAATGACAACATTAGGTAATGTCATGTCAATCGCTCAGTGTTTTGTAGTTTGTTTATTTATATTATAATAAAATTATGTGAAATAATTTTAATAAAAACACAATATTAGATCAGTGTTGATACGCAATATCGGTGAATTTTAATCGTACATATTATCGTCTGTCAGGTTGTAAATCTGATTATAATTCAGTGTCTAATTATGTATAAGTAATATATTGTTTTGATACTGATATCAGTGAAAGGATAAATATGCTGCAGTCTTATGGACCGATTACTGCACATAAGTACTAGTTTTCAAGAATATAACCTAGTATAACTACTAAGAAATGGGGTATGATTTTTGTTTGCTTTTTTTCGTCCGGCTTTACCTGGAAAAAAATTCACGCCTCGCCACTGCTATACAGGGTAATTCATTAATCAGTGCACGAATTTTGATACGTGATTCAGTATCGTTGATAGATCACGATTAACTGTTCAAGATTTTGTTTTTACATTTTGAAATTTGTGTTGTTCAATAATTGGTCGAGTTACTGTGAAAAAAAAACAAGTAATAAATATTATAACGAAAAATACTGTAATTTTGTTATTTTAACGTCACTGAATCACTTATTAAAATTTGTGCACTTATTAAAAAATTACCCTGTCTGTATACATTCCACTGCAGGGCACAGGCCTCCTATTGCAATGAGAGGGCTTGGGCTGTAGTTCCCACGAGGGCCCAGGGAGGATTGGGAATTTAACACGCACCATTGAATTTCTTCGCAGGTGTATACAGGCTTCCTCACGATGTTTTCCTTCACCGTAAAGCTCACGGTAAATTTAAAATGTAATTTCGCACATAAATTCCGAAAAACTCAAAGGTGCGAGCCGGAATTTGAACCCACGACCCTCTGCTTGTGAGGCCATAGGTCAAACCGCTAGGCCACCACGGCTTTGTGATTTATTAGATGTTTTCTCAAGATGAAAATTGAGAAAGTGAGAATTTTTACTGCATTTGTATGTTTGAGTTTATTACTTTATGGGACTGGTGCCCATAACAAGGGGCATTTATACACGAGTGTGGCTATATGGAACGAGCCTACAGACACGAGTGTTTTAATGCCTAATTATCTACAGTCGCATACATAACTTTATCTACATGGATATCATAATTAAGATTTATACAATATAACTTCGTCATTTTTTTAACAGATATTTTTTTCAACACAAAATACCGTAACTTTATTTTCAGTTCGTATTCGAAACAAATTCAAATACTTTATTTCGGACCTTAAAAATCCTTAGTGTTAATTACAAGTTACTTAAATGATATTAAAAAAAAAACTAAAATAAAATAAATGACTGACATTTATACAATTTTTTTTTATAAATTCGTCATCAATTTAGACTTGAGTCGATTCCGATTCCAAATCTTTTTTTTTTTTAATACCGCAAGCTACCCTCGGCATGGTGTCAAGGCCTGTACTAGTCTAATTCTACATTCACTCCAGTTCTATCTTTTATACCTCTCGTACTTTTATTCTACATCCTGTATCTTTCTTGCATTCGTCATCTTTCTTTTGCGGGTGGGACACCCGCCTATACTCTACTATACTATTTATTTGTGTCATGCACTTTAGGGAACAGTACACCGGGGATCTCAAATCGATTGCAATATTCAAGATTGAAGAAAGCGTGCGGAACAAGAATTTAACTTTTTTTATTTTATTACTGTTCGCAGGCGGCAGCGGCTTGCTACATAGACCTGATAGTGAAAGAGAGCGATAACAACGTCAAGTTGATAGTGCTGGGGCGTCTGAGCGCGCTCAGACGTGGGGGCGGCGAGGCGGCGGCGCGCGCCTTACCGGACTTGGCCATGGACGTGCTGAGAGTGCTGGCGTCTTCCGACCTGGATGTTCGCAAGCAGACGCTCACGCTCGGTAAGAGTCTTTATATACTAGAGGCCATAATTCGAGAGACAAGCTTGACAATTAAAGGGTTGCCAGGGTTAGACGAAATTAAATAGCGATGTCGCCGATATCGATAATCAGTGTCGACTGGACTATAATTTACTATAAGACGGATTTTTTTACTTCCTTTAATGATATCTTACATTGAAAAGTAAATTGTTAAATTAATTTAATCATATCACCGTAAGTAATGAATAAATACCTACCACAGGTAGCCAAAGCCGTAATGTTTTTTTAATATCGACTCTAACAGCACTACCCGTCTGTGGCAACATTTGAGCAAAATGAATTGTCAAAGTTGTCTCTCGAATTATGGCCACTAGTAATAGTGCGCGAGTGTGCGCGAGCTTTACATTCGCACGCGAGTGACAAGATGAGTCACAAAAGACGTGTAGGAACGAGCATTCGCTACGCTCGCTCGCGCTCCCCGCTTTGTGTCGCGCTCGCTTCTGAAGTGGTTTCTTGACGAGTCGAAGCACTTCATGACGAATGCCATCTTACCATTAGAGTGCAAATGTAGCTTTTTTTTTTTAATGAGTCGCCAGAGGGGCCAAAGACGCGAAGTCTTTGCTGTTTTTTACTTTAAGGATTGGAAGGGTGACTTGTGCTCGGGAAAAATCCCTTCGGACGAACTGGGAATGGAGGGCCCAGACAGTGTCCGACTTGCACGGACTAAAAAACCCGGTCACAAGTCCCCCTTCTCTATTGGTTATCAAAACAAAAACGTGTGCTTTAAATTTTGAGGAGGGGAGGGGTAGGGAGGGGACTTAATCTACCCACAGTGTCCTGCTTCAGCCATTTGCTGGAAGGCCGGGAGAGGAGCATGCATTCTCCCGCTGGGCACTGGGGGTGCTTGGGTCGGTCTTTAATGTTTTTACCCGTTGGTTACTTCCTTGACCGACCCTCGCCCGTTTCTGTACAATTACTTAGTCTTATTGGTTGGGTTGGTGGGATTTCCTGTCATATGCATTTGCAAATGTAGCTTAGGCAAGGCGACGGGAACGTGTAGTTGAGAGTGCTGGGGCGGCGTGCAGTTTACCAGGCTTAACTACGGTCACCAAATGAGGTGAGTGCCTTTTCAGTGCATTTACACTCGTTTGAGCGACAACAACGTCAAGTTGATAGTGCTGGGGCGTCTGAGCGCGCTCAGACGTGGGGGCGGCGAGGCGGCGGCGCGCGCCTTACCGGACTTGGCCATGGACGTGCTGAGAGTGCTGGCGTCTTCCGACCTGGATGTTCGCAAGCAGACGCTCACGCTCGGTGAGTGTCTTACAGTTAACGTGACCATTTATTTATTTTTCACCTCACCAGCTCGGAAAGCCCTTTTTGTTTGTTTGACATCTATTGAGAAAATCGCTTTTTATCCACAAGCGAAGAAAGAGTTTTGACATTTGGAGGCAGCTTAAGTGATATTTGACAGCTAACAAAACGTAAAACGTTAAAAGTGCTGAATTTTTAACATCACAATTAATGAATTGCATCGAGTAAAAAACACTAAATACAGTCTTACAACTTTATTTTAATTCATAAATATCAGCATTCAACATTAACCTTCATTCTTGTTGTAAAAACGGATAAAATGTTCTGACAGTCCAAGTAAGTCGATGTGCGAACAAAACGCATCCGAAATAATAAAAAAAAACTTAAGTCAAAACGGTATACAATTTAACAGTAATACAGTTTGCTCGTATCTCAAAATCGATAATCTGGCTAATTGAACTTTACTCGATGTGCAATAAAGTTCAGTTTGGTTTATTCATTGATTGGAGATACGAGTTTTTTCAAAGTAGTGACGATTTGTCGGTATTGGAATAGTTCCATAAAGACTGGATTTGCTTAGGCTATTTTGCATTATTTTTGATTTTACCAATATTTCTATAAGTACTTCAAAATTATTGTATTGACAAAGAGGTAAATAAATAATAATTGATAGTACAAACCCTTTTTCTTATTTTCCTCGCTGTAGTGAGGTGAAAAGTTTTGTGTTATACACGGGTGAAAAGTTATTTTACGTCTCGTGTATTGAAGCACTCGCTATCGAAAGAATTCTATTTTTGAACCACTCGCTTCGCTCGTGGTCAATCATAGGATCCTTTCGATAGCACGTGTTTCAAAATGAACACTCGCAGTTAAAATACAACTTTCCCCCCTTGTATAACAAATAACTATTGTCAGACCGGGACACTATCTGCGGAAATAAGTATACTATAATAAAAAAAAGTTTTCAGTGTTTTACAAGTATTTTATTATAGAAAGATAGAATAGCACAGAATAATCAAAGCTCTAAACACAAAATAGTTAAGTTGGCATGACTTACTAACTAAGCCCCCAGTAGTGGCGTGACTTCTAAGTCGTATTTTTGTATTAGTCGGCTGAACAAATTTTTTTTTTAAATATCGGGTCTTGGTTTTAGATACGTGTGTAACTGAGTACATAGATATAGGATATAGGATAGTAATCAGAATAGCTTTCAGTACTGTGACACTTAACTGTGTTTTATCACTGGTCCATATTTTGTTCATAATAAATAAAATTTAAGCTATCGTTGGGTCTGCTTGCAAAACCGGGACTATGTTGGCTTCGCTGGGGACACCGGGACAGACTGCCTGAAACCGGGACTGTCCCGCCCAAACCGGGACGTATGGTCACGTTAAGTGCGTTGACACTCGTGCGCGAGTGTGAGGCTTGAGAGCGATGACACGAGGGTATATGTAGCATAAGGCGAGTGACGGCAACGTGAAGCTGAGAGTGCTGGGGTGGCTGGCATTTTACCAGACTTAGCCATAATCGCGCTGAGGCTTTGGGCTTAAAACAACTAAATTTCATAATACCTTATTCACTAATACCCCTAATTTTCAAATTACCATGGGCTCATAATACCTAAAAATACCTAAAATATCAAATTTTCTCATCTTAAAATTATAAATATCTTACACATAAATTTCGGAACTAAAGCTTTGCTAGTAATGATACAGCAGGGCAGCCAAAATCTCGGTGCGGCCTTAAGTGCTTGCTAACCTGGCTTCCTCTTTCAGCCCTCGAGCTGGTCAGCTCCCGTCACGCGGAGGAACTGGTCCAGGTCCTGAGGAAGGAGGCCGCGCGGGCCGGCAGCGCCGACCACGACGATGCCAACAAGTACCGGCAGCTGTTAGTCCGGGCCATGCACAAGGCTGCTCTCAAGGTCAGTGCTTTTACTGTCTCCAGTACTTACTCCTCATCTTGGCCTATGCAGGTCAAGGTGGAAATTTTTATTTTTAACCCCCGATGCAAAAACGACGGGGTGCTATAAGTTTGACTGTGTGAGTCTGTCTGTGGCATCGTAGCTCCCGAACGGATGAACCGATTTTGATTTTGTTTTAAAGATGGCCGACGTCACAAAATGGCGGATTACATGTTTTTTCATTTCAATAATGGGTATCAAATGAAAGGGCTTGACTAGTAGAATACTATACACTATGACAAATATCAAATTCAAGATGGCCGCCACCACAAAATGGCGAATTTATGTTGTTTTTTTTTTTAAAATTTTGAATGTATAACTATACCTTGACAAGCTCGTGCGCGGCGCTCGGCGGAACCCTGTCGCAGGAAGCCTCTGCTGTCCTTAACAAGATTGTTTTTAATAAGTGCGGCAAACGCTGACTGCGACAGGGCACGAGCTTGTCGGACTATAGATTACAAATTTTGTATGACTTTGCCTCAGTATTTCACGGACGAGCAAAAGAAGTTTTCTATTACTTTTTAACCTTTTGCTGAAGGGTGACCTTCCTTTAACCCTAAAGCGAAGACTTGTCGATGTATGTATACCTACTGCCTGTTCTAACTCACGGTGCCCAAACATGGTCACTTACAGAGTCCCAGCAAACCAAGCATGCTTGGAGTGGGAAGGATTGACCGAATCCGGAGCACGGTGCTGCGTTCTAAAACACGCATTGTCGATGTCGGTGCAAAGACTGCCAGGTTGAAGTGGGGCTGGGCCGGCCACGTCAGCCGAATGCATCCACTGCGGTGGGCTAAAATGCCACTGAGTGGGCGCCACAGGATGGATGGCGACGACGGGGTAGGCCCAGACGGCGGTGGCCCCAGGCTGCTTTGGACCGGGAGAAATGGAGGACATGGGGGGAGGCCTTTGCCCAGCAGTGAGACATCAATCCAGGCTAGATAATAAATAAAAATTTGAACCTTCTCTCCGGCAGTTCCCAGAAGTGGCGGGCAGCGTCGCCCCGGCGCTGTTGGACATGGTGGGCGAAGGCGCGGAGCCGGCCGCCGCTGACGTCATGGCCTTCACGAGGGAGGCGCTCGCGGCGTTCCCGGACCTCAGGCCCACGCTGTACCAGGTCAGGAGGACCTAGTCCAAATAGTATTTTTTCTACTTCTGTACTTTCATCTGTTTTTTACATGGTCGCGAACAATTAAATAAGAACATAGATAATGTGACTTCAGAAAAGTCTATACTTACTCTATTGCTCATAAGAGCACGAGGTTAGTTGAGTTAACTCGGGTCGGGGTTAGTTGAGTTAACTCGGGGATAGTTGAGTTAATTCGGGGGTAGTTGAGTTAACTCGGGGGTAGTTGAGTTAACTCGGGGTTAGTTGGGTTAACTCGGAGGTAGTTGAGTTAACTTGGGGGTAGTTGAGTTAACTCGGGGGTAGTTGAGTAACTCGGGGGTAGTTGAGTTAACTCGGGGGTAGTTGTGTTAACTTGGGGGTAGTTGAGTTAACTCGGGGTTAGTTGAGTTAACTCGGGGTTAGTTGAGTTAACTTGAGGTACTTCACCTATGTTTTCTTATACTAAAAAGTCATCAACCAAAATAGTTTCAATAATTTATTTTGAAAAAAGTAGTGGTACTAAATGAAAAAAATATTTAAGTTAGTTTCTTATACAACTTTTCTATACAAAAAAAAACCATTGGTAAGTTTTTAGAAACATTCCCTATTAAAATAAATAAATAAATAAATATTAGGGGACAATCTTACACAAATCGACCTAGTCCCAAACTAAGCAAAGCTTTTACTATGGGTACTAGACGACGATAAACATACTTATATAGATAAATAAATACTTAAATACATAGAAAACATCCATAACTCAGGAACAAATATCCGTGCTCACACACAAATAAATGCCCTTACCGGGATTCGAACCCAGGACCTCTTGATTCGTAGGCAGGGTCACTACCAACTAGGCTAAGGCGGGCGTTAATAATAATAACAACAGCCAGTCATTAATTAAGGACAATGTTTATCATCAAAATGTAAAACACCAAAATTTCCTCATTTTTTGCGTCATTTAAGTGATAATGTCCTAGTCCCAAAGTAAGCAAAGCTTATGTTATGGGTACTAGGCAACGGATAAACATAGAATTTTCGCTTTGTCCACAGAAACTTCTAGAAGTGGCGCCCTCCATCAAAGTGGGCAAGATAGCTCGCTCCGCGCTCTGGCTGTTGGCGGAGTTCGCTGACACGGAGGAGCGCGCCGCCGCCACGCTAGACGTGCTGGCGCAGGCCATACCCACCCCCAACGCTAACGCCAGTAAAGACAAGGTAATCACGGGATAACTATACTCTGTCTATTTAACAGAGTTAGTACTAGATAGCTATAAATTAAAAATTTTAAAAACCCCCAACGCAATTATGTCACTGTCAATGCCCGTTATGCGTCTAACTTCGAAACGGCTGCACCGAGTTTGATGAAACTTTTTTGGGTTTGAATTTTTAATAAAACCAACCGGACAAGTGAGTGTCGGAACCGTATTAATTTAAGTACCTAGTGAGAGTTATAAACTTTCTGCCAACAAACTGCTATGCAGTTGGCAGATGTATTTTAACATAAGCATTTCTGTACTTCTTTTGTTTGTTTTTGTGTAAATAAATTAAAAAAAAAACATATCTAAGAACCATCGCCAAGAAACCTGCTTTCTATTAAAAAAAACCGCATCCAAATCGGTGCCACAGACAGACACACAGACAAACAGACGGACAGACACACACACATAGCGGTCAAACTTATGACACCCCTTTTTTGTGTCGGGGGTTAAAAACAGAGAATGCACGTAATTGGTCAGCGATAAGGACGATGCATCGGCACAAGATAGGTTTACATGCCTGTCAAAATTTAGTCAACATCTGGCTCTCGTACGGTGCGAACGCTTTCAAGTGCTTATCTTTGGTTACTAATTGTTAAAATAGGCAATTACAATGCAAATACTCTTTACTGTTCTTCATCTTCTTCCTTAATGGCGGCCACTAGGCTTGTGCCAATGTCAGTTAATTGCTCTGAGAGCGACTCACGTTGTACGGTAATTGTAGTTTTTGCAACTTGATAGTAAAATTCCAGAAACCACGTGGAGACAACTTGCGCATTAAAAAATGTCAGACACGAGAGCAATATAGAATTTGGAGATCACTGTAACAGTTAAGGTTAATCGCCGCATAAAACACTATCAAAATTATACTACAATTAGCTAAAGAAACAGAAATACCAAAATTAGATACTCTCTACATCCGCCATGTTCGAATGCTACAAATCGAATCCCTCTTTACTGTTAGTAAGTAGAACTTATTCAATTCTGTCAAAGGTTTACGTCAATAAGTTTGAAGCTTCCGGTTCCCTGTCTCGTTTAGCCTTTGTTACTTGAGAACATTCAATGTCAGACGGTACGAGAGACAGATGAAAAATTCCAACAAACGGCATGTAAGCCGAGCCCGCCATCGACGTGCGATTGTTGACGCCCACTGACAGTTGCTTGTCCCTTTCATTTGCATACAAAAGTGCAACAGAGAGAACGCTTTGCTAACTCTGTTAAATAGACAGGGTATAAA